>JASVER010000037.1:5935223-6017409 GCA_030449065.1 Oceanodroma leucorhoa | reverse complement strand
AGAGAGAGAGAAAGAAAGAGAGAGAGAAAGAAAGAGAGAGAGCAATTTAAGCATTCCCTGGTTCCAGGACATATAGCAGAGAAGACATCACTGTTACTAAGCTCATTTCTGAAATCAACAGATGCTTTTGCTACATTTAGAGAACTTGGAAGTTGTTTGCTCTGTTCTTTGTTTGTTACAGGAAAAACCTTGGAAGTAGTTTCAAAAGACTGTATCCAGAAGGCTTTATGCCAATCCTACTTAAACCAGTATTTCTGATATAGCTGAAAACAACTTTTACAGTTGTGAGTAGGTATAAATGTCACRGGACATTTTTAAGTACACATGAGCCAAATTAGAAACAAAAAAAAGAAAGTCTGATGTTATCACCCCAGTATATTTCATGCAGCCAATCAGTGACAGCAGCCCACAGATGCTGAGGCCAGAGATGCTTTGGTAAACAGAATAATTTGCAGCATTGTATGAGCCATCAGCATAGCAAAATAAACTTCTGGGAGGCATGTGGTTATGCCTCTTCCCGAAAAAAAAAGTGAAAGGCACAAAATAACTTCTTATCTGCAAGAGTTGATTAACAACTGCCAGCTATGTATCACACAAGTGGAAGCAAGAGCTCTTTAAATGGGAACTTAGAGAGGTACTACGGCACTTGAGTAATTAATACCATGCCCTTGTATCAACTATCTTTGTGTCTTGTTTTAGGGAAAAAAGCCCTCACCTTTTTCTTCTCATGGTCTTATACTGCCATCAAACACCTGATACACAAATGATCAATATTTAACATTGCTCCCTACCCTGGTCACGTCCAGTCATATCTAGTAATCGATGATTCATTCACAGTAACTCCTTGCAATTATCATGGCAAAGATCGGGAAAAGATAGGCATACATGGTACTAAAACTGAATAACCACAAAGTATTTCACCCATGCATTCTCCATTTGCTGCCTCCATTTATGGATAATAGCACTATGCAGACAATGGAAGCAAAACTTTTCTGCAGGGATTTATTTATATCATTGTATTTCTTGGATTATGGTTTGCATTTTCTAGTGTAATAAGTGCCCCAGAGAAACACTTAAGTGCAGCAATCAAGAGAGGTGTTCACTTTCTTACCCAATAATCCCTGCATCCTAAGCCATTCAATAGAAGGAGTGCATTAATGCCACACCGTACTGTGAACTGCATTCACCCTTCCCCAGCCTCCACTACTACTAACAGAGAACAGAGGGATTGCAGTCTCGCTTACTCAAATGTAAGTAATTAATTCACCTGAACCATGCCCATAGATTGGTGAAAGGGAGGATATAGCTTCTGTGTTTTAACAGTGTTTATATTTTCAAATTATGACCCAAAGCTATTGTTAAAGTCCACTAATAGAAAGAGATGGTGAGTGAAAGATTGGGTTATTGACATGCTTTTCCTGCGAAAAACTTGAGGCAAAGCCGAGATAGTGGTCTACTTCTTTGTAATTTTTCCTGTGTTAATTAGTAGAGATGATAGAATGTACGCTTGTTGATGCCTTATGCTTCTTACATAGATTATCTATCGTCTATTGTCTTGTGTCCTAAATTACAAGTCCCTACTGCCTAGGCTGAATAATAAGGTACTTGTAACAGCATCTGAAAGGGATAAAGACAAGCAAGTAAAACTAGAGCTTTTACTTCCTTTCATTCTTATTTTTCCCTGTACTTTTCACATCCAGCAAGCCACAAAATGAATGACAAGGAATAAATTATTTGGCTGCCAGATTATCTCAGTGGGTGCTCTTAGCAGAATATCCATGCAAATCATTGAGAGAGCAGGATATGAGCAGGTGAATCAAACTCTGCAGGGTCACTGCACATCTGACTCTCACTGTATTAGCTGCTCCCTGGTATTAGAAAGACTCAGGAAAAAAAAGATAACCCATCTAAATGAATGCTAAATATTGAACTAAATCAAAACCAATAGATGTGGACTTTGATCGTCTAACAAATCTGACCTAAAAAGAATAGGAATTCTGCAGGTGACCCACCTGAAAACTCCCATCATGCTTGCACCTGCCCATCCTTTGAGGTACATTTTGTTTAGTTCCTGTAAAATAAAGACATGTCTTACTAACAGGACATATGAAATGCTAAAGTATAGAAACTAAAATTCCAAAGCTACTATCTTGTCTTCAGAAACCTTAAACTATGCTTTCAAAATGCTCATTGTTATGGTGCAGTCCCATTGTTTCTTTGTTGCATATATTTTCTCATTGGATTGAAAGGTTATTGGGAAAGAGGACACCCCCCCTGTATTTTACCTGTGGAGTGCCTTGCACAATGAAATATTTATCTCCAAATGGAGATTCCAGGCTTTACTACTACATGAATAATATATGTAACTTGAGTTATAACCTCCCAAAGACCTACTTACAAGTCAATTTTTCTGTCTGTTCAGCATTGAGCTTCTGACTACAGCCACTGATAATATTTTCTTACTTTACAATAAAGCTTGTATTTTAAATAGCCTAACCAGTCTATGTATCCGTTAACTGTTCTTTCTCCCCTTATCTAAGGTACACCACTTATTTAAATTAAACATTGCCATGAGCAAGTTACCCCAGTGGAATACACATCCAAAAGTTCAACTTAATAAAGAGCAAAAGAATTTGCTCTGATTATAGGGGATTGCTTGGTGGGGAAAACCAGCAGATGAAAAAATTTTAGATTCTCATGACGAGCACCTACAAAGAAAACGCCTTTTATATTCCTCATATAGAAGCTCCACTTTTTACAAACCACTTTAGGACAGTGGACTGTGCTTCTACTCAGAACATCTTAATAGAAGAGAAAAAAAGGTTCTATTAATTTTTTTTATAGAAAGGAGAAAGAACCAAGACAACACAATTTGCTTGCCTAGTCACTCATAAGTTTCCCCTGATTCCTCTACATAACTAAATAGAAGATAATCTCTAATAATATTTAAAGTACTACTTGACTAAGACCTTAGCCAAGACATACTGTCTGGAACACTCTCTCTCATGCTAAAGATGCCTAGCATCAGCTGCCCCCTAAAAGGCATTCAGTAAAAATAACTGAACTTAGTAAACAGATGTAATTGAGTAAGTCAAGAGCATTTGTGTTTAGTAACCTTGGATTGTTAGGTATTTTTAGGTAAATCCCTCTCTGTATATTTCAGTGGATGTTGCTTTGGGAACATTACTAAGCAGTGATGCTACAGGGAAGAGTCTACTACATAAAAAGGAAAAAAAAAAAAAAAAAGTTCCTCAGCCATTGTGCACTTATCTTGGGCTTTCTAAGATGGACTGCACCTTCCAAGGAAACGTCTGACTAAAACACTAAATGGAAAATCTGCAGTTGTCTTCTTGGTTCTATGGGCTTCACATCTCCTGTTGTGTCTCTCTCAGACTCTTTTAGAGTCAACATGTCCAATGGGTCAGAAAAATGGAAAAACTGAAAAAGAAATGACACTTTACTTAAGCCTTTTGATTAGGCTAAAAGCTTCCAAATGCGAAGTACTAAAGATAAGGCACACTTCCCAGCAGTGGAAAATTGAATATTGAGTTATAACAATTGCAATAGCCATTCCTGAGCCTTCTAAGTGATGAGTGGTTTCATTACAGATAATGTTGACAGCATGACAGCTCTCTGTGAGACAGTATAAATACCTGCCACACAGCTAATACAGTGTGTTTACCTGCTTCTGGCAGCCAGAAGAAACTATCAATACATATGACAAGATACTAGAATGGACTTCCTAAATTAACAAATTCAGCCCCGCTATCAGCCAGCTATGTCATACAATCCCCTTCATAAGCTGATTAAAGAACATCCCCAAAAGTAGCTGGGGAGAGAGAGATTTTTACTCCCACTACTTTTCCCAGAAGGACACTGCAGAACCTCAAACATCTGACATTTAAAACTTCTGATTTCCTGCCTAAATGTAGTAATGACCTAATTTGTTCTTATGCCAAATTTTCCTTTCGGGTAAATGGTTGTTTTCCTTCTCTGGTGTTTTTCAACTGATACATCTGTATGCAGCAACTGGATTTCCTCTAAGCCTTTACTTTGTTAAGCTAACCAAACCAAGTTATCTTATTCCTTCTTTCTTAGGATAAAAAGACTTCATCCTAGACTGTTTGCCTTTGTAGGTTTTTTTTCTGGCTTATATTCCAGTATTAATTAATCCTTCTCAAACAGGAACACCTGTACATAGTGAGAACAGTATATAGTATTGTATCTAGGTCTTACAGGATGGATCTGTGCCTCCTCATCTCTACTGACCCAATTCATCAAAGATTTTTTTCCATGGCTGCATCATACAGTCAGGTCTGTCATATTGTTACTAATATTTGAGTCTTCTCTGCTACTGGCATTTTGAACAGGTAATCTCCCAGTTGATAGCAAACATTGTTTTTATCTAACGAAATTAGGACTTCTAGGTCATTGACGTACAGAAGTTCTTGGAGGAGTATTCACACTCTGCTCTACAGACCCTGTTGGTGTTCACTCACTCACCTTCTTCCCCATCTTCCTGTGCAGGTATACTTCCTTCAGCATGTCCCACCCAGAAGCATTCCCTTGTCCCTATCCCCTTGGCACAGTGACTTATGTGCCTCAGGGAGCCAATGAACCAATTTATGCAAAGGAATTCCCCTCCGCAGAATGGAGACTGCCATTTCAACTAAGTATCTGTACTATTACAGAATGTGTTACAAAGGGGTCTAAGAGAAAGGCATCAAAAGGCTGGTGCACAAAGGCAAATTATCTGTTGAGGTGTAAAGAATTTGTTTCTTGTTCTCACCTAGTCTAATTTCATACATTTCTTTTGTCTCACTATTCTTCCAAAGGCACAAATATATATAAATGAACAGGGATTTGCATGTGTGTAAGTGTAGAAATTATTTTTACTAATGGGCACTTCTAACTGGGATAAGCTCTCGCTATAGAATCTGACTGCACCAAATTCAGGCATGTTCTTAGAGATACTTTTAGTATAAGTAGTTAAAAAATATAGAAAACATTCACAGAATTCAGATTTGTAAACATGAATTGTGAAAATTTCATTGACAATTTGGACCACCTCTCATTTTAACTGAGCTTTAAACTGGTTTGTACTTCTTGATTTTTCCTCTGGTTTTATATTTATAAAAATACTTCATGGCACATCTATAACATTTTATGGTACATACTCAAACAGCATATTCACTCATTCTTTAATAACCGATACTTTAAGGTATACATCCATAATACAACAAAGCACTAAAACAATGTATTTGTTGAGCTAATGAGGCGGGAAAAAACAAACAAAAAAGACACCACTGCTGTAGCTGATTTTACTTTTAAAACAGTCCATTAGATATCTTTTGGCAAATTACTTACACAGTTATTTAAGCCAATGGACAGCTCAGGGAATTGTTTCTATGGCTTCTAATAGAATTCTAAATTTCTTTATTTTACTTCTTTTATTGCCGTTGGTTGCATCAGATATCTGGGAACAAGTTAAAGAAAACCCAACAACAAAAAGAAGCTTTTTGACACTGAGGTCAGAGAATAAAAAGCTACACCGAGAGATCAAACCTACCACAATGAAGGCGACATATCTGGCAAGGAAAGGAGGACCCATTCTTTTTTCCCAGGGCAATACCATTTTCCTATGTGAACATATACAAAGGAGCTCAAATTATTCATGCAAACATTTCCATTAGGGTCAACGGGAGTGCAGAGAGCAGGATGTGTAATAGCATTTCCTTTAAATCAGCAGGGACCAGGAACTCTGTTGTGCTAGATATAGTTTATACACACTGAAAGGTCTTTTGGGCTTTTACTGTCTAAACTATGAAAAACTAAGAGGAAGAGAGAAACAGAGGCACAGTGCAATTAACACCTTGATGTAGCTTCAAGTCTATAAACTTTAGTTTCTCATTGCACAAATGTTTAATTTTTTGCTGGACCAGGGCCAAACTGACTTGACAAAGGTCACATACATAATTTCTGTGTAAGAGTTAAGCATTGAATTCCGTTATTCTAAAATCCAAGGTACATCAGTATTCAGCCCGAGACAATTAATCCTGTTACGCCAAATCCAGGCAGTAACATGCTATGCACATTTACTTCTGTAACAGCAGTTTTACTGTATCTTTGTAAAGTGATAAAAAAGATTAAGAATAATAAAAAAAAGATCTAACAATAGATGAAAAGATTTTTTTCTTAATTTAAATGATGGAAAAAACCCTAGAAAGAATAAAAGCAATCAGGTCAGATTCCTCGATGGCACCTGCTATATATTATTCATGTCCCTAAAGCATTTATAATGTGTAAAACCATTCATTTTAAAATAAATATTGTAAAACTGCCTCATTTACTATAATTTTAAATGCACTTGCCTGTAAGGAATATGATAATATTCTCTATGACAGAACAGAGCTATCTTTTTTTTTTTCTTAATCAAGCCAAATATCTGCTAGAACAAGTTAAAATCAAATCCTCCTCTTCAGCAGTATTTTCAGTAGTTAGTCTTCCCAGAACAGGCAGTTGCATGGTTGGACAACATGACAGGGCATAGCATGAACTGTTTGACTGAAGCAACTACAATGCAAATGGAAATAACAGACTGTCACATCAAACAGGAGGTATCTGATGGAAACCCCTTGTGACAAATAAGAACCTCTTTGGTCTCTGAAAAGTGGGTAGCAAAGCAATGCCCTAAATAAGATTCACTATTAATCAGTCCTTGTATTTGCAATGTTTTTCAGTCATTTATTTTTGTTGTTTCTTCATTCCTCCTCAAATCATGTAGTTAGCAGGAGCTGCCAGTCCTTAAGGAATGTGGTATCTGATGCAGTATCTGATGCTGGATTTATTTTGTTCTGTTTATAACAAAAATGGATCATTTCAAAAGCAAAATCAGCTACAATAGTGATGTCCTTTTTTGCTTAATTTGCTCAGTTTTAAATGCTGGAGCTGGATTCGACGTAGATCTGTAACCAAGAAATAATACACCCAAATAAAGACACGGAGTCTTTTCCTTTTTGTCAGAAGAGGTAGGCTATTATACAAAATGTACGTTTTTATCCAGATAGTACAATACAAATCCTACAGAGCCCTTGTAAAACTCTGTTCTAAGAGTTGACAGGACCTTACAACACTCAGCATCTCACAGAGCTGAGCTCTTCAAATAGGCACGTCATCTACGCATACATTTATGCAATTACGTTCCAGTTACAAAGACCCTTAACAGTTCTTAAGCAGAGAAAAACAGCCATGTCCACCAGACACTGCCTACATGACCAACTTCCATATGTATCTATATGCATTTCCTGAGGCAAATGCATTATTAAGGACCTGCCAATCAATTTTTCTGGATTCTAAATATTTGTCTATGAAGTACTGAGAAATTTTTACCAATTGCATAACTGCAGCTAATCTGTGAATTACTCCAACTCCAAACAGTTTCCCAGTTTAAGTTTTGTCTCCCTAAAAAAGCTGCCTTATCTTTATTTCATATAGCAGTGCTTTCTCATATAACTAAGTAAATAAAAATAAATAACTGAACTCTAGTGGTTATGGTAAATTGTTCTATGTAGATTGCTGCCATGTATTGCTTCATTTCCACAATGGTGGTTCACTGCATACTGACAACTGGAAACTGTTCCTTTAGAAATCTCTTTCCACATGCCTTAGTCTTCACTCACCAATAGCTTAATTTTTTATTTTTTCAGTATAGACACTGACAGGTCACATGTATCAGAACATAAAGAGTTGTCATGGCAGATAAGACTACTGGTCCATCAAGCCTGGTAGTCTGTCTTTACTATATCTCAGAGGAAGGTGCAAATCCTCATAATGCGATAAGCAATTATGCAATGGTACCCATAAGGGCAACATTTCTTTTCCACTTTGACAATCAGCTTATACCCAGAAGCAAAAAATGGTATTATCCTTTAAATAGTTTCCTATGCTGTGCATAGCAGACTCCTTTCCCTACGATTGCTATTCAACAGGACACTGTCGCAGCTAATAGGCTCAAAATCTAATTTGGCCAAAGAAGAACAAGACTAAAAAGCAAGGTTAGCAGTAAAACTGAAGTTTTATGCACAAGCTGTCCGACGATTTCAGATTCACATATGACTGAGGAAGACAAAACAAATTTTAAGATCGTATGTTAAGAGCCATTTGGAACAGTCACGGAGTCCATGACCTGGATTTACCAGCTCTCCTGTAGTAAACTGAATACTAACCCTTAATGGCAACAACACTTATATAAAGATACTGCTCTAATTCCTGTTTCCTGGTGGTATTTTGCACGTCAGCTCCCCTGAAAAGGGCTGTCCAAAAGAGTAGCAGTGATGTTTTACTGAAGTTAATTAAAGCTTATAATCCCATTATCCTGCGAGTCTAGCATTTCTGGACCTACTGCTCAACAATCTGCTGAGCTTGGAATAACTCAATTTATGTAATTTCCAGTCTACTTTGTAATTATTTTCCATAATTTATAGCAGATTATGCAGAATGTCCCACAGAGATCAGCAAACCATCTGAACTCTCTCTAGCTCTGACAAAAATCATTCAGATGCCAGATGACTGTGAGTTCAGATTTCCTCCTTTCTATTAATGGGTAGTCGTATTTCCATTCTTTGGAACCTTTATTTTTATCCAAAATCTGACTTCTTCTCCCTCGGAAGGGGTCAACTATTAATCCCTGCTGGCGTTTGAACTTAATCAGTGGGAAGAAAGAACAGAAGTAATAGAAAAATGAGAAAGCATATCCAGAAAACATTTAGGAAAAAGTAAGTTGTGTAGAATTTTGTAATAGAAAGAAAAAACAAGTACATTTTCAGGGACAAATTAGCAACCTATTGAAGGTTATTAGCTTTGTATTTTATGCTAAAACATGTTATTTCCCAAAACATTTGAAAGATCAAAAAATACAGGAGAGGAATTTTTCTGAATTCTGTAAATGGAAACAACTGGAAGTAATTACCTGAAACTGAAAATGAAGGAATTAATGAGATAAGAGCGAAGAGAGAGCTGTTAGTTTCCAGAATATCAGTTAAATGCGATATGTCAAGCTCAATAAAGTATAAGAAATTGGAAAGTTCTTAAAAACAGATAAAACAACATTAGCAAATACACTGTGTGGGAGAAGGAGATTCTACACTTGTAGCAGGATAGACATGCCCTGACTGGTCTTTTCTATTTATAACTGTTGTAAGTCCGTGCATGTAAGTAACAGAACAGGAGTATAAAAAAGTTTCTGACTTTTTTGAATAAGTACATATAAATGAGTACATTTATGATTAATTTCCATGAAAGCAAATGTAAAATAAACATTTTAAATACAATGTGCACTGGGTTATCTGCAGTATGTATGTATTTCTAAAACAAATATGCCATCTAAAAGGGAAATGCCCACAGACTTCTAAGTTTACAGGAGTCAATATTGTTTGTCCAGCGCTTGCTGTTAAATTAGTCTCTATTTTAGTAGCTGTTTTCATACAGGACATTTTCACCAGAAAGGGTTGTTTGTGGGATTTTCAGTGATATGAAAATCTAGGAATGTTGATATAAAACAGACAACTAAAAGTTGTGTGTATGTTTTAAGAAGGGACTTTACTGTTTTTAAGCACCTTTACAATAAAAGACCAATCTCGAGCTCTCCAGAAAGTTGTCAAAGACCCACCGATGCATCACAGAGCATCTAAGCCTATGGGCTAGAACTGTGGTCACTTTAGAGGTTCTTTCTGAAGGAAGAGCAGTTTGAACCTTGCTTTACGTCTGCTGCAATCATCTGCGGTTACACCCATCTCAGCTCATAGGATGGCTCTGGTAATTACTACACTATTGGTACCATCCTTGCTTTTCAACCCCAGCTTCAGCAGGCAAGGGCAAGCTTAGATTTACTAAAGTAAACATTTCATCTACCTGATCTGACAGACTGATGTAACTCGACCTGCGGTATTTTTAGGCAATGACTAACGGTAAGTTAGCCAGCATATGAAAAATACCTTCTTCCCTGCTAGCATCCTATATCTCATTGATCTACCTCCCTGTAATACACATAAAAAGATGACATTGCTTTAAACACTGGCTCTCCTGATTGAATATTTGCCTTTGTCACTTGTCAATAATCCTAGCTCCTAATGACTTTAAAAAAACAAGTCTTCAAACCACTAACTTGTATATTATTTAGCCAGACTTACTTAAACTGCAGGCATGTCCTAAATCACCTGCTACTCTCCTGAACTACATAGATTACCTAAAAATATATAAAGTGATTACACACAGTAAATTAATGGTAATCCATTGCCACTCCTAGACAGACACATTTTCCAGCTTGCTAAGATCTAAATGATTATGTCTAGGGCCTCCACCATGTGCAAATGTGAGGCTGCTGAGGGTCAATGGGTTACAACCTGAAACTCTCAGTCACACCTCTCCAACCGGGGCTGATGGAGTCTATATTAAAAGCTTCTGTCCAATGATCCTTCTCTAGCAACAAATAACAAAAGGTACTTAGAAGTTTGATGCTGAAATAGTATCTCAACTATAAATCTGGTCATTATTCAGTTCCACACGGTTGGATGAAGTCATCCAATCTTTCTTTGTATCTCATGCTTGTTACACATATATGTCTAAGGAGATACAATTGCCTACGAGAAATATATTCTAGAATGTCTAAGGAAACCAGTGAGGAAGTCATTTGAAGCCAGGGTCCTAATTAGGAATACGTTAAAATTCCAGGCTCTCAGTTGTACTAGAAAGCTCAAAAGCTTGACTGCATCTGTTTAATATTGGGATGTATTTCCAGGGATAACCAAGTATGTCTAAATGCTTCTTATCCACAGGGACTGGTATGGGACAAAGACTGGAGTGGTATGAGAACTGGATTTGGAGACTGTCCTCTTGAATATTGCTTGAGGTTGTTAATTTTTTTTATAATGATGGCAAAGAGCAAGAAAAAGAAAAGATACAGGCTTATTTCAGTGTTTGGACAATCCACAGAACACCTGAATTCCAGAACAAAAAGTATATGCCCATTTTCTAGAAGACTTTTCAAGCAGAAATAACATTGATTAAACTGGACAAGCTGCTGTAAGTTCATTGCATCATGTTCCACATTTGGTCCCAATTCCTTTCTGGCTGCAGTTCAAGTTGTTTTTTATCACATTTACAAAGCTTTGAATAGCCTGGGATCTTAGTACGTTTAGAAAGTGATTTTCTTAAGCTTCACTGTAGAATATTCCACTGATGACTGGTTTTATGGGCCATCTACAATATAGGATTTCTTCCAAAGGTGGCACATCCCAGTAACAGCAGAAGTGAAGGCAAAAGACAGAACACAGAAGGTAACAGGTTTTGAAACTACTTAATGTAGTTAGAGGGTAAAGACAAAGAAAAGAACAATTTTAGAAAACTTGAAACTTTTTTCACATTAAGTTTAGTTCTTGGAAGAAGTCAGTATTCACTACTTAAATCAAAACTTCCCCGAATTCATGTGTGTTGATCAATACTCCCTCCTGAGACCTTTTCTGTCAATACTTCTTATTTGATAAGAGACATATGCAATTCACTCTCTTTTTTGATCCTGAAGAATTTGAATTTTACAGTTGCAGAAAGCAAATATAACTGATCCAGCTTTGACTTTTCAGCTGTACGTCTCACAATGTCTATACATTGTCAGAGAGCAGAACTGGGTGAAGTGATAAAGATGTATTGTTATTTTTCACATTTGCAGGTTTAAGTTTGGGGTTTTTTTTGTAAAAGGACTACATTTCTAAATAAGGAAAGACTGTCCCATGCTCCAGTTAGACTACTTTTAATTTAAATGGGTTGTCTGACAAAGGAAATATTTTCCCTTCAGGAAGCCTACACTTTCTGACTTCCCCATGCAAGACTTCTCTCATAGCACATGTAAATGTTTCTACTCCAGTATTGCAGGCTGGCATATGCATAAGGTCAAATGACTTGGTGCCTGTGCAGTGACTGTGTTTACAATTATGTAGCTTATTATTTTAAGAGACCTTGTACAGAATTCTTTCTCGTAAGAATTTCTCTTCAAATATTTTTTTTATCACGCATAACATGTCCCTGTTCAAGAAAAGCATCTCACAGAAAGCAGACTGTTTGGTAAGCTTAAGATACTTTACAGTCAGTGTAGACCATTTCCATAAAGCTCATTGTATTATATATCTGCAAAAAGAACCAGTCCTTTGTTAAAAGATCTTCAGCCCCATGGAGTAAAAATACATTAAAATAACAGGAGATTTGGGAGGAGAAGGTAAAAGATGGAAGGCAGTAGTAGGACAGAGAAGATGTGATAATTCTTCTAGTAAGTAATGAAGACATTTAATTTGATAAATTTTTGTAAGAGTCAATTTAGGAACTCCATTGTATTTTGTCAATTCTAAATATGTTAAGTGAATATTGACTTCGGGCTAAACTTTGCATGGTCAAGCACCACACACAAAAAACCATGAAAGTAAAGGTGCTTTTTCTCTTTTTCCAATGGGAATCCTATTCACAGACACTCCATTTCCAGAAGTGTCCAGTAACAAGATGAGAAGACTTAAAGGTCACTGATATTCCAGATGGATGAGCATTCCTTTAAGACTTTTGCAGTGCTTGAAAGATTGCACATATAGTCTCTGTTGTACAAACTTGGTGGAACTACAAATTGCAAAATTTCAGCAGTTCCAGACAACTGCAAGCACCTAAAAGATTCTCACCAATGTCAGATTAAAATTTTCCAGATGATATTTTAAATCACTTTTAAGGAGAAACCATTTAGGGTAATCTACAAAATTCAGTTATTATTTAGCAATTAAAATTCCACTAAAACGTTCACTTACCACCAAACAACGCAAAGACATGCTCAGTATTGTCCAGACCTTACCCAACCTGATTTTTTTCTTTATTAATAACACAGAATAAGAATGTAAATACACGTCAGCTTGGAATTCACTGACCACAGGACTCTCAACCTTTTAGACTTTTGAATTAGATGAAAGGGGACCTACTAGATCTGCTTAACCAGCAGAAAGCCTATAGGTAAGCTCTCATATGTGGTAATTCCACAGTCAAGAACCCTCCTTATTGCCCATCTCATAAATAACAGACAAGACCTACTGTAAATAATTTATTGGTGCTGGAAAATATTCCAGGATTTCAGACATGGGGTACACTACAGTATACCCTACATAAAATTTCCTTCATTTGGGGGGCTGAGGGGAAAAGAGTGTTCAAAGTTGATGATCTAAATCTCACAGTTTGAGTTTGTTTCTAATAATAACAGAAGCTTCATCTACCTCCTGTTGAAGCAAGAGACTGTTTTGTCACAGTTCATAAATTGTTGAAGTTCCCTTTCTGTGAAGTTTTAGAATCAGTACTTTTTAGCTTTATAAAGCAGACTCCAGTTTAGTGTCTTCTATAAATCAAATGCCTCCCACTTTCAAACTTTAATTGCCAAAATAGTGACAACACCTCTCTTTTAAGTAGACAGAAAGTAAACTAAATCTGTTTTTAACACCCTGGTTTAACGGTTCCCATAAATGAAATGTCACCTGGCTACCTGAGAGAGAAAAGATGCCAATTTCAGTGATTGCCTACATGATGTGTTTTCTTCACCCTTGTGTGATAATGCATTCGGCATTAATGAAGAGTAAACCTGATAAGGTACATTTCTGAGTCTGTACATCCATTTGAGTTTCAAATGAACAAGTTAATAAAATATTTTAAAGAAAAAAGAACAATTATGAGTCACTTAAGAACAATTACAGGTACGTATGACAGTACTATCCAGATTGTGAAGTCTGTCAAAAGTTCTGGAGATTTATAGGAAACAGGGTATTTCCTAGAAGTGTTGTCACTTAAAGCAGTAGGCCTGATGCTGAAATCACAATTAATATCCTAGTTCAAACTGTAAATCTAAATTCAAAAATAAAGATTATTTGGGTCCTGGTATTCGTTTTGGGTACCAAATAACAACAGAAATACAGACACATTTAACTAAGTTAAGGCTGAAAAAGAATTAACTTCATGATTTCATTTTGGCATTGACCTGGACCCCTTTGTTACACTAGTGATAATGTAGCAGAGATCTGACTAGATACTCTGTATCCCAAATTCATTGCTCCGTTACACTGGCCACAGCCACGCTACAACACTAAGAGTGCATGTTAGTTAAAAATTAGGAATTTGACTCTTCAGTAACAAGATCTTCCAGATTTTGTCCATGAGAGACAGTTCCGTGAGATGCAGTACGACAGCAGCAAATAACTGGGGCTATATTGAGGGTAAAAAGGCATGGAGATATATATATATAAAAAGTTCATCTGGGACACAGAAGAGTAACATTTCCAGAATATTTTTTAAAGCTGTTGTTTTGAAGTCACTCCAGTTCACTGTTCAAAATATGCCAGGAGCTGCATGGGAACCTATGAAAGCCAGAAAGAGGAATTGAGTCTACAAGTTGTTAGGCCTTGTTGAATTGGAGCTATTCTGCTCCTTGAAGAGGTTGAATTTCACCATAAAGGAAAGGCATTATGTCCTGTTCAGGTCATTTCTGTTAAGGTAAGGGAGTTGGACCTTAGAAAAGAAGCACATCCCCAGATGAGTTAGCAAATAAAAGGAAGGAATAAGCACATAGTAACAGCTGCACTGAGTCAGATGAAGGACCAACTGCTCAGTATCTCAAAGAAAGAACCTGAGGAGACACTTTGGTGAGCAGTGCATGAAACAGGACAAATACAGAATGATGCCTGCCAGGGAATATTTTCCCAGCTTCCTAATAGTCAGAGACTTAGAGGCTTCTTTAAAGTTGTTACCTATCTTACAGATGCTAAAGGACCTCTTATCTCTGAACTATGTAACTCTTTTTTTGAATCCATTTATATTTTTGGTCTCCGAAAATCCTGCAGATTCTACAATTTAACTTAGATTTCACCTGGACAAGTATTTAATTTTATTTGTTTCAAATCCACTATTCAAAATTTCAGTGGGTGACACAGGTTTTTTTGCTGTGACAAATACCGAACAATATTGCCCCATTCATCCTTGTGTGATCTGTGATTTCATAATCTGGTTTTATTCAATCGTTATCACCTCTTTCTCCTATTCTCTAATTTCTAGTCAACTTTGTCTCTTCTCATACGATGTAATTCAAAGTCTCTGATCACTCTTATCATCCTTTATTGCTTTACTGTATCTTTTTTGAGGTAGGGAAAGAGAACTGCCAGATCCAAATCTGAGTCTACCATGGATCTACACAGACATAGGGATGTTTTGTTTTGCTCACAAATCCTTTCTTAATAATGCCCAACATTCTGGTTTTTTGATCACTGTTGAACATTGAGCTAATATTTTCAGAGACCCTTCAAAGTAATTTCACAATCTCATTCCTGATTAGTAATATCAAAAGTCCATTTGGTTATGTAGGCAGTCACTTTTCATTTTTTAATGTAATTTTGCATTTACCATGCAAAGTAATATCAACACTAAATTATATCTGCTGTTTTATTTCCCTGTCACATAGTATCACAGTACCCTTCTGCAATATTTTGTAATCAGATTTAGATTTTATTATCCTCAGCAATTTTATATTATCTGCAATTGTCACCTCAATATTCATTCCCTTTCCAGATCATTTACAAATATGCTGAAAAGCAAGGTTGCAAAACAAGGTCCTGAGAGATTCCAAAGATAAACTCCCTCCACAACGACAAATGATCCCCTATCCCTATTTCTGTTCTTGTTTTCTGTCTTTTTCTGTTCCTATCTTTTAAGCATTTTATGACATATCCCATGACGATCTCATTTCTTTAATGACAGTAAGCGTTTGGCTCAAGATTTTGTGAAAAAGTTTATAGATATCTGAATAGACACTACTATCCAGATCAGAGAGATGGTTATTGAGTCCTTCAAATAACAAACCAACCTGTGAGCTTATTGTTTACCTTTATAGAAGAGGATCACATATAGATATTAACCTATTATACATATGCTATCTATATATATATCCTAAGTATATTTCCTGCTGATTCATCAGGGCAGAAGTCAGACTAAGCCATCCATTTCCAATTTTCAGAGTTACCACTACAGAATTCTCTGAAATTGGTGCTCTGAGAATTATAAAAAGAGGCTGATGAGGCAATGTAGCAGAGACAACCACTCAGAAATTTCCTACCTAAGTTCCTTCAAAACTCTTGGACAAATACCATCAAGCCTTGGTACCGTGATTTTATTGATTCAATCTAAACACTCTTCTATTGATTCTTCAGTTTGAGACAATAGCTCCATAAAGATTACAGTGGAGGGGAAACTTACAAAATTACTACTTCAATAGTGAACACCAATACAAATAAGCCATCCAGATTTTCTACTATGTCCTTACTGCCTTTGTTCTTTCTTAATCTTTCTCCTTTTATACCTTAATCATTTATCTGCTGCATAGTCTCTTTGGCAAATCTCCATGAGTGGCCAGTGACTTGTTTCCTCAGGAAAGTCTTTAATTCCCCCAGGTCCAATGAAATCTCTAAAATAAATCATGATGCAATTTCAGTTTGCATTCAAATGAGAACACAGAGTATCTCTTGCACCTTGAGCAGTCATTCAAACTGCAAGGTGGATGTAAAATATGACCGTTCTTACTAATTACTACAAAGGGAAGAAGGGGAGAATCAGCTCTACCAGATTTATACTGTGCCTATGGAATTTTACAATTACATGCCACTTTGCACTGAAACGCTCCTGTGATGTCTGAAAAGAAATCTCAAATAATTTTCTACAAATGGTGACCTCCTTAGTACACTTATTGCACACATTAAATACCTATTAGAAATGTCTGGTTTCATGCCTAAAAACAAGGGTTTATTTCCCATTTGATAACCCAGTGCAAAGTTAATGGAAATGTTTGTACAATTTATGTTTACAATGTCTGTGGTAATGGGAAGATCTGTTGGAATACAGATCAATGTTTTCTGGTGATGGAAAATTTTATAGCCCAGTTGTTACATTTATGAACAGGGTACAGAATAAAACCTTCAAAGGCAAGAGTCAAATAATAATTTATGCTTTGCTCTTTTGTACTGGGCAAAGTTTATAATACCTCCTAAAAATCTGACTTTTTCATACCCATAAAAACTTAGTGGGAAGGATACAGTTAAAGCCTAACTGCAAAGTCTTAGTCATGTTAAAAAACAGGGGGTTTACCTGAATATGGGGAAAGGACAGCAACATTTTCTCTTTCCTACTCTTCTGATATTTAATCAGAGTTAAACCAAGGTTATCCTACAGCAACTTCGAATTGTGAATAAGGAGCGAAAGAGAGGGAGAGGATGACTTCAAGATTTCACTTTGTGATCAGAATATTATTAGGGTTGAATATGACAGGTCTTCAGAATTATATTGTACTGTAGTTCAAAAAACGTAGATGAGGCCCTGAGAAATCAGAGCAATCAAACAAAAAAGCAAGATACATTCTTGAACAAGAATGCGTAAGTTTTCTGATCTCTAGCACAGAGGTGTGAGTCGGTCATCATTCTGCTGTAAATTCATTTGTATCAATAAAGGTGAGGGAGACATCAAACAGAAAGCTTTAAAAGCATATGTTGGAAGCCTCAAAACACAGATATAGCGTTTGGCAACAAAGAGACAAAGATACTTTTCAGGAAAGTCTTTTTTATCTTATCTCTGGTTCAAATTTCACTTTTTCCTTCTTTGTCCTCTTCTCCTTTTTCATATTATTGACGTTATGTTCAACATTAATAACACAATACTCAGCCTACCACCAAAGAGTCCACTTAGTATCTGCAAAGCTAACAACTAACCCTTTAATCAGAGGAGTGTATGGGGGATTTATAAAAGAAGGTAAGAAACCCTGCACAGAGGGATGAAGACCTTCCAGAGACCAGGCAACAGGGCTTTCCAGGAGATGCAGATTATAATGCAGATGCTCCCTAGTTCCTATCCCAAGTGCTTTATTGCTGTACTGATCCAAGAAGTGTAACATGATGTAACACTGTGTGTATCTACCTGAGACAAGAAGGGCCTACCAACTGCAACAAAGGCAAGAATGTTAGATGTAGTCCACCTCAGAAGAAGTAGATTTCTATATTAAAAATGTTTTCTATATCTATATTCTCTAATAATATATATCTCATAACAACAGATTTTGATACTAGGAAAGGCAAACTACATTTTACGATGTGTGCTGTAATTTTGTTAGACAGTGTTACAAGCCAAAAGGAAACACAGCTTATACATACCTCCCTAAGGAAAGATTTATGTAGGTATTGTCTGTGAATAATCACAGAATTCTTTTCTGTTCTAGACACATAATTCTTCTATGTTCTAGACACATTTCTCCATGTTACAGTAGTTTATTCTTTGAACAAATAGAGATGGAAAATCCAACAAGTAGACTACTTTAAAGGTGACATTAAACAATTCTGGAGTTAGTACTGGTGACTTCTGTGCATTAGGTTATCATCCACTGCTGGTCCATAATCAGAATTCTCCAAAAGTCAGTACAGAGAAGTGCAAAAGAATTGGTCTCATAACACTAATATTCCTTAAACAGTTCCACTGCACTCAATGTCTCCTAAGAATTACTTCTGTCTTTTTATGTTGAGTTTACAGTAAGCAAGCAGAAGTTAGTATAGATGCAACTTCTTAACCTAGTCTGCCCCAGTTCTCTACTAATCTGACGCTGTGGCTGGCACACAATCACACAAGGGAGTTTTTTGTTATCCACTCAGGGCAGGGCTGTACCTGCCACTTTTGGATACAAAATCAAGCAGAAAAACAGTATCAGGAGGTGATATATTGAATGTCTCTACCAGAATGTAATTGTTTTCCCCATTAATAAGACAGACCTCAGAGTAACCCAGAAGTTCTCCATCAACAACAGGTACAGCCAAGATCCTCAGTCCTAGCCCTATACAATGTTTAGGTGTTTTCACACAACCAACAGACCTACCAACTTACCTTTTTTAATCACTGAATGTTGGCTCACAGGATATGTTCGTATGTAGGACAGCTATACATGTGGTGACACTCAGGAAGCACATGCAGCATCACATGGTGGAATGTGACTACCTCTGGGAAGTATGCTTCCTGGCAGATCCTTGAACAGATAGGGCACCCTTAGGAGGCACCCTAAATTGCAGTGTAGCACTTCCACGCCATTCCTCCCTGTACCCAAGGGTGATGGGATCAGTACGCAGAGTCCTGGAGCTAGAGAGAGCCTCTGGCTCAAGATGCAAACAGGCAAGATAAGATGTCAGCATCAGGGCCCTGACTGCATTAACAGGCCTTAATGGTCCTAATCAGCCTCACTTGGGGCCTCCACCCACACTATCTTCCCATGGGCACAAAATGAGCAAGCAGATGGGTGAAGTTTTAACTGTGTGAGCGTCGTGCTGAATGTGGGACAGGCCTGAGATAGCTAAGTCTGAATAATTGGTGGCCTACTTATTACACATTAAAATGAGGAATAAGTATGTAAGTGCCAGGTTGCTCTCAGATTCTCCTAATACTTTAATGCTGCAGGGGTTTATGTTCTCTCTTCTCTTAGTCTCTTGCTCCCTATGCTCCAAGAACCCAACCTTTCCCCAGGGAACACTCCTTGATCAGGGAGCCCACTCTCCTACGCAGTTCTCACTTCCTTAATCAATGCACGCAGTTGGCTCATCTCTGCCATATTTTTTTATTTAGCTATGTCAGATATACATACTGTAAAATATGCAGTGTAACTTCCTATTCCTGAATGGAGGATCTGGTTGGTATGCTTTAGTTTGAAAACTGTTAGCTAATAAGATCTACTGTTCCCTTCAGTAAAAGCTCTGCTAGGAGACCACCACTGTTATTTTCTGATATATGATATTTCTATAACAGATCGTATCAAGCTCAAAAGTGACTGCAATGTTAGGTCAGCTCCTTCATATGAGCTTCCCAAATTAAAAGCATAATAAATTTCAGTTTTACTGAAAAGAATCAAAGCTCTGTAGATGCTGCTATTTCACCTGCTTTGTTTCTCTGTGACAAAAGCCTGTTCCACAAACAGTGAAAATCATCGCAGATCTTTTTAAAAGTTACCCATCTTACACAGAAAGAGGTCCAAGGCTTTGATCATTCAATGCCTTATAAAATTTTCAAATCCCTAATCTCTCATTAAATGCTAGTGAGCTTCCAACCGAGAACACAGCATAATGCTGGGTGAAAAGTGAAACTCCAAATTGCACAGCATTATTGCAGATGCTTGTGGGTACAAACAAGTGTCCTTCAGCATGCATTGTACGCATCAGAATTTTCTGTCCTGTGTGGAGAAACCCAAAATGAATAGCACTGAACGCTAGCAGAGATTTTTTTTGAATTGTCACCAAAAACATACCCATATACTTGATTCTGTTTTGTTGGGGTTTTTTTTGTGTGTGTAACCATTTTCCGACGATTCATGGCATGTGAAGAGTATTGTAACAGATATCGATCTAAGTTCTGCAGCTTATTACAAGCTATACCTATTCTTCCTTTAACTTATATTAGGTTGTAGAAGTAAGCAGAAACACATTTTTTTACTTTGATCTTGATCTACTCCGTATGAAAGAAGCCTCTATCAATACCAGAGAGTAGGATTGGCCACCAGATGTCACCCATCTTCTATCACCTTCCCCTAAGTCTGTGTATCCAGGCTTGGGAAAACACACCATTCTTCACAAGCTGTGCTAAGTAGGGACTGTCTCGCCACTACAGAATATAGTCATCTTCTCATTACAAAAATACATTATCTTCCTTTGCTCTAATGGCTCCCAAACACCGAAGCTCTAGTAGCTTGTAGAGTGTGTTTTAAAGACAACCTAAGAAGTAGATGAATACCCTACAACTCCTGGCACAAATGCCTCTGTGTGTCTGATGCTTAGAACAATGTTAGCTGATGTAACGCGTCCACCTAGCGCAGCCAAAACCACAACTGCTACCAAAGACAAGATCCGTACCTAAGCTTACGTGTTTGTCGGGGCTGTGAAGATTTTTGGTGGACAAGCCCGGGCAAGGCAGAAAAGGGCTCTTAAGAAGCTGTTTTGGGGCGCTCTTTCAGCCATGTCGATCTGTCCCTGTTTTCCTGACCTCTGTCTGACAGACTGCCCAGCACCGTGAGGCAGCAGCGGCGGTTTCCCGGGCCGTTCCTCACCGCCTGCCCCTCGGCGGGCTCCGCTAGGCCTGAGCGCGGTCCGCCGCTCCGCGGGGCCACCGGCCGCTCGCTGACAGGACCCCATGGGGGCGGCAGGGCCGGCCACAGGCAGGTGTGAGAGGTAAAGGGCCTGCTCAAAGGAGGGGAAGGTCGGGGCTGTGGCGGGGGCCGAGGCCGCCCCTCAGGACTGCTGGGCTGAGGGCCGCCGAGGCGTCGGGCTCGCGGGCGTTCCCCAGGGGAGCCACCCCCGCACACTCACCACAGCGTGCGGCGGCTGCGCACGAGCGGCCGTGCCCGCTTGCGGGCGCTTTCTCCTCACAACCGCGGCCGCTCGCCCGCCACCCGCCCCTGCGGACGCCGCGCGCGCCCGCGCTCGCGCTCCGCAGCCGGCCGGGCACTTTGCACACGCTCCCTCGCTCTGCCTCGGCCTGTCACAGGCGCTTCCGGCCGGGCAGGCCGTTTGCGCGAGCTCCCCGCCTCCCGCGCGGCGGCAAGCCGTGCCGCCTTGCACACGGGCGGGCGCTGCCGTGCCGTGCAGCGCCGCGCGCGCGCCCTCGCTCGCTCGCGGCTGACAGTTTGCAGACGCTCCCTTGCGCCCGCCCGCCTCCAGGTGGCCCGGCCCCCACGGCGGGCGCGGCGGCCGCCCCTCAGCCCGCGCCGGCCTCCGCCGAGGACCATGGGCGATGCGCTCCTCGCGGCGCGCGGGGCTGCGCACAGGCGGCGCCGGAGGAGGTGAGGCGGCGCCGGGGTTGCGGGTCGTGGGGGACCGGTGCCGTGCCCAGCCCCGCTGTGGGGGACGCCGTCGCCGCCGCTGCCCCCCTCAGGCCGCTGCGGCTCCGCGGGCCGTGAGGGAGAGCGGTCTCCTCAGCGCCCCCCGTCGCGGCCGCTGCAGCCGTGCGCGGCGGGGGCCGCCCCCCCCCCCCCCCGGCCACATCGCCCCCCTCCGGGGGCCGGCCCGGTGCGGGGGAGCCGCCTGCCTGGGTGCCGCGGGGCGCCGCGAGGCGGGGCCGGCGGTGGGTGCGGAGCGGGAGGGAGGGGGATCGCCGAGGCAGCCGCTTCGGTGCGGCGGGGCCCGTCCTTGCGGCGGCCCGGCCGCCCCCGTCACCTTGCGTAACGACCTTCCGCGCCCGGCGCGGCGGGGAGCGCCCCCGCGGGCGGCGGCTGCCGCCCCCCGAGCGGAGCCGGGGCCCGGGAGGTGTCTCCGGAGGGGGGCGGCCGCGGGGAGCCCGGCGGTGGCCGCCCGCCGCGTGCCCGGGAGGAGGGACGGGCGGGTGCGCCTCTGAGGGACGGAGGTTTTACCGAAGCGCGGGTGGCAAGCTTTGCCGTGGATGATAGGATGAATCTCGGGTGAAAGTCTGTTGAAATCTCCCCGTTACGATCCGATTAACAAGCTCTCGGGTCCACCCGATGCTGGTTTCGTTTCCTCTTCAGACTTTGTGAACCTCTAGGAAGTGAATGTGAGAAAGAGGTTCCTGAAAACTGTCATCTCAGTGCCAACTGTGCTTTGGTCTGCCATGTCTACTACTCTTTCGCCAGAGGCCCATTGAGCTTTAGGTTGGAAATACCAATGCTTTTCATTTGCCAGGTTTAGTGTTTCTTACACATCAACCTCATCCTGTGGTTTGATTGTAGGGATTTGTCTTTCTGTGAAAAGCAGTGGCTGACCTGATGTGATTGCATAGGTGTGCAGACCTACATTAAACAAGAATTTGGGGGGCCCGTTTTATTGTCTCCCTTGAGTTTTAGCAACTATTTAAGGTAAACTTATTTTTAATACATTTAGGGGGGAAAAAAGGTCACTCAGTTTTGAGGAACTAAATCTTGGTAAAGGCTTTCCTCACTGTTAACATAGGGAGTATAGGTTCCATCTTTTCCAGATACGGTATAATATCAATCTCATCTTTTGAGTGCATATTTCTCTTTCTGGCATTATGGTCAGTAAACTTGGGAGCATGAATTCTTAATTCTTGAATTAAGTCCTGATACATCAATCTCTCTTGATAACTGCAGCAAGAATAGAATACTTTTTAAATGAAGGCGCACTCTTGAGATTCATGTTATTCTAGTACACAGTCTTATTTGTATAAAAAGCTCTGTCACCTTGTCCCTATGAAATAGTATGATAGCTTTTTCAACAGCATGACTCACAGTCTTTTGCTTTATCTCAGCAAACAGCCTTGTGTATATAAAATGCAAACAGGGTGGAAGGAATGCGTGGTACTGTATCTGTTAATCTTTGTCCTCAGGAGGACAGCATTTGAAGTTGTTTGCAGGTTAGGGGTATGTCTTTACTCCCAAATCAATGAGGTGATCTCAGTTGTTTCAAAATACTTTCGGCATTTCATAAAAGAGTGAAAAGCTTTCAAAAAAGGAGGAACCGGTTAGTTCTTGTTATTTATTATTGAAACCATTTTGCCTGGGGACACTGAGTCCAATTTAGTTGGAATGGGTGATTTACCTTTTTCCTTCTTCATCTCTGTGTAATGACTCTGACTGTTCTTCATGAGAAACTCTGCTTACTGCAACACCCACAGTTCACATAATTACTGGTGGATGTACCAAGCATAATAGTAGGAAAAAAACCACCTTTTTTTCTGGTGGTTTTGTTACGTATAAGATAGCTTTCACTATTGCTTCCTGCTCTTTACCTGTATGAGATGATGTAGGGAATAGTTTACTCTTAAAATGGCCCAGTTTAGTAAAAGGAATGTCTGCTTTTCATAATTTAACGTACGCAGACGTACAGACTGTTTTCTGTTGCTCTTATATAGAATATGGATTTATTTTGTACGAGCAGAATAAGGATTAAATAAGAACATATGCTTCCTCTTTTCTGGGTGATAAATCCGTCTTGCTGTCCAGGAGGAAGGCAGCTTATACAGCCTGGACTGAAAAGATGCTGAAAGTGACTGAATACTGAATGTAAGAAGATCAGGTTGTTTAAGCTCCCAAAACTAAACTGCCTAAAACTTAGGAAGCAGCCAGCAACACTGGGTGTAAATCATCTACAATCCTTAATCTGCTTCATGAAATAGAATCTGGCAAAATAATGAATTGTTCTGAATTCCTAAAATGACTTAGAATAAAGACAATTGCGCTCCAATTTTGTCATCTCCCTCCAGCCAGATCTCCTTCCTTTCCCTTGATAAAAAAAAAAAAAAGCTGCATACCATCAACTTCTATGCTTGAGATAATATGTAGAATTTTATTAGCACCACTCATTTCCCTTCAAGTTTGAATATTTTTGTTTGTTTGCAAGGCTATGTTTTTGGCATTGTATGCTGCTTTCATCTAACAAGTTCACTCTGCTTTTGCTTCTGTTTAATAAAACAGCTTAGTATGCAGTTTTCTTCCTCATCTTGGCTCTAAAATTTTAATAGAATTTCAGGAGTAGTTGGCATTAACTGCCCTTCACTGATACGGTAACTGGATTATTAGCTGTGTGGTAGGTGTTTTGAAGGCTTATGTGAATGCAGTGTTCGTGTTTTGAGCAGATTGAGATCTAGAGAAGACTGTCTTAGTGTTTCATGAGAGAATGGGAGAATTAGTTCAGTTTTATTGATAGGAAGAGCGGTGATAAGGGAGATTCGGTGGCAGACATTACTTTATGGTTATTTGCCAACAGATTGTCTGACTCAGTGTATGCTTAGTCTCTTAAATAGATGGTGGAAAGAAATACAATATGATGAATATCAAAAAAGCCAGGTTCTCATAGTATTTTCATTTATGTCACATTATTCCCAAAGTGTCTGCAGAACTCTCCTGCTTAGCCAAGTTTGGAACCAGAGCAGTATTCCAGCAGCAACTCTTGGTAACGAACATCAGAAGCATCTGCTGAAGGAAATGAACATGCTGCACAGTGCTAATCAGCTGGGAATCTGAGGAGTGGAAACTGTTTCAGAAATCAAGCAGTTTTGCTATTACTGCATCTTCACTTTCAAAAAATTCTTAACCAGTTAGGGTGGAATAATATCATCCTTTACTCCTCTCTACTTTTGCTGAGTTAGTATTTATGCATCTCTGCATTTCATATACCACATATGCACATCAGCTTAAGCAAACAAAAAAACACCAACACCAAAACCTAAAAAATCTTTTGTCTTCCATACTTCAGAAGAAAAAGTGGAGGTTTGTATTTGCCTCTGTGTGTATGTGTTCACACTCAAAACCCCCTTGTTTTCCTCTTTTAGCCTCCTGTTATTGGCAGACGTTATTGAAGTTGTAAAGGCTTCATTATTTGTTTTACTTCCATTTCTTGAAGAGCCCAGACCTACAGTATAATGAAATATAACTTCTGCGAGGAGTCTCATTCAGATCGTGTTTTGATGGTGGCTTGATTTCCATCACTTCTGACCCCATCTTTTTTGTCAGTTTCTTGTTTGTTCATGTGAGTTGATAACTTGCATACTGTAATTCATGGCCACAAAGAGAGGGTAACTAGAGTTTTATGCAAGCTTATATTAGTTCGGTGAAGGGTTTTGAATATTGACATAGGCTCTCTTAATTGGATGGCATTTGAGGAGGAGCCACCATAATGATAGAGAATTGGTGACACAAGTGCTGACACAGCCTCCCAGATGTGAGGCAGCAGATTTTTGTGACAGTGCAAACTTCTATCAGGGCGGATAGCCTCATTCTTCTATTCAAGCTGGAATAGTTCAGCTGTCCTGAGATGAATTTGTGGTGTTTTGTTCTTGCCTTCCAACAACAAGTCTTGTCTGCTTTAATCAGGTGAATTCTTCAAGCCCAAGGTCCATGCATGCACTCAAGCCAAGATGTAGCTCCTTTGAGGAACTTCAGCTAAAATTATGCCATTTTTATATGTCTGTAGCAGCTTGCATACTAGGGAGACACTGCAGTGAAAGAACAGAGAAGAGAAAATTAGTTTGGGGGACAGGGATTCCCTCTTAGAGTACTCTAAGTAACAAAGTCCTTTTCAAGAGGAAAGCTTAAGTCAATGCTGTGATTTGTTTGATTTATTATTTATGGTTTGTATGAGCTAAGAATCCTGTGATCCTGGCCCTTTGAGTTTCACAAGGCCCTCTTATTCCTGTTCACTAACTGTATTTTTCCATACATCCCACAGGCATTCCAAACTGTTTAACCTTGATTATTAGTCTAACCTACTGACATTTGTCTTACTGATTTTTATATCCTGATAAAAGCCTGTAATCTTTGAAAGCTATCAACCACCTCTTTTGACCTTGTCCTTTAGACAAACAGGTTTTTATAGGTTACAAGTAGCAGGCAGAAACTGATTTTACTTTCATCTGTTGTTGCTCATGGATCATGTAGTTTGTTGCATTTCTTTGTATATAAATTTTTGCCATATAATGTATTCCTTGTGGTTACATTTCCCTAGAATAGTTTTATAACTAAAACCTTTTCTTCACGCTTGTTAGAATTAGGTAACGAAGTTTATTGCTGCTTCCTTTCCATTGCCTGTTAAGGTTGTGTTCCTCCCTTCCCTAGGAAACAGACAAATCATACATGCACTGTGACTGGTACAGCATTCTATATAACCTGTTCTGAGGTCCTAGCAAAGCATTTTCGAATAGCTACTAATCAAGTAGTAGATTGGATATTAGGAAAAATTTCTTCACTGAAAGGGTTGTCAAGCATTGGAACAGGGAAGTGGTTGAGTCACCATCCCTGGAGGTAGATGTGACAATTAGGGACATGGTTAAGGTGGACTTGATGGTGTTAGGTTTACGGTTGGAGTCAATGATCTTAAAGGTCCTTTCCAATCTAAATGATTTTGTGATTCTAAGTTATCATAAAAGGTAGAAGCTGCAGTGAATTATCATTCCTGCCTAAGGTTATATTTTGTGATCTGGATGTTTTTTGGGCATGTGATGTCTCAGGATACTGAACCTTTGGACTCTACCACATTATGTGATAGTCCTCTTGTCTGCAATATGTGTGACTACAGTGGATTAACACATTCTTACAGAAGATTCTTGTTAGTACAAAGGTATATATTCACTTAGGCAGTAGTTCTCTTGGGTTTAGAATGCTGTGTCTTATCCCTCTTTTTTTTTTTTTTTTTTTTGGTCCCCTCCTTTGCTGCAGGGAACTAATGCAGTTCAATGCAGCTTAAATGCAGTTTTTGGAAGTTTCCCTTCGACTCTGCAGATCATAACTGTACTATGCATGTGATATACCTGAAAGATAATTTCAAGTATTAAGGACCCCATGTAATTCTGCTATTATGACCTTTTTTTTGTAAAATGACTTTATATTTTGACTGAAGATGGTCTGTCTGAAATGTTTCATTTGTCACGTAAAACTTGTCTACATGTCCAAAACTTTGAACATTTTTGATATGGTATTCATAGCAAAAATCTTTGAACAGATCATCTACTTCCTAACAAGCTTTTAAGTAACTTCCATGAGTCTTTCTTGATAGGTCCTGTTCAAGTACAGTGTGTGCAATAATTTAATTTTCTATGTCGTAGATTAAGAAGAGGGAAAATACTAGCTTTGAGTTGCTCCTGAGAAAGTTTTATGCTGTACTGTTAGACCTCTGTATCAGACATACCAATTGATTACTTTTTCTGAAAAGCTTGTTTTAAAAAAAAAAAAAAAAAAAAAACAAAAAAAAACAACACACAAAAAACCCTAGAATAAATGTGGGGAATGTTTCTAACCTGGTAGCTATCCAGGTTTGATGTTGTTTATTCATTCTATACCAAGAAATTGTGACATGATTGTCTTGAATGCTGAATGAAACTGTTTGCATGACCTAACTGTAGAATGAAGGTCCCACACTGTTTCAGTGCACTGTAGTGTGAAGGCTATTTCTGCCTCAAAGAAATGCTTCCAGTACTAATGCCTCTAAAATACTATCCCAAGTAACATGAACCATGAAATAGTTCACTTCTCCCAATGTTGGTTTGAATTACCAATTTCTGTCTAGGTGTAATTAAAGCTTGCTGGTTTTAATAATTAAAATAGCAATAAATACAGAAAACAGAGAATCTATCTAGAAGTATTCAGCAAACAGCGACAACCAGGCAGATCTTTGTCATCTTCACATTCTCAGGACGAGTTTTCTTTGTGTCTTGGTATGAATTGTGCGTTAAAATGGGTCCCCTCTTCCTAAAAAGAATGTAGAGTATTATCTTGCTGTGTCTTTGTTTGTTTGTTTACCTGATCTTGGAATTTCTGAGCCACCTGGCAAAGGAGCTTTCTCCCTGAAAAAAAGAGAAACCGAGCAGACATACATTTCATGCCTAGAAAAACCTGTAATAGTCTTAACATAGAAACTTTCACACCTACTTGGCAAACTCCGGCGGTAAAATTAAAGGAGCTTGACAACAGTGTCCTCTGTAGGTACTAACACATTGTATGTGGATACAAACTTTCCCATCTACTTCACACGCACAGGTACACACGTACCAAAAAAAAAAAAAAAAAAAAAAAAAAAAAAAAGAGACACCTCCAAAACCCTCCAGCATCTCGGCTTTTGAAACACTCTAACAATCCTGACAAAAACGCGTTTGGCTAGTGGTAGGCATATAGTGGATTCTGAGATTATTTTGGCAGGAGGAGGGGCTGCAAAATTAATAACTGTTCCTTGGGCAGCAATAAGATGTTTAAAAAACAAGTGGGCAAGCAGTCCAAGTAAGGCACCAATTTGATGCTCAGGTGGTGGAGGTCTTAGAGGCGTACTTGCAAGCAGTGAGTAGGAGCAGAAAAAGGACTATTTCTCAGTCTCTGTGTGTTGATGGAATTTAAGGTAGGAATTGTTAAAATGCATACCTCTATTGCAGGGATTGTGGAAAAAAGTTCCAGAGAGATCAGGAAAAAATCTGAGAAAATATTTGGAGGACTGAACAAAATGAATTGTTTGAGAGAGGCTTTTGAAGAACTGAAACTGTTTGTCTGGAAGTCAAACTAAAGTGGGCATTAAATTTGAATAGACATATAGCCAAATTAGAATATCTAATGGTTTTCTTTCTCCTTAGATTTAATTAAGAACTGTCAGTCCTGTATTTTGGTAGGATTTTGTCAGTGAAATCAGTATTTGTGTTTCCTGATCTGACAGAACAGGAAAAGGATGTGGAACACTCTGTATAAGGGAAAAAAAGACACAGATATTTCTCAATCTTTACTACTCAGACTTCAGCCTAGGTTGTACAGGATATTTGACCAGATTATTAAAGCTACATTGTTCCAATCAGTTCCTTAGCACATTGATTTGTTTTTGTAAGTTCTTGTAAAAATGAACAGTTTCCCTCCCTGTATTTCTCTTCATGAAATGCAGTTTCTCAATCAGTACTATTGATCTTCCAAGAACATGGTGAAATGCAGTATCATTCTGTTTACGCTTAACATTTATTCGTGTTATGCAGCTACTTTTCTTTTACTAGACTGGAAAAAAGCATGCAGGAGGAGAATGCTGCAAATGCTTCCAGTGGTTTTTCTACTCAAGTTAACAGCTATTTTACTATAGATAAAACCAACCAGTTCTGAATACTTAGTCTAATTTTAAGAGCCTGTAATCAAGTTAAATTAATATGTTATGGTTATACTTTAAAATCAAATATTAGATTGTTATTTTTATGGTTTTTTTCTTAGATACCAGTTGAGCTTATTTATAAATCAGTTCTAGCAAAAAATATTTTTCTTTGTTTTGATATCATAACTTCTTCTGAAAGAGAAATACAGACTTTAGTCCTTATAGATAAGATAGTAATCTGTAGCTCTTGATGGAATACTTTCGCAGATTTTTTCAGTAGCTTGGCAGTCATCTCTTCAAGCAACTGGATAATCAGTAAAATAAAAACTTCTGACTTTCTTAATGATGTGAGAAATGAAACTGAGTTGCATGAGTGTTTGACAAAGCGATTTGACATATGTCTGAATCTAGATCTCAGTGGTTTGTGACTTCTGGGGAAACTTATTGATCTCACTTTATGGCTTCAGTTGTTAGTCTTTGTGAAATAATTGTCTGAGTCTCTTAAGTGACTCTCCTTGGGTTCTGGATTGATAACCTTATAGGACTATGCATGATTCCTTTGAGAAAAAGGTTACAGTAACTTTCACCTAACCTGTCTTATCAAAATTCTCACCAAGGTAAGTTAAAGAATATTTGAGGGAGCAAGGAAGAGCTTCAGGCCAGAAGATGATTAAGGTTTTTGCCTCTCTGCTGGACTCCATTACCAATTGCTGCTTACTAGCAGCTGAGATTAAGTTCTGTTAAAATGGTACTTGCCCATGGGAAGTTTGGAATTTTAGTTCACTAGTTGATCCACGCTGGCTGCTGAATGTTGAGTGAATGAACAGTTGTTTCAATGCTGTTTCTATGTTACCGGCAGTGATCCGTTGGCCTATAGTGAAAGGAATGGATTTTTGTAATGGTGTAACGAGAGTTTAAGTGCAGTGGGTAAAGTTCTGTACTAGTGTAAAAGGCATACTGCAGTTTACTTAAGCTCTTTTTGAGTTGATGCTATTTAAACCTCTGGCTCTGTATGTTGAAACTAGTACAATGAGGCCCAAGTGTGCACTTAAACTTTCCTTTGAGGGCTGTACTGGCTGATACAGAGCAAAAGCTTGTAACAGGTTTAGCTTCTGTTCAGGTTCTATTAAAGTCCTTGTACCTTGATTCATTTCCTGACATGGTACTTTCCATATGTACCAGTTGCATAGCTTGTGCACTGTGTAATGTTACAGAAGAATGCCAGTATTGATTAAGCTACTTAAAACATGTCTAAGAACGTTTTCTTACATACTGAGATATTGGCATGCATATGACCACATCTAGAGCAAAGAAAACAGCGAGTCTTATAAATGCAAAAAAAAATACCTTTTAAAAAAGCTGTACTTGAAAAACAGTATTATAATTTAAATATATGGGGAAAACTGTTCTACATAAATTTTGCATTTCTTAGACCCAAAAAGGAAGGTTAGATGGAGATCTGAAGAATCTAATTTCTCATAATTTGGGGTTAAAAAAAAATGTAAATTAGCAAGGGCCTTTTTCCCCTGCATTTGAAGTACAAGTTTTCTACATCCCATGTATTTGAACAACTGATTTTTTTTCCCATCCACCATTAGTACTCTGTTTTGTTGGAATTGTCTTGGTCTCTATTCAGACTGTACCTCAAGTCTTGTTCTACCCTTGAGTATTGTTCCCGTTGGATACGGCAAACTTGAATTCTGTTGCCCAACTGATAATCTGGTACTTCAGGATATGATGTTCAGAATACCATGTGACTCAGTAGTCTTATAATTCTGTTTTATAATTTGTAGTACGTTACGCTAATCAAATGTTCTGTGCTCTGATTGGAGGAGAATTAATACCAGCATTTGCTGGTGCTTTTACATGGGAATGTCGTTAGTCTTCCTGGTCTTCACCAAGACTGCAGTTAAATGAAGTTTGTGCCCTCATACTAACCTCTTGCCCTCGTACCAATCTCTCCCCATTTCCTATCAGTGCATTTATGTGGCAGTGCAGTGAACTGACTGACAAACTGTTGTGGCTGTAAATGGCTTTCTGGCATTTGGCCGTTCATGTTTCAGAATGACGACGTTCCCTAGCTGTCTTCACCTTTTAGTCGTATAGGCTGGGGAACGAGGTTGGAGAGGGATCAAGATGCTGCTTCCAGTGACAGTGCTGGCTTGGAGTGTTTGAACATCAGTCTAATTTAGAAGACTGTGTTCTTATTAGAACATTCTTAAAATGTTAGGTTAACAGAGGGTTAATAGTGGTTAACGCTCCATCCAGTAGGTCAAATGGCCCCAGTTATCTAGCGAATCAATGTGGGTTTTTTCCCAAAAAGACTTATTCTATGTAAGTACTATCAATGTACATTTTTGTGTTTGTTTATCCCCAATCTAAAAAGAAAAACTTCTCACTGTATAAATTCCTGATACACCATTCAGATTTCACGCTATTGATTTTGGATGTGTATTATGGAAAGAGTTTTTTAATGAAAGTGTACTCTTACCCTTTCACAAGCTATAGAGTATTTTCAAATAGCTACCCACCTTATTCTTTAAATAACTAAAATTTGGCATTTTCTTAAAAAGGCTGCTGATGCAGCATTGTAGTTTTGCAGAAATTATTCTAGGAACCTTACAGCGCTCAACACGTCCACCTTCTCTGTACTATGGAGATCAAGCCTATTGCTCAGGATAAAAATGTTTGTCCAGGCCACAAAAATGCAGGATTAAAACCTTTTCATTGTTTATTTTGTACTGACCCGCTCCGTCACCCTTGCATTTGACAAATGGAGGAGGAAATCTGTCTAAGCTGTTATTAGCATACTCTTTTTTTTTTTTTTTTTTTTTTTTTTGCTAATGTATTTTGACTTGGCTTGTGTGTGTGGCAGAGCACACTGCTGACAGTTGTCCAATTTATTATGTTGTTAAGATCTTTATTTCCTTACACAAAATTCTTTAGAATATCACATAAAATACACCAGTGTGTGAGTTGTAAAACTGATGAAAAATAAATTAAAAAAAAAATAGGGAGAAGTGTTAGAAACTCTTCAGAATACTGTGTAATAGGTTTCAGGGTTTTGGTCATACTTTCCTCTCTATCTTGGCTTGTGTCTGTCTCCTTCTTCCCCTATTTTGTGTAATTTGAAGCATGTTTTCTTTGTCACTGCTACTTAATTATTGCTATTACCACTGCCTCTGCTGTTCCACGTCTTAAAAGACTGAAGGGCTAATCATGTGCTCTCTTTCCATTTAGTCTTCAGGAGATATGCAGGCAGCATATGTATTTTTCTGTTCTACTCAGCACTGGAAACAGCCTTCCACTAGACTGTGAAGATTTTAATGAATATTATCTCTTATTTAGCAGATGTGCTAAAGTGCAGCTGTCTCTCAATTCTAAGTATGCTTGTTTTGGTTTTGGTTTTTTTTGTTGTTGTTGTTGATCAAGCTGGATTTCAGGTATGTGTGAGAAGTGTTTTGGGTATCCTCTGCTGTGCTCAGAAAGAAGCAAAATCTCCTTCTTAATCCAGACTTCTGAATGGCTTTTGCCTTTTTTCTCCAAAGGTCTCATCTTCAAGGATTAGATTTCACAATATGACTTGAAATTTTTTCACGCACATTACACTTAAGCTTTACCTCATGCATTCCTTCCCATCCCCCAAAGTGTACTTCTGAAATTTTTTCTCATGTTTGTGTAACCTGTTTCTTTATTAAATCATTTAGGAAATGTCCTTATTTACTGAATTTATTGACTTCTGGAATTGGACTAAAACAGAACTCCTCATCCCGCCCCACCCACCCAACAAACATGGATAGATTTTTTTTTTGCTGTAAAATTAAGTCAAATTGGTGAAGTCTCTGAATGGTATATGTGCAGTTGTGCTGAATCTTTGTTATAATCAGCTAATAATAGATAGAAGATGAACTAGAACCGCTCCGTTGGATTGCTCACCACCTAATTACTAAACCAGATGATTTCAAGCAAGGATTGCATGCCTTCAGAAGGCCAGTTGATCTTGCGTCTTTTTCTTTGTCACATCAATAACTCTTTCACACAGATCCGCTTTCTTGTCTTTTTTTCTGATGTGGCTTTTTCAACTGACCTCAAGCAACTGTCTGTAACGATTGAGGCCATTTTTACTGAAAGTCTGACTGCCCATGTTGCACAAGCTTTGAATCTACAGAAAATGAAAGTAGCACATTGAAGAGGTGAGTGATTGCCGAGTGTCCTGTAGTTTGTTTGGATCTGCGGAGTTTTTTCCCTGGAGGTTATTGGCACCAGAATTGACTTCCTTTTTTTTGCTAATATATTCAATATGTTATTGCAATAACATATTTGGCTTGATTATTCTAAATGTTTGTATAGGAATTTCTTATAAGGCTGTCATTATACCCCCCAAAAAAAGCCAGTCAGGATAAACAAATGAAAATGCTATGGAGAAGATGTAAGTTTGCTACTTTAACAGACCACTGAGACAATTTAGAACATAGGAAAGCTGAGCAGAGCAAGGCATCAAATAAATTTGAATTTAGACAACTCTTTGAATACTGTCTTCTGAAATATCTGGTACCTCCATTTTTTGTCTATTGTCTTTTCGTAATTAAGCTGCTTCTTTTGTAAGCTGGCTTTTTTGAGTCCCTCTTTGAACTTTCATTGTATACAGATTTTAGATGTCTAATGTGGAATTGTGAATGTCATAGCAGCTAGGTACTTACAGCCATTAAGCAGTAGTTGGTTTTGCTTTTTATTTTTTAAACTAAATGAAGGAAAAATCCTTCCAATTCTAAAGAATCTTACAGGATGATAGGTAGAGGAGGATCTGGTGGTAGTGATGGTGAAGTTGTTCTTAAGGAGTCATTAACTGGTCGGGTACTGCTCTCTTCAGTGTAAACCAGACTTGAGTATGAGGAGCAGGAACAATGCAGTTAATGGGAGAGAGGTTAGGAGTTAACTGAAACCTTACCTATGGGAAAAACAACTTAGTTGCTCAGCTGTCTTGAAGATCAGATATTTTCTCAGGTTTGGAAAATAAACGAAAGCCACTCAAAAGTCATATGCCAAAATAACTGCATGCAATAATAATTTTGGATTCAAATAGGTAAGAGCATAGAGATGATTTGCAAAGCACTCTTCAGTCTTAAACATCAACTCATGTGTTGATTCCAAACTGTAGGATACATCTTTTCTCAGCATTAAAACAGCAGCCTAAGTTGGAATAAAGCCTGAAAGCTATTGAGTGATACAAAGCTCTAGAAAGAAATATCATATCCCTCTGAAATACAGAGGGAAATGTTGTTGAATAAATATGTTCTTTCTTTTGTCAGGCTATTAGCATGAACAGTTCTTCTCTTTAAGACCAGACCTGATGAACTTGAGTGACTGACTACTGTTGGGTTTTGTTTTTTCCCCACCTCTAGTTAGAGATACTGTTACACTCTGCATGCATGTGGCTCAAATACAGGTTTATGTACTTTCTGCAGTGGAACACAGGTATAAGCCAGTAGGCTAAGATACAATACAATGGTAGGATAGTCTGTGTTGGATCCTTGTGGTTGTAACTTGCAAAGCAAATGGACTGCTCTGGATGTTGAAATGTGCTTAAGAGAATGCCTTAAATAGTTATCTGCAGTTATCTGTCAAACCCTGGCTGATAAATCAAAGTAGCCCGGTGATACAGAGTTTAAAAGAGAAAGGCTTTTTGTACCAACTTATCTTTTAAAGATGTATTTGCCAGCACATTTCCCCAGTAAGTAGAAAGGAATGAGTATTTTCATAATATTACAAAATCTGTTCTGCTCTCTCTCTGCCTTTTTCTCTTCATTAGCTATGACTAAACAGTAAAGAAATCCATTCAACTGTGCTAGTGTCAGTATAGTGGTCTCTCTCTTCCTCTCTTCCAGTACTGCAGTACTGTTTCAGGACCATTTAAATTCTGCTCAGATCTGTAAGTGATCTTTTTGGCAGCCTTATATGCATTTACATTATCTGCTGGATTGTAATAACTTTCAAAAGGATTGTCTGAAAGTGGATTTTTTTTTTTGGTACATATTTATAGATGAGTATTCACGTCTTAGAGTTGTGGGTTTATTTAATGTCTTGTGCCTTTACCTAGCTAACATTAACTTGGTTCTAGGAATATACTTCCTGATGCAGGCTGGGAGAATGGATGCTGAACCTGCCTTGGAGGTTCAGAAGAAAATCAGCAAGTAGAAATAATTCCACTGGGCTTGCACCTTTGATACCAAGTGTCTTCTCTAAGACCTCTTCATCTAATTAAACGTTAGGTAGAGTGTATGGTATACTGCAACCAAATGTCATCCTTGCTACTAGTGGAAGTTGCTTTTGATGCAAGCCTTCTATCACTGTATTTGTCCTGAGAAGTCTCCTAACTTTCCCTTGTTAGCTCAAAATACACAGTTTTTCACTGTCACTATTCTAGAGATGGACAATATTGCCTACTGAATTTGCTTTCTGATTCTGGTAACCATTTGGGTTTAGGATGCTAAAGAGGTTTGCAGTAGGATGTGTCCTACTGTAGACGTTCGCTAGAGTTTAGGATGCAACTACAGTGGAAAGATGTTGTCTAGATTATAGCCATAGCAGCTCATTTTCAGCTGTCAATGGCACCACTTGCCATAACTGGAGATATTTTTTAGAGCTTTTTTTTTTTTTTTGATGTTGGAGGGAAGGAGGAAGGAAGCCTTGATGCTTACATTTATATTGCTTATAATGCATTTGTACTGTTGAAACACTAGAGAACTAACCTAATAACTAAGCTAATGTGTTTGAATGGACCATGGAAGTCTGACTTAACTGCCTTCTAAATCTTGTCCCTATGACTCAGATAATATTTGACAAATATATGGATACTTTGTTGTACATGTGTGGTGTTTTCAAATTATGTTAATCTCTGTGTAGTGTGTGAAGGAGCTTTTAGTTGTACACTGCAAGATTTGTTGCTAGAAGGGACCTGGTTTTTTTTCTTCTCTTCCATCCATGCAACTATGAACAACATCTAGACTGGTTTCTATTGTAGTGGCAAAGAGATTTGCTAATGTGAGGTTTTATATGCCCTTTCAGAGAATACTTACGGAAGTGGATCTGTTTCTGCTTGCTTTTGGAAAACCGTTTCGTTTGATGACAATGCTTTAGTTTATACATGTTTTCTAAGAACGGACTTGTGTTCCCAGCACTGGAGGGAGAAAAGCTCAATGTGTATGCTTGAGAACATGCCAAGGAGCACGCATACTGGAATTCCAGGACTGGTGAAAATTTAAGAAGAGGATAACAGGTATTAAACATAGCTACGTAGCTTTAGATTATATAATCCTTGTACAGTTCAGCCAAGTGCAAAATTACCTCACCAGATTTGACTTTTTTTTTTTTTTAATTGATTTGAAAAGATGGAGAGGCACAGAATTACTTAAACTGAGAAAGTTCAGAAAACTATGGTAGGCAGGTGAGGAAAATAACCCTCTGATGTGATTCACACTGAAAAACATAAGATTAAATCCATGGCAAGGCAAATATAATCTCATTTTTTAGTTATATAAGACTGTTTAAAGTGGGTCATCAGTGTTGGGGAAAAACATGCCTTCATTTTCTAGGCTTTTTTTTTTTTTTAACATACCAAATAAGGTTTTTTCTCCTCCCCTTCCCACACCAGAAGGAACACTTTTCTCTAGGGACAAAGATAGGATGAAGCTAAATATATCATTTGTCTACTTTATTCTCCATCATGTTGCTTCAGTGGTAATCACTCATTTGAGATTTACCTTCAGAGATTCTTCCTGACGTATGGTGATGTGCATAATGAATATATGCAAACATATAGCAATTTAAAATTCATTCTTTATTGCACTTTGGTTTTAGTTTACAAATTGCTATGACAATTAAAGGAATTTTGTAATCATTAATCTATGCATTTAGGGGAAATTTCACCTTAATTCTTTATTATTTGTGTGAGGTGGAGAAAAAACAGCTTAAGACCCTGCATGAGAGTTGGGGTTCTTTTGTTTTCTAGTTTCAAATGATATACAGGAAGGTTAAGTTTCTCTTCTTTGAAAGTACCACCCTTTTCAGGGAAGGAGAGGAAGTTGATAGTGTTTGAGGGCCATGGCCTGTGTGGCTTAGTTCTGGATTTTTGGTTGGTGTTCGCTTTTGTTTGGTTGGTTGGGTTTTTTTATCTGAAGCACCAGCTAGAAGAATCTGAAGAAGGCCAGAGTGAGTGATTGCATACTTCTGTAAGAGACGGAGGCCTGATGGATGACAGCTACAGAGAGATTTTAGGTAGAAGGGGAATGGCTTCTTCAGCAGCCCTTTAGAACTGAGAGATACAAAGGGACGTGCACCTAGGTGTCCTCTAGACATCCGAAAATGTAGACATCAAAAACTTGGTTATCTCTCAAACTCTTTTTTATACTGTGTTTTGGGTAATTGGGGAAAGGACTGAAATGTTCACCTTCCCATTCATAATGGGAACCATGCAATGATGAGGAAAAAGTACATACTGCTGTAAATAATGTTCAAACTGTAGCTTTTCCTTTGGTACTTCTGGCTCTCACAGAATTGGCATAATTGGTTGCCAGCAATGGGAGTTGTGTCCAAAAAATCCAGTTTGCAACTTCTGATGATTGAGATAATTTGCTTTCACTTTCCATTCGACAGCTAAATCCTGTTAATCCAGCTTCTATTTCATCCTGCATTTAAATTCTTCATAGGATTTGACAGTAAAATTTTTCAGTTCACGCTGAAAACTGCATGTTGGCAAATAAACAGGTAACCATTATAATACACATCAAATGAGCATCTATTCAAGCTTTATACGGAGCCTTTGATCAAGTACTTGATAGTAAGTCATGATGTCAGTATGCTGAACCAGAAGAGGACAACAGAGCGATGGTAGAACAGATTCCTGCAATCTTGGTGGAAGGGCAGGTTTATACCATCTGAACTATGCTAATCAAAATAGACAGACCAGCTTTGTAGTTGAAATAGCAAATTACTTCTTGCCCAACTTATTTCGACTGAAGTGTCTGGGGAACACTCAGGTTGATTCCATGAGCAGGTGTGAGGAGGCAATGACTTCTGGTTGGAGAAGTCTGCTGGCACAGGTGGATCCAGAATAGCTCATGTCTTCCTGGCCTCAGCCTGTCACACTCAGAAATTTAAGCCATGCATACTGAACCACGTGTTCTATGTGATTTACATTTATCAAATCACAAAACCGTTTTCCCCTTCGCTCCCTCCGCTATTTCAATTTCACTGCAATAGCTTCTGTTACCAAAAATGGCTGCTGGTAAGCACGAGCACTTTTTTGTTTTCTAAATTATTCTTCTTCATGATCAGGAAGAGACTAAAAATTTGCTCATACTATATTGGGAAGCACTATTGGGATGTAAGAACAAAAGACATGAAGCTTTGAACGAGTTACGAGCACTAATGGTTCCTTAATATTAGCTGTGCTGTAGAATACTGGGGAGTGTGGAGAAAGGGAAAAGAAGGGATAAAGGCACACACTAATTTGAGCTTAGAAAGGTCAGGTCCTTCCATAGTCAATACAGAGGATGAGGCTTTTGGGGCTGCTGGTTTGAATCACTCTCTGAAAGGGGAATAAGGGCTAAGCTAAACAGCTCTTTGCTATTAGAAGATACCGTTTCGCCTTTTCGTTTTCACAAGCTCTGATATGCACCTGACCCATCTGTTAGACAGCTTGGTTTGCAAAACAAGCAGAAAGCTAATGTAAGAAAAAGACTTCTTTTGTTTTCACGATCTGAATCGGCTCATCGAGGGATCTGGTGATTTGGCACATCTAGCACAAAGGAGGGCCTGAGAGTGAGTGGCTTTGAGCGGTAGGATGAGAAGTGTGGAGTGAGGTTAGCTTGTTCCCCAGCTGTGAGCTGTTGGCTCAGCTCAGCCGTCTTGTGTGGCTGGACCCTCTCATGTGGGTCTTGAGGCCTCCAAGGACCCCAGCTCTCTTCATTGACTACGGAGGGACAAAATGTCCCGCAACTCCCCCTTGTGCTGTGGTGGCAACAGCGGCTGCTATTGTCACCTTTGAACGTTACCTTTTCTTTCCCCTTCTTTCACCTCATGTAATCTTGATTTTTATTTGAAAACAGGAGATAGGGTAGTCTTAGTAAATCTTTATACCTTGTTAGGTATAAAGTCAGTAACTAAACGATGGGAGGAGGCTGACTTTAACTTCTCAGTTGTTTCAGTAGTGTCATTGCTATCTGCTCTACTGATGCTGCAGAATTTTTTTATAAGCAATATCTCAAAAGTGAGGACTATCCAGAATTTTTGCTTTAAAGCTATGCTCAAGAAGAACGCACTTAAAATATACTGCTGAGTGAGTACAGTTATACACCTGTAGCAGTGTCAGAGTTCAGTGCCAAGCCTAGTGAAGCTTCCTTTCACTTGTATCACATCTGGGTTCTTTGCATTTTGGCAAGCAGTCAAAAAACGATTTAGCCCTTTACAGGAATTAAGCATTGCGCTCAGACATCGTAAGTCCAAAGACTGTGTCCAGTGTATGGTGTGAAATTAATCAAAAGGAAGGAAAATTAATGACCTGCTGTGGTGCCATCCATCAGGATATCGCTCAGCAGGTGTGAAATTAACTTGCCTTGACTGTGGATTAAATTTAACAGCATGACGTAAAACTACAGAAACTGTTTCCGTTATTACTAGGGAGCAAGCAAGTGTTTTTAAGGATTCCAGCTTAATGAACTGCTTACGCCATACAGCAGATAGTCCTATGATCATTTAACAGCATGAGTTTAGATTATGTTCCCTAAGAAGATCAAGTATTACTGTATCAGTAAAAATTGTTAAAGGCAGGCCACAGAAAGGCGGTTTTAATTTCTATAATTACTGTCCACCAGATGGTGGATGTATACTTTTTTCCCAACATAAATACTTCAACTCAAATATAAGCAGTTGTGATCTATATTAACAAATCATCAGATTTTAACCTAGGTGATCAAAATTCCTTTGTTATGGCCCATTATGATGACCTTCAAAGAAATACATAGACAAAACCTCACTATTGTTTGTTATGGTTACAAAAAAACTTCCCCCCCCCCCCATCTTAATTATGAGGATAGCAAAGCTATCCACTAATATTAACTACCCACTAACTTTATTTTGGAATAACTATCTAATATTAGATTATGTACTTAAAGCATTTGGTAAATCCTAGTTAATTTAGACATTTTTTCTGAAAGAGTAGTACTATAAAGATGAAAAATACATTACAGATTATTAACAGCTCAAGAGAAATGTATTTCCCAATTTAAATTTAAAGATCTTGATATTCTGCCAACTATTTTCTTCTTCTGTCCTGTCCTATTTCCTTATGTGTATGCACTTTTTGCTCTATAGTTGCCCTGATTGTTTTTTTTTTAAACGGACCATTTATCACTGTTGTGGAAGCTCCCTTTGACTTCTGAGTTCTTAGTGGATTTTTGCTGAATATGCCTTGAACATCCTCCTCTAAAATGTTCAGAGCTATCTCAGTCCTTTTTAGAACTCCTGATGTTTTTTCCCCTGGCAGAAAATAGTCATGTATGGCTTTTTTTGTCTCTTCCCCATCCTCCCCTTTAAATTCCGAACACGCATTTCCAAGAGTTAAGGAAGTTGCATGTTTGTGATTAGGTGGAGGACTTAGTTATGACTTGCACAGTAGCTTTCTTTGAAGTAGGGCTGGCACACATCCATTAATATATTTTCAGGGTAAGGTGTCCGCAGTATATTGGCACATACTTGATTAGCTGGTCTTTATAAGTTGACTCATTTGATCTCTTATTAAGGAGCATTTGTGCTTTGTAAAAGCGGTACTTTTTTGTTTAAATATTGCCAATCAGAAAGCTGTTAGAGTAATGAAGGTCTAATTAATGCTTCACTGTTGTGGTAACAAAGTTCTGTGGATTTTGTGTCAAAAGATAATTCTGACATTAGCATTAGTAAAATGGTTTTGTTTCATAATAAATATGATGTAACTACTGAAAATGTTAGGGTTGTTCTAGAGTTATCCCACTCATATGCTGTGTCACTGGCAGTACTTTCTTCAAGGATAAACCCATAAGTAGTAGCTCTAGGATCACAGGGTCTGTACTGTTCTGGAATTTAAATGAAGAGCTCTGTAGTCCTTTTGAAGAATATTCATTTGGGTATAGCTGACAAGATATTTTAGAAGCTGCTTCTTTCTTTGAAGAGAAACATCAGTCTTGGTACCCATTTCAAAATGAGGAGGTAAAGCAAGTCATGGGGGCCTAATGCTTTGTAACATTATAAACATTAACAATGCGTGTCAAGCTTTTAACAGTGAACAAAGGTTAGATGATTACTAGAACAGCCATATTTCAGCTGGAGCTTTGGGCTGCTTTCTTTTCCTGCATTAGAAAATGAATATTTTGAATGAGTGTCTAAAGAAACTTGCTCTTAAGTCTTAGATTGTAACATGATGCTCTTGCAACCTTGCTCATATTGAAATCAACCCTGAGATACCGTGTTCGGTTGCCTGCCTGCAATTTGGGTTTTACATTACGGGGTTTATTTAGTTGTACTCCTGCCTGTCTCTTGTTGATGGCTTTTATAGTTGCCTGAGCTTTTATGATTAATTTGTAGCCCCAGGGGAGGTGGGGAGAGAAGAGGAAAAGAGATAAGTTTAACTCTTTCTGTGGAACTGCTCTAGTTTTTGAAGACAAGTGAAAAGCCAAGCAGGAATGCTCTGGCAGCTGTGGCAGCAAGAAGATTTAACTGTCCTGGCAAACCTTTTTGTCAGTCCATTTTGTTAGGAAGAAGGCCTCGCACATCTGTTTTCCATGACAATCTGCGTAAGTTGGGTCACGCAGCTCTTTATTGTGCCTTGCATTCAAACCGAGTTTGTCTTGGCTGTTTTTGCAATTTGCTTTATCCTCTCATATCTATAATATCCTATCATGAGGGAGCATGAAGCTAATTATAGTGTCTTCACAGCAGTGTTTGATTGTTTTTTGTGCAGCACTACTAGATTGTGGTATGAAGAGAACTCAGATTTGTCTACATTGCCTGTAAGAAGAATATGCAAAATTAGTTTGTCAGGATGCTCATAGTTGAGCAGTGTGATGTTATATGCCTGTGAGCATGGGTTCCTGAGAAAATATTTGGATTTCTCTTGATCCAGAATGACTGAGGACTGCAGCTGAAATTAGCAAAGATGGTCCATTGCAAGCAAGCTGATCCAAGGGATAAAAAACCAGAACAAAGTCAAACAAAAACCCTGCTTGTTCAGTGTGATTTGCACAACTGATATTGACCCAAATAGAAGGGGAACTGTCTCTTCTGGTTGCACCCTGTGTTTACAGAGCGTTCGTTCATGTTCGAGGTTATGCTGACAATACTTTAGTTTCTGATGGGCTCAGAGCACATGAGGAAAGGGAGCTTGTGTCTGCTAGCAAAGATGAGACCACTGGTTAAATCATTGGGTAGGTTTTTTTGGTGGTGGGTTTTTTATTTTTTGTGGTTCTGTGTGAGGAGTGAAGATTTTGTTTGGCTTTTCTCATGACATTTTTTGTATTTTCTCAAACTGCAGTCAATAAATGTCCCTTCCCAAAGGAATTGCCAGTCTGTAAACTTGTGATTATTATTGTAACTCAGCCAGGGATAGACAGAAGCTTGTTCTATAACAAGTCAAAAATGATGATATTTAATAAGAGGTTTATTCTGCATGGCAAAAAATTAAAGTATTGTTTAATTAGCAGCCAAACCACTTATTTTGCCCTCTAGTTCATTATGTGTTCAGTAGGTTTATACCACTGATTCATATAGCTCATTACAGCTCATAAATGTCACCGTAAAATTAGTCAAAATAAGAGTGTTAAAGTGTCTTGCTGTCATTAGTTACCCAGTTGGTTTGGTTTTGGTGACAAGTTTGTAGATAAAGTGTGAATTTTATAGTTGAAGATGTCATAAGACTTGGATAGCATGCTGCTTCTCATTATGGAAGGAGACAGCCTATATCTAAAAGCTGTAGCTGCAACTTTTTTCTGGCCATAGCTACTACCTGCCTCTCCTCATCAGCAGTGTCAGTCAATGTACTGTACCAAGTTTAAAAGCAATAGATGCAATGGTGATAATTGTCAGTAAGGCAGTGATGCCACTTCTGGGAACACAGTACCAATGAGATGCTTTCATTAAATCTTTGTGTTCTTTGCCCAAATGGCAGTCAGTCAAGATCTGGAGCATAACAGTGTAAGCTGAAGTGGCCACTTCTTTAACAGTGCAGCTGATGATTTCCAGATGCAAATTACAGTAATATGCTCAAATACTTTACATGTAGGTAAGATCATGGAGTCTGCGTCTCGGAAGACTGTTGGCATTGTGAAAAGGAAACTAGGCTATGGTACAGAAAGTGATTTGCATCAATCATTTGACCAGTTGATCAATCACTTGAAAATTATCACTTGATATTATAATAAGATTTTATCACTTGATAATATAATCAAGTCTCAATACTTTACATTAGCAGGTTGTAATAATAAACAGATAATGTGTCTGTTGGAAAATTATGCTGGAAGATTTTGTAGAGGGTATATGTTGTTGTAAATTCCGATTAAGTTGAACAGAACTCTTTGAGGCTAAAACTTCACACTGATTTATTTTAACAGATTCAGGGTCCAAATCTCTTGATACATACAGTAATGCCAGTTCCGATTGCCATAGCCCTACAGGTATCAATGATTTTTGTATGTTTTACATCAATAGATTTCAAAAATTTGGGTATATTATGTACTGTTTATTATATTTTATATATAGTAAATAAGGTGTGGGAATGTTCAGGGATAGCAGGCCATGGCTGAGTCATACAGTACATCTCAAGTTCCAGTGTGCAGCTCATCTGTGAGGTGAGACTGTAGATGTGCAGAATTGAAATAGGAACAGCTTCTCTGGTTTTGTGGGTAGAGTATGTCAATCTGCTAGAAATTAGGCACAGAATATGGTCAAGAAAGAGATTGTATTGACAGAAGTACTGCCACCTGATCCCAGTTTCTTTTAAGGAAACCCTAAAGCAGTCTGGTAGATAACTTTTGTTTGTTTGCTTGACGGGGTACATTTAGAAATGTATGTCTTAAGTGATGGAAGATAAACTTTTTAATATGCCTTTCTAAAACTGTGACATTAAACTGGAATGTCACTTTTGGGTAGTCTCTGTTCAAAGAAAGATCTCCTCTGTTTTTAATAATTTGTGTGGAAACTGAAAGATTTAAACTGTGACAGCTCTGAAATAATAAGATTGATGCTACTCTAGTGTGATCTGATTTGGATTCTGACCTAATTTCTTTTAGTTAGTGATTGGTATAGGACTTTGTGGGGTACATGAGCTTATGACTTTTGGAGATTACTGGCTGATATTTTTAGGTTACCAGCTAATCCTGTTTAGGAATAGGACTTTCATTTGAAAACTGACAGGTCCTTAAATTCTTCCTGTTTTGCTTTAGAACGATAACTGGAAAGTGTACAGAAAAAGCAAAGAATGTTTGCTTATTTCAAACTGTCTCATGCTGTGACTCTCTTCTACATAATGATTTTCTATGTGCATGGGTTTAAAAAGTGCTATTTTTCTTTAATGCTTAAACAGAAGAAAAGTCCTCCATTGAAGTTGTTAATTTTGCACACACTGTAGAAGAGGTATGGAAAAGCACTGCGTACGCATTGCCCCAAAAATGTTTTGAGCCTTTCCTTCTGGATTTTTCTTATGTGGCCTTGTAGCTGTTTGCACAGCAGCCAGACTATAGATAAAGTAACAAATGCAAATTCACAGTTTGCTTAGTCAGCAACTGTGTTCCATATATAAACACTATGTTTCAGATGTTTTCTCTTTGTTAGCAATTGCTTGCGTGTGCTTGTAACGTATGGCAGAGAGAACCTTGTTCTTCAGTACCACACTTAGTGTGGGGTTGCCATCTGCTTTGTGTGTTGATTTGGAAGGTAAGCATTTTGTCACCTGTTTCTGCAGATTGAGTCCAAAATGCTTACCGGTCCTATCTATGAAGTCACATTTGTGAATTTTTATTAAACTTTGTAAAAAGTTTAAAGAAGCAGAAAAATAAAGGCCATTGTAGCTTGAATGTTGGAGTGTTATATGTAGGATTCTAGCTCCTGTAGCTGTTTCGTTTCCCTTTTGTTGTATGCCTCTTGATGGGAAGAGAAGCCAAAGTGAGGTGGAGAAATGAGAATTTGCACTAAAAGTGTAATGTGTATGAGTAATACTATGTTGTATTGAAAATATTGCTCAAACTGTGTAGTTTTTGTTGCTGGTTTGGCATGCTAATGTTAATAGGTTTTGCTCTTTTTAATGAAAGGGCATATATTGGACTAAGTTTGATGTAAATTTCTGTGGCCCCCCCCCCCCCCCCCCCCCCGATTTACTGCCTCAAATGAGCCCTTGCAATACATACTTTGTATACTGAAACCTCTTCTATTGCCATTAAACACAAATTTCCCGTGATGGCTTGGTGAGGTCTTCATCTCATTGGTAATGGGGGCTGAAGTGAAAGGGAGGGGAGTAGGAGGATGTCAMATTCACATGGGCGATGTCATACCTTATGTGACATCCCTGCATCCTAGCACACACACAGTTATAATCATGCTCTTGTCTCCTGAAAGCAGAAAAGGCTGCAGTTCTGTGGGCAGTGTTAACAGTGAAAGAGAGCAACTAACTCCCAAGAGTTCTCCCACACAAGACAAATTTTGCAGTTCTGCAGATTAGTGTGGTTTTTATCCTTTTTTTTTTTTTTTTTTTTTCCCTGTTGCCTTCCATGCCAACTCTTGAGAGTTATTTATGGTGCTTTCAGGAAAGAAACCGATTCAGCTACCGCTCATCAAATCGCAGTTGGGGTAGATGGAGCATTATCTCTCACTGAGGCTTTCTGTGCCTCCTTTGGTCCTTCAGAACTGCCTTAACAACTGTCCATGTCTACTTCCTTATCATCTTCCTTTTCCTTTCTCTTTCCTTTCCAGTTTCTATATATCACTTGTGGTTTTTATTTGCTTCCACAATATAGAAATAAATAATATAAAATATTTGCAGAACTTGATTAATTTGTGAAAGTTTTCTAAATCTGAAAAAGCTGAAGCTGTAGAGATTTAACAAACTTATTTAATTATCTGTATGCAGCTGATCTGAATATTGCATAAATCACACAGAGCTTCAGCTTTCTGCTCTTTACTTACCTGGTTTAGATACGCTGGCAGTATTCACATGGAAGGAGGATGTGCTGCCTAGATACCAAAGTTGTTTGGATAATTTTTTTTTTTCAATCACACAACTCAGATTGTGAGGCATCAAAAGGAGGCTGTTTGTGGGAATGGTTTTGACTTAATGTGTATGTGGATGCATGGGATTAAGCACATTCGTTACACTAGGGAAGACTTCTATCTGTTTTAAAAGCTGCTAGTCAAGTTCTACTCATTTCCAGCATATTCCTGAAGAGTGCATATTTGTATGGATACTTGGGAACAGACATTTTAAAGCAGAATTTTGAAGTCTTACTCACAAGGCAATACAGGGAAACCGGAATCCTTCTCTGAGGATGAAAGTATCTGAAAGAAGGTACTATCGAAAAAAGTCAATGGGAAGATTGCTGTTTAGAAAGGGACCTGAAATAAGGCAACAACAGAATACAGTATACCTAAGCTTAAATTTGAGAGTTGACCAAACTTGTCTTTAATTGCTTAGGATGAAAGTAGATGCTTTTCACACACTTGCTTAATGATACTGTGCAATGTATTCTGGGACTGTCTGGGAAACAGAATGGGCTTTGTAGTAACCTGCATAAAACTTCATTGATAAAATACTGTAATTATGGAAAGCTGTTGAGTGGAGTAATGTCTATAACCATCCTTTCTTTCATACTGGGGATACAGGTCTTTCAAAGAAATTTCAAAAGACTTGCGTCATTTACTTGGCTAAATGCAGACAAGGTTTGTGGCCAAAATACATTTACTTGCATCTGACACTTGGTAGAAATTGTGTTGACGAAGGGATGCTTGTTGCTTGCAAAAAAAAAAAAAAAAAAAAAAAAAAGTTTTGCAAGATTTTAATGGCTTTTTCTAGTAAATGGTTACAAGAATTGTGATATTGGCTCCAAAATTCTTTACTGTATGGGTTGTTAGTAAAAGCCAACTGTGCGTAAACCAAATAGGATGCTTGGAATAGACATCTGAAGCATGAAACATTCATTTATTCTTGGAAGTTTTAGTAAGCCTTTAAAAGTCCGTACAATATGCCAGTCTGGTACCTTGGACTGTGTCTCCAATGTGTATATTCTTGCTTGGGTTGACATTGACTGCTGCTGGTGTTACTAACTCTGAGTCTAGTTACATAAAGACTAATATTGATGCTGTTATTTACAATTGTGTTAAAAATATTTCACTTAATAGCAAATCAAGGGTTCTGAGACAGGCAAATGTAGGCTTATGGTAGTAACAATATAATTCTTCAAATAAGTGTGAGCAGCACTTAAAATACCTTTTGTTTTTTAAAACACCTTCACACTTAACAACACAGTTGAAACTGTAAATTGTCCTCAAACCCTGGGTCATTTTATGCTTAGCATTTCATGTTATAGTGTATTTAAGTACCATTTCAATATTAATAGTATTTGGTTTTTCACAGATGGTGCCATGCTAGCAGGAATATTAACTAAATTGTTTGCACAATGTTTATGGGTACTTCTAGAATATCCAAGTTCATATACACTGTTTTGGGTGGTGTGGCTGGTTTGAAGTGTTTGGTTTTCAAGTCTGTCGAAATGAGTTGCCTTACCTACTTATATTTTGACTGGAGGGGTTATACCTGTTAAGGGACTGGAGCATCTGGCATGGGAGGAGAGGCTGAAAGAGCAGGGACCGTTCAGCCTGGAGAAGGGAAGCTTTGGGGAATCTTATTAATGTTTATAAATCTCAGATTGGAGGCTGTAAAGAAAACATGGCCAGACTTTTCTCAGTGGTGCCCCGTGACAAGCCAAGATGCTTTAAGATGATTTTTTAAGATAAATTTGAATATAAAATCTATCATAAAGAGCATCAGTCCTCTAAGTGTTTTTTGTGTATTCCAAATGCATACCAGCATGTCTGAGTTTGAATACGTAGCTTCCAGATCCTCCTGGAAACTATGCTAAGGAACATGGAGGACAGGGATGTGATTCGAGACAGCCAGCATGGCTTCACCAAGGGCAAGTCCTGCCTGACCAACCTAGTGGCCTTCTGTTATGGAGTGACTACATCAGTGGACATGGGAAGGGCTACTGATGGCATCTATCTGGACCTCTGTAAGGCCTTTGACACGGTCCCCCACAACATCCTTCTCTCTAAACTGGAGAGGTATGGRTTTGATGGGTGGAYTGTCYGGTGGGTGAGGAATTGGTTGGATGGACGCATCCACAGGGTAGTGGTCAATGGCTCAGTGTCCAGATGGAGATCGGTGACGAGTGGTGTCCCGCAGGGGTCTGTGCTGGGACTGATACTGTTTAATATCTTCATCAATGACATAGACAGTGGGATCGAGTGCACCCTCGGCAAGTTTGCAGATGACACCAAGCTGAGTGGTGCGGTTGACATGCCTGAGGGACGGGATGCCATCCAGAGGGACGTGGACAAGCTCGAGAAGTGGGCCCATGTGAACCTCATGAGGTTCAGCAAGGCCAAGTGCAGGGTCCTGCCCCTGGGTCGGGGCAACCCCCGATATCAATACAGGCTGGGGGATGAAGGATTGAGAGCAGCCCTGCCGAGCAGGACTGGGGGGTACTGGTGGATGAAAAGCTGGACATGAGCCGACAATGTGCACTCGCAGCCCAGAAGGCCAACCGTCCCCTGGGCTGCATCCAAAGCAGCGTGGCCAGCAGGTCGAGGGAGGGGATTCTGCCCCTCTACTCTGCTCTGATGAGACCCCACCTGCAGTACAGCATCCAGCTCTGGAGCCCTCAGCACAAGAAAGACACGGACCTGTTGGAGCAGGTCCAGAGGAGGGCCATGAAAATGATCAGGGGGATGGAACACCTCTCCTATGAAGAAAGGCTGAGAGAGTTGGGTTTTTCAGCCTGGAGAAGAGAAGGCTTTGGGGAGACCTTATTTGGTGCTTCTAGTACTTTCAGTACTTAAAGGGGGCTTATGAGAAAGATGAGGACAAACTTTTTGGCAGGGCCTGTTGCGACAGGACGAGAGGGGAATGGTTTTAAACTAAAAGAGGGTAGATTTAGACTAGATATATGAGGATGGTGAAACACTGGCACAGGTTGCCCAGAGAGGTGGTAGATGCCCCATCCCTGGGAACATTCAAGGTCAGGTTGGATGGGGCTTTGAGCAACCTGATCTAGTTGAAGCTGTCCCTGCCCACAGCGGGGGGTTTGGACTAGATGACCTTTAAAGGTCCCTTCCAATCCAAACTATTCTATGATTCTATACTATCACTAACCTTATAGTATTTATGTGAATTGTTTGACAGACTTCAAAAATAATGAAATTAATACCTCACAAAGCCAAAAAAAAACTTTACAGCCATGGAGAAAAACATGTGATCTAAATCTAAAATCAGAACACAGACGAAAATCCTTATAATATTTTAATATTAAATGTTAAAGTAGATGTAATGATTGTGTGTTGCATGGGATTTATGTAATGATTCTTAAGTGGCTCAGTGTATCAGTAGACTAAGGCAATTAAATACTTAAAAGGGGCAAGGGGAAAGAAAGGCCAACTGCCATTTTAAAAACTGGATACGAAATCCTACACTGTCCAAAATAATCTTGCTTTTATGTAAATTACCATTTAACAGGTGTTTTTAAACAAGCACAGTTTTTGTGGTGAGAAACACTTCGTCCATGTTCAGCCAAATGAATAAGTTTTAAAGAAGTTGAAAAGAGTTAGTTTATTTTCTTTCCAATCTTATTAAAAAAAAAAAAAAAAGAAATTTAACAACTTGCTCAGTCACTTTGCAAGGCTGTAACAATCGCTCATTACTGGGTATTGCAGTAGGAGTTAAAGGATGATGGAGAGATCAGGCATAATGCTGAAAACAAATGTAAAGAGAGAGATGCTGCTTTTGGGTCATACTTTTTCTGCTACTGCTGCAAAGTATTACATTGGTAATGATCTTTTTTTATAAAAAGAGACTGAAGTGCATTCAATGGTGGGTTCTTCTTCTCAAGTGTTATCAGTGTGATCACTCCATGTATTATTTTCCTAACTGAAACTGTCTGCTATTGTCATTACTTAACAAAAAAAAAGAAACAAAAATGCATCAGTGGAGATGATTTTTACAGTAGTCTTTATTTTCTCAGTACTGTAAACAAACACACTTTTTTAAGTTGAGTAGCATCATTAAGATGGATTTCTGAATAATGGAAATTATTCCTTCTTAAATTGTTGCAAGCCATGATTTTTTTTTTTTTTTTAAATGGTATAATCCTTTTCCTCAGACCAGCTTCTAACTGTTTTGGACTGAGTCTGTTACTTGGTACCAGCTATACTTCTTTTTCTTTCTTCCCGTACCTGAACACCGAGCATTGATAATTCCCTATTCAAGATCAAACGAATTATTGGAAAAGGAACAGATTAATTTTCCATGCTACAGAAATCAACTGTGCATATACGTAATTCTTTGTAAGTAATCCAACAATAAATCTGTGTACCTTCAAAATAACATTTTGCACTTCTGAGTTGCTTTCTAGTTTTGTTTTATATCCTTTGATAGACTGCACTGAAGTAGTTGAGGATAGCTTTCATATTAGTGAGTTATGGGTAGCCAGGCTGCTAATTTCATTAACCAGAAGAGTAAGACTGGTCTACTGTGGTCACAGCATGTATTGGTTGGAGCGTGACAGAAAGCACCCGTGAGCTCTGACTCCTCATGCTAACCTTTAAGTCTGTGACTGCTGTATTCAATAGGACTGATGGCAGTAAGGGATAATAGTATTTTGTGATTACTTACCAAGAGTGTATTGCTAGCTAATACTCTGAGCACACAGACTAGAATTCATATCTAAACAGTGTGGGTGGGACTGTGTCCTCTTGAAGTAATCGGGAGCTCTTGCAACTTCCTCAAAGTAAAAATAGCCTCCTTCACCTAGCATGCGAGTAGTCAAGCCATCTCTTCACTTCTAATTCTCTGACATCTCTAAAGAAAGCTAATCTTGGTACAGTTCCTCTGGAGGCTCACTGCATCCAACCCTCAGACCTGTCAGAGAACTCACCAGGAAAATCATGGAATCATAGAATCACTTAGGTTGGAAAAGACCCTTAAGACCATCGAGTCCAACCAYTGCCAAGTCCACCACTAAATCATGTCCCTAAGCACCACATCTACACTTCTTCTAAACACCTCCAGCATGGTGACTCAACCACTTCCCTGGGCAGCCTGTTCCAGTGCTTGATACCCTTTCACCTGCTTCTACTGTTAACTAAATCTGCTTCAGTTTGCAAAGGGTAAAACATTTTTTAAAATTTTTGTTCTAATCTTTTTCTTCTTACCTTGACTGTAACCTGTGTCAGATCCCTCGGGGCTGTYATTGTCACTGTGTGGCATCAGCTGCGTAATGCTAATGAGTTTCAAGAAAACTGCAACAGCAGTCTGCCTGGTGCAGCCCCTGCAGGGTCTTTATCAGTCTTGTCCTGTTTTCAAGAAGGCCACATTTCTCAGTAATGTTCACTGTAGAAACAGCAATAAATTCCCCAGCAGGGGCAGCTTACTAGCATTTTGGTGAAGTCCTAGCTGTAATACGTATATTTTATTGAATTTATTAAGAGTCTGCAGGACTTGAGGAAGTTCTAACACTGTTATAACTTCAGGTTTGAGTGACTGACCCAGACAAACTTACACTGAACTAACTGGTGACAGAAATTTGCAGTGTTCCTAAAGTATGCTGTCCCATCTGTCCGTAGGTTAAGTGAGTCCTGTCCTAAAAGGTCAGTCTGTCCTGCCTATAAGCCACATTTTTATTCCATCTGTTAATATGAATGTTCTGAAGATGATGCCAAGAAAGAATTTACTAAATATATACACTTTTTATGGGAATAGATAGCCCTTGAACTGATAAAGTTTACCTGAATACCAAAATTAAACAGCTTTTGACCAYTCTTTCAAAAGACAAGTGATGGAAAATTACTTCCCGTGACTTTCGTCATATACATATTGCCTTTCTCCTCAGATTCTTCTTCATTCATTTGGGATGTCAGTCTCTATTAGAGCTATTTTTGCATTCATTTGTATTCATATATATATTATATATATTATGAATGTATTTCTGTTCATAACATATAAAAATATAAAATATATGACTATAAAAATAGCCTAAATTCAGGTAGAAAACTGATACAATATAAAAAGCAGAGGAGTAAACTATGATTTCTTGTTATGAGGACAGTTGGGAATATGTAAAACTTAAAATGTGGGTCCCCTCAGTTTTTCAATGTTTAAGGAAATAATGAGAAGTAGTTGAAAAGATAACTTACAGTAACAGTTCTCGAATCTCAAGAAAAATTTTATTCTTATGAATTCCTGAGTTACAGCTGTGATTTGAATTGACTTTCCAAATGTAGCAAGTATAATATACCAAATGCTAAAGAAATTGTCATATTTTTTAAAATATTTTTTCCCCTGTAGCACATTAGGAAGGACGGGGAAAAAAAAAAAAAGCTGGTGTTGAAAAATTCAGACCTCACTCCTACTCTTGTATAAATTGCTGTTAGTATTCCTGTCTCCATGTGTAAGCCCGAGGTCCAGGCTTGTGGTTTAAACTATAAACAGAGATGAGATACTTTTATACAAGAATAAATGTGCGCAGATGGAGATAATCAGAAGTGACTTAAATGTGTAGGCTTTTTCAGAGGTGCCAAAAGCCCACAATACCAAGTTGATGTTGATGAGGACTACAGGTGGGAAGTATGCTCAGACATATCCTTAGAGTCTGATTTGTGGAAGGTGTTCGGACACCTACAGGAGCACTCAGGAGTGTCTCATTAAGTGCAGTGGGAGTTGTGTATTTGGGTCTGTTCATAAATCTCTTAGATGCCTCTTTGCATCTTTATTGAGATTTCTTTAAAATTCTTGATTTTTGCTGTGCTGTTGATAGTTGTCATAATTAAAGGGAATTTTTTTTTAGGGCTTGCCTTATAGTTCTCAGTTAATTATAAGAAATCCTAATGTTGTGGGCTAAAGGGTAGAAACAGCAAAAACTTTCAAGGACAGTACTTTGCGTAACATGAAGGATTTCTGTGGGATTCTTTAACCTACTTGATACATTAAAATTCAGGAAAAGGACCTTCTGTGCTTTAATAGTTCTTAATGATAAATGAAAAAAGAAGCTTTTTTCAAGGAAAAAAACAACTTCTGTAGTTACACCTCTGAGACATCTATTCTTTGAAATTTAGAAGAAAAAATATTTTAGAATCTGTTAACAAATTCTGAGCATTTTTTATTGACAGTCATCTGGCATGACTGACAAAAGCCCCGTTATTTTTCTTTGTGTGTTACTTCCATTTAAGGCACACTTCTGTAGTAAAGGAAAATGTTGGTGTTGGCAGAGATTCAGAATTTGTTTTCATTCCTTAATAGTCATAGTGATTGAATGTGGATAGTAACATAGTTTTTTTATTTAATAATAAAAACTGTAAATGAGTATTTTTTTTGCAATGACATATTCTTGCATGTCATTCCTATATTGCACAGTAAGCCTCTATTAAGCTAATAAATCAAACTTCATGTACCTGATGTACATTCATCTTCCTAGCCATTTTCATCTCCATTCCCAGTTCTTCCTAGCCACAGTATCAGCAGTATCAGCCTCTCCTTCCAAATTCTGAATGTGAGGACATTTAAAAAAAAAAAAAGCCTGAGTCTTGTAGAGTTTTGACATACTTTCTGTGAGGTATGGCCATTTTCATCCTGTCATATACAACATAATTGTTTTAACAGGCAAACACCCTTCTCCCCTTTCTAATCTCAATTTAGTGTTACATGATTTTTCTCTGGCTTTCACAAGTGTGGCGTTGCTGTGCTGACAGCTCTCTTAAGTTCTGTATTTTCCTGTACATACTAGTTTGACTGTGTTCCCCTTATCCCTCCTTCCACTCCTGTTCTCCCCACTGAAACATAATCTTGTGGTCTTTACTTTCAGAGTCTCCCCATCCTATTCAGCAATGAGGGCTTGCTTCCTGCCTCTACCTAGGCTATGTGCTGCCCACATTAGACTTTCCTATCAGGTAGAGACTCTGTAAAAAACGTCTTTTCGCTTTCTCCCTCGTTCCTCCCTAACACAGATTAATCTCCCTTTAATCTCGGCAAAACTACTTAACTGTTCTCCTCAGATCTCTTCTGAAAACTCTACTTTGCTGTGATGTCTACAGGAAAAAAAAAGGAAATGAGACTCCCAGTCTCGTTAGCACAACTTTCTGCAGTTTGTTTCTTTGTTTCCAGCCCATCCACTCGTTCTTATCATCCGTTTTTGCACGGCTTGGCTGCTGGGCACAAGACATATTGTTGTCCTTGGTACTGTCATATGACAAGCCAAAGTCTCCTAATCCATGTGTAGGATTTACCATAACGCAAATACTAGTCTGGAGGGGTAGGTCTAACTGAAAATCCTGTGTGTACAATATGACATTTTCATTTGTGCACGCCAGTGAAATCCAACCATTTGGCTAGGAGATAGCAATTGTGGTAATTTCTTTTTCTTTCTTTTTTTCTTTTGTTGTTCTACAGGCCATACTGTATTRTATAGTTTGATACATTTAGGTACCTAGAATTTAACTTTCCAGACAGAAAAATACATATAAGAATTGCGACTTGACTTAAGAAAAATGTGGGCAGGGTTGTGGGTTTTTTGTGATTCACAGGAATCACATTTTATTTATGGTTGGTTTTTTTTTATATATGCGTTACTTGAGTTTTGTGCTGTGTCCTTTCATCTTGTATATTGAGTCAAAACCTCTTAAGTATTTAGTCTTTAACAATACTTTTAGACGGGCTAGTTTCTCTCTCCTTCTGCTTTAATTGGAAGCTTAGGTCAGATGGAGATGAATGGATTATCTGTTTCACTGGAATTTGTGACCAGCCTTGTCTTCTTAAAAATTTTATTATTCCTTTAGTTTCTTTTAATTCTGTTTTTGTTGGAAGTGGTACATAAGATTATGCGATCTGTTGAAATCTAGGGGTGCTGCTTTTCTTCCTTGCCTCAATTTGCCCTTTTTCGTTTTGCGTTTGGTTTTGTTTTGTTTTAGCCAGTCSCATTTAATTGCTTTTCTTGAAAAATTGCACAACAGGTATTTAATTTAATATTCTTTCCAAACCTGATCTTCTGAAGCTTTCTTGCCATGTTGAAATAAAAAAAAAAAAAAAAAAATCAGTGGAGGAGGAAGAATAGGAAATGTTAGTGAATACATTTTTATTTAAAATAAAATGAATTCAATGGATGACTTTTTTTTCATTGTTATGCAACGCTAAGTTTAAAATGAATTCTTGTCAATGTTCTTGAATAAAAATTGTGTGATATCTCAGTGCCTTTCTCTTTTTGAAAGGGAAAAGCTATGTGCTCTTGTTCTTTGAAAATGGGTTTCTTGGAGTTGGCTGTAGTGTGGGGAGGTTTTTTTGTTAGTGGTTTCGCTGATACTTCTCTAAGACTTGCTGGTTTTCATTTTTAAYCTCCCTGATGTTTATTTGCTTGCAATGTTTGCAATGTCACTTTCAGTTTTCCTCATGAAATGTTTTAGATATTTATCCTTCACCCACTGCTAATGTTAGATCTTTGTTATTCTTGGTTCCTACTTTGTCCTTCAAGCTCCTCCTCCCTTTTCCCTATTCCCTAAACAGACTGAAAAATCGACTAATGTGGGGAAAAATGCCAGTCTACCAGGTTTTCTTTTCATTATCATGCAGCCTTAAAGGTGGTTTTCTTCTGTATTTTTGTAAAGCACATTTTACAAAAAGGCCTGCATGTTTTTTTAAATCTCCAAATACACGTGCAAATTGCTGTCGCGTGTTGTGCATCTCTGTCAAAAATACACTTAATGCTTTTCTCCCCACTAAACATATTATTCTAAAGTGATGAAAAAGTCCCTGTTTGATTGTTGAGAGTTGCCTCAGAGATGGCTGGCCTTCAATGTAGAATGAAATTTTTTTTATGAAGTTTTACGTCTAGTACATTATAATACTCAAAAGCTAAATAATTACCATTATTCTTTTTAGAGACTGGTGCTATGTCAGATTTTATCCTTTGTTTTGAGAGAAGGTATAAAAAATTCAAGCAATAATTCTCCCTATCCCCTCAAAAGACTAAAATGTCAACTGAAGTGGGGAAAAATACCCATTTTTTTCATTACCATGCAGAGAAAAAAAAAGTTTTTGAAAAGTGAGTTTTCATCTTGTTTTAATTGGAAAATATCAAGAAACTAGGCCATAATACAATGGAGTCACAGTGCATTTAGTAGTATAAAATAATTTAAGGGGTACTATATACAAACTGGTACTGAGAGGAAATTGGTAGGAGGAGACTTCAAGGCACTGGGGACAAATGTTCCTACCGATGGTATTTGTAATGTTTACCTTTGATGCTTTACATGCTTCCCCATCCCTTTTGTGGCACCTTACTGCTGCGGGAAGGGGGGGGGGTGTAGGGAAGGTGGTCCAACACTGGAGGGTTTCCTCCTTGTGGACCAGCAGGGAAGAGATCATGAGAGAGCATGGGGATGTGGTAGGAAAACGTGGATGATATATGCTGGTCAGTGGTGGCACCGTGTTATTTTGGAGGTTCATGAATGAAATGAAGAACATCCTGCCCCACGCCCACCATAAAGCCTTCTAGCTGAGGGGGATTTTCTGTGTTTCCTCCCTGGCCGCGGAACCTGAGTGGAGTTGCAAGGGGGGTTTTGTGAACTATTGCGTTCTTTTGCAGTTTAAACCTAACGTGCAGTTTTCCTCCTGTACTGGGAAATAAAAGCCAATTAAACTTGCCAGTCCAGATTTTCCGCTGTACTGCACACTGAGGGAGGCTAATAATGGACATTTTGGATTTTGATATTACCTAGATTGAGAACTAGGTACAAAACCATTCATTTGGGTACACGTGCAGTCAGTTGCTCTGCTATTAACTGGGGCAAGTATTGCGAGTTAAACTCTACCTGTATTAGAGCCTAACAAGCCATACCTTCATAATGTCAGCGACCTCTGGTCTGCAGTTATAAATCACAACGAGCTACTGCAGTCAGTGCATTGAGTACTGTGCAGGTTGCAAGCCAGCTGAAAACATTGACTGTGTCTGATGGAAAAAGCCTTTGTTTAATGACACAGATATGTTTGACTGCTATCTTTTCTCTTGGTCAAGCTGATAGAAGATTTCTCTGTTTTATAGTCCTCTATCTACTTCAGTTTATTGATGAAGATAATGGCATGGTAAGATGCGTTTTGCTTCTCAGTGCTTAGCACTGACTCCTTTGCAAGCCAAAGCAGAGCTCTGGTTGAGGCTTCACGAGCAGCAGACTTGACAAATTCGAACCTCGTGCTTTCAGCCAAACTCACAAAACTTGTTGCATCTGTAAAGCAAGTATTTGGTGGGTTGTCCTCTTGTTGGATTTGGAATTTGAAGTTTAGATGGCATATAAGCAAAGGGGAAGAGGGACAGGATATTTAAATCATGCTCGATAAAGAAATCTGAAGAATCTGATATGCACCAAAATCATTCTGTTCTCTAGCAGTATGTGCTTCTTGATTTGTGCTTACATAAAAATGCAGAAAGGATGTTATGCAAGTAAGTGTTTCTTCGCTTGACACTCACTACGCAGCCACCTGTTAAAAAAGAACAGCATGGATGATTCCCAGTACAAGATAAGAAAGCTTTGCTGCTTGTGATGAAGTATGTTTACTAACCTTCAGAAAGCAGATTTAGCAAAGTAGAATTTAAAAGCCTGGTAAAGTGAATGCATACAAACTTTGAAAGTAGTACATAGGCTGGAAGATAGTGTTGTGCTAGTAACAGAAATGGAGCAGCCAGCTGACTCGTTCTGTAGAAAACTTCACTTACTCTATACTTACCAAACTGCAACCGTGGACAAGGGTTTAAAAACATGTTCTTTTTTGGCTGTCTTCAGATATAACAGTATCAAAAAAACCCTCTTGACACTCTTGTGCAATATTTAATGTGAGAACACTTGACTAGTAGCCTAAACTCARTATCAATAAACGTAATTAATTATGCATTGTCAGACCGCTGAGGGGAATTTATTCTCTAAATAAACATAGAGAAACTAATGGAAATTGCCGAAGTCTATAAAGGATGGTTAGTTCTGTCTCTTCTGTTGCCTGTGGTTAGATATGTGGGTGTACAGTGTTTCSCAGTATCTCTGCCTACGTGACTGTGTGTAAAATGTGTTGAAGAGGGTGGCTGTTTTGGAACATTTGAAAGTATTACTCACATTACACAGAAAAATGTAAGTTTAAAGGAACTCTGAATTGTCACTGGCCACATGGAAAGAAGTAATGTTCAYCAATTTAAGTAATTAATGTGACCCTAGACCTTGGAGTTCCTGAGCTGTAAATGCTTAACATGCAATTTATACCAAATATTTTCATAATCCTGCATGTAAATCTTGAATACATTCTTGCAGTGTCTGTGGCTTTATTTCCTATTGTTGTCTCCAGCATCCTCTTACTATCTGTGCAGTAACCTTAATGTAGACCCATAATGTCTTATGCAAAGATAATGTTATACTTTGTCCCTGATGACTACTGAGAGCTGTAGAAATTATTATACTTGTGAAGRTATATCCATGTAGTGGAACAGACCTTATTCACACACTAAGGACCAGATCCTTATGGTGTAAATCAATGCAAGTGTTTGGAAGATAAATTGCATAGAGATCTGACCCTATGAGAATTTCATTTTTTTGTAAAGTTGATATACTGATAAGACTAACAGTAATATTGAGGAATAGTAGTTATGAAGGAGTTTCCCGTTATCTTGGATAATTTATTTAAGGAAGGTCTTGAAACAGGAAGTTCTAATCACTGTTTGTGGCTTTCTCATAAACTAAAAACTCCGTTCCTCACTGGAGGTGAAAGCTTTATCAGCTTAAGTATATCAGGAAAAAACGATAACTCTTTTGACAAGCAAACTGTTTCCTCTATCCATAGTTACAGTCCTATTTGTATATGGAAACTTACTAGTTATGCATTACCAGTTGCACTTGTAATCTCCTTTGTGTCTTGGCATATCACTCATAATGTTGAYTTAGTATTATTTAATGTTCTTTGATCTGTTTCCTTGGTCTTGTGTGACCCGGTGTATTCAGCCATTCAGTTTGTTTAGCCCTTGTCTATCAGGCTGCTCTTCCTAGTACATTTTCATCTGCTTAACATACGTTTTGTTTTACTCTCTCTTAGACTTGCGTTGAAATGTTTTGTTACCTCATCTCCTCACTCAGGGCATTTGTTTTTCTTCTCCCTGCCTCACCTTTCAGTTTCTTAACCAGCTTAATACTTAGTCTTTCTTATAGTGTTTTTCACACACCCCCTTAGATTTTCAAGCTRGTTTTCCCCTTCTTACTGTTTTCTCTACAACTTTTTTTCTCATATCTGCTATTCTGCAATTGCATCAATTACTGCCTCAATGAAATGCTGATGACATTTGCAAATTCTTGTTCATAATTAAAAGGAAGACCTGAGCTTTGTTTTCCTATTGATATTATTTATCTGTAATCTATTACACCTAAGATGYGTGAATACAAAATTTCTGCCTGTTTGTTTTTTCTAGTCTAATTTCCCAATGAAACAAGGCTCTTTCAGTCATCCCTTGTAACTCCCAATTCCCATTGGAATTGCTGTCAAACTGATGGTGAAATTTCTGCAAGCTTTCTGTAAATTAGTAGCTGGCTCAGAAGGCCCCTGCTAGCACAGTAAGGAAAGACATGGACTCAGAAGAGATGGTGAAAAAATAAAATGCAGAAAACTAAGTTGCCATTCTTCTTTGAAGTATTTGCATTTTGTTACAATGGTCAGATGTCTGTAAAATGGATCATACGTGGTCTGGGCAGCCTTAGTATGTTACCATGCTGCAGGAATTCAAGAAACCCTTTTTGATATARTTACAGCTCATTCAAACATAAGCTGAACTCTGGTTTCAAGTGTGTTCTGTCTTAGTAAATCTGCAATTGTGTGCCAGTCTATAACCAAAATACATGTAAAGAAAGGGATAGGGTTTTTTGTATACCTTTTTGGCCATTAAGGTTACAAATTGTGTAATGTTACTTGAGAGAATAACTGCAGGTAAATGATTTATGAGTTTATTTCCTTGGCAATTTCTGTGATGAGTATCTATGGTATGAATGAGTTCAGTAGTTCAGAGTAGTTCAGCATGTTTTCAAACAGGTTTGAATGAGACATGCTTTTTTAAGTGAATTGATAACTGTGTTAACAACACTTTGGTTTATGTTGTGGARTACTCTTGGAGATCACAAACTGAATTCCTCTTTAATGAAAATATTCCAGGAATGCAAGTGATGTCCTCGAACTGTTGGTATTTGGTCGCTAGGACCAGACTAGATAGAATCCACAGCACTGCCCTGCCAGTACTGATACCCACACCCCTGAGCTGAAATGCCTATGGTGTGAATGTCAGGTCCTCAAWACCGATCGTTTTGTTTTGCAGGTGTGCTCCTGTTCTGCTGTGATACTTACTGACGTAAATAGAGATTTTGAGACCTAAGGTGTGGTTTTATGTCTATTAAAGACAGAATTCAGGCTTCATTTCCTGGTTTATTTAAGGGTAACTTTCTTGTGTAAATTCTAACTAGATCCTTTGAGAAGGAAAAGAAAATTTATGACCACTCAAGCATTTGATACTGTAAATAATTAAATTTGCCAAAACGTTAACGTTTACATTTACTTTGGAACTGCACTGCAGGAGGAATAAAGGTTTGCTTTCAGCACTGAAAATGAAGCTACTTTTGCTACCAAACCTTGAATGAGAGTATTGACAATAGCCTCCACAAAACATGCTTTGGAAAGGAGGCCTTTCCAGTAATTTGGATGATTTATAAAAAGCATTGAGGCATTAAAGAAAGTTCATTACCCAAACCATTACTGCACTGTGGACCAGAATCAGCAGATGAAATAGCTTTCTCAAGTAATAGTAGATTATAGCTATCTAGAGGACCTGAAAACTTGTGAGTGAGGCTAAAAAGAGGAACATTGTTGTTAATGATGGGGTATAAGCAATGAAGAGAGCTTATGGGGTTCTGCATCCATYCTTTAGTACTATGTTGTACAGAACATCAGCTCAGACACCTTTGTTGCTTGATAGGACTTTTTCATATTATTTCCTGGATTGTGGGGATTTTTTGTGTGTCTTCCAGCTCTCCCTGCCTAGCAGTAGTCTAGAGAGAAACTACAAAGTGATACTACTGATTCACTTTCCCTATGCTGCCTATGATGGCTGTTTTCTACACTACACTTCCATGCCCACCCCCCATTTAGGTTTGTAAGGGCTACAGCTGAAACAGAGCTATTCCTCAGAGTTTACCAGTACAAGTTGTTCTACAGCGGTCTAGGGATGGTAAAAGAGGGGAGGCTGTTTTCCACCTACTCAGAATAGTTCATAAATTGTGCCCTACGTATACTATATGTATACGTTTGCAAAGGAAGCTTGTATAGTTTATTAGATCTTGCAGATAACTGGAAAGCTGATGGCCTTCCAGCAGCACGGTGGTATATCATAACCACGTAGTCATGCTTGGCCTGGTACTGGCTCTCCTTTGAAAATACTGTCGTGGTTGTGGCCAAGTCATTTGATATTGGTTGTAGTTTATGGTAAATCTTTAAAATTCATAGCAGCATTGTGAGAATCATGTGCAGAGAGGTTTTGTGTGAAGGCTCATACTGTTATTATTTGCTTATGGCTGGATGGATCAGAACTGCGTAGGTATCGAAACTTTTGTCTAATGTTTCCTCTAACAGCTGCCCAGTGGCTCCCTTCCACCAAGGTAGCTGGTGCTGTGCTTTTAGAGGAAAAGCATTCCTTTCAAGCCCTAATATTGCTTTAAAGTTCTGTATTGTGTGACTGTAGGTTTCTAACTGGGCTTTATTGGACATGTACAGAACTACATGTATGTCTCTTTAAACATTTTGACAGTGGGAGTGCTATGTTTGTGACAAGAGGTTGTTATAATTTAACAAAAAAGTGAGCTGTGTAGCTTTGGTGCTGTTGCTGACCCAGTAACACTATAGTCACTCATCAGTTAGGGTGGGGTAGATTGTCTTCTTTAATACTATGCAAAGCTGATCTCTGTATGACAAATTGTTGCTACTTACAAAGAGAAATAAGAAACATTAACAGTTTTCATTTCAGTGAAAGTGCTCTTCTAATCTTTGGTGGTATCAGCTGTTGATAAATACCAATGTTGATCAACAGGATCTATACAGGTGATGCAGGAAATAGGTTAAAATATTTTGCTGTCCTACTAGCTTTCAAATTAAATATGAAGCAAATTGCAATTTCATCCCTTTCAATAATAAAGAGAAGGACTTAAATGCAGAAACTAGAGCAATGGAATAATCAGCAGCAGTGTTGCTTCCAAACAGGTGACTGTGTTGAAATTTTAATTCCATTAAATTTTGTGCTTTGGAGATGCAGCTTGTATTTTCAGCCATTTGTCTGGCCAAATAAGCTGGAATGTGTTCAAAATGATTGCCAAGAACAAATCCATTGGAAGAAATGTTATACTTTGACCCAGGTTCAAGACGTTCTAAAGCAACAGAAATAAATATTTCTGAAGACTAATTTAATGTTCATCTTAGATAGTGTTTTTTCTTTTCTCCCTATCTGATACACACTTGCTTAATAGCATACACATACTAATCTCCTGTGTATTTATTTCTACTTTTCCTCTATTTTGACTTGACTGTTCTATCTTTTTCCATTGGCATTTGTTCTTTACAGAAAGTTTGGATCTAGAATCCTGTAATGACAGTTTATTTAAATGAGATTTAATGAGAATTTCTTTTTGTTTTGATTATCCACCATCCYCAGCAAAGGATAAGGAATTCAAGAAAGTTAATTTTCTTACACAGATGAACTTGTATTTTTGTCTTCTATTTTTGCAAAACTTTTTCAGTAAGATGTAGTGAGTATTTTGAACCTGAACATGTTTGGATCTTTCCTTAAATCTTGTACGTTATTTTCGGCTGTCTCTCTGGGGTCCAGCATAACTGCCAAAGACTACGTTTAGTGTGTTGACCATCAAGTTGACAAGGGATGAGAGTTGGGCATCCACATCGATGAGAGCTTTCTTGCTGAATACAAAGAACTTTTTGACTTTCCTCTGTGAGTTGGACAGAGCTGCCGTTGAGAGTTACTTGTTTTTTCTCTTGGACAGACTGCAAGATGTGATGTAACAGGCTGMTTTGTGGTTAATAGCAGTGGGTGAGACTGGAGCCTGGAGTATCTGCTTGATGCAAGAAATGAGCTAATGGATCCAATTTCTATATAATAAACTTATTTCTTCTTGGAGTGCTAAGTAATTTGATTGCTTTGATTGTAAGCTGAAGTTAATTTTATTATTCATTAAAAATAAAGTTTTCTGAATAAGTTCATAGCAGTGCTTGTAACTCTTGCTACCACAGTTATACTGTGTCCTAAAGAGATGGGAGAGAATTCCCAAAAACCAAGTTGCACACACAGGATTGCTGTGTAAGAACTAAGGATGTTTTGCTCATAACTTTGGAGAACTTCCAGGTGATCCATGAGACCATGCTTCTCAGCATCTGCCGTATTTATGCCTTTCAACAGACAAAAGCCAAATGTAAAATTGAGAATGATATAAGAGGGTGTCATATATTAGCCTTTGACCAGGGGTAGATGTGAAGAGGGAATGAGAAAAAGGTATGTACTTGTATCCACACTAGAAATACGATAAAACTTCTTGGCCATGAGTCCTACTTTTAAAATTCATTAAAATTAATGAAGTAACTTAAAGGTTTGCTTGTTCAGTTACAGGGGACTCTTGAAGGCATGGAAGCATGACTCATGCATACTTTTTTCACTGGTTTTAGGGATGTTGTAGATCTTTTCTCTAAGTCTTAGGATGACTGGGGCTCTCAGTCTCTGTAAGTTACTTTCTTGCAAAAATAATTAAAAAAAAAMCCCAACTATTTCCTGATCTCTTGATCAGCATACTGACATCCCAAAATATTYTTTTTCAGTGAGAAAATGCTATTTTGGGCATCTTGTTTTGATGCAGCAACAACACGAAGGTTATTAATATACCCTGTACTTCACCTGTAAATGGCTGTAAAAATGTACATTTCTTTTGTTTTTTCAAGGTCAGGAATATTTCTGGTTTTCTGAAGTTCAGGGAAGTCCTATTCCTAGTCCTAAAATTCATCCAGTTTTTTGATCTCTAAGCAATGTTATTAAAAGATGATCAGGATAGTTTGTGATTATGGCCTTACATGCATTGCCTGGAGTGTTTTTAATCGACAAACAGTATTCTAACTGTAAGGATTTCAATCCATAAGTGTTTTTCCTTATGGATTTTCCTGTAATCCTTTTTTCCTTTGTCTTTTGTGTAAACCTTCCTCCCTTTTTTACTCTTTCATCCCTGAAATATCAGGGTAACCAAACAACATGAAAGGAAGAACATCTGATGGTTTAATTTCTGTAGGACTAAACTACAKAAAATGATGTGCTTGGTAGAAAACTAGAAACATTTCAGAGTGCTCTGTGAAACCACAGACCCACATGGGGAAATATTGGTGGGGTTGCCACCCAAACTGTTTCTAAGTGGAGAAATTTATTTTCGAAAGTGAAGGCAAGCTGCTTGCTCAAGATGAAAATTTACTCGTATTTATGGCATCTTATCAAAGACTGCTTTTCTTTCCTTCAACTTTCATCTCACCATCTCCTGCCAATTTCTACTATACGCACACACACAAAAGCAAACATGCCCCCCCAGTCTAAAAAAAACCCCAAACCCAGAGTATTTATGCCCTTACTCAGTCCATCTGTCCTGCTTCTACTGTTGTGACCCAGTGTTGTTCAGCTTTTCTCACTTATTGGGGTTGCATCCCAAATTACCACTTCAGGAACATTACGTGGTGCCATTTCAACTGTAGATGGGTGGTGAGAGAGAAGACATAGTGACATCTGTCAGCTAGAAGAAAAGAATGGGTTGGCAGAAGCGTTGCTCAAAATAAAGTTGAGCAGCAGAACGAAAAGCAAAACTAAGACTCCATAATTCAGCTAAGGAAATGGTTTTGTGCACTTATTTTATATACTAAGGAACTTTAAATTATAGAAAGTGCAGTTAGCAAAAGTGTATGCAAACATCTGTTACCAGATGAGTCTGGTATAGTTGCATGATTTTTCAGCTACCTCCTCTTCCTGAGGTGCTGGGAATGGAGGCTGCCTGTGAGCTATGTAGGGCATGTGTACACCTTCAACCAGCTGGAAGCCTCACCTAGACCTTGGATTTGCAGGTGTGGGTTAATACTATCAGCTTTACTAGCATGTTTCTGCTCCTTCCAGAATATGCTGTCATGAATCTTGTCTTTTATAGGACTGATCACAACTGAATGATGAAAGTTTATTTTAAGATAAACAAAAATGTTTCGAGGTGCCTTAAAATTTATGATTTGAACTATTGAAATAAATTAATCGTTTACTGATAAGTTGTTGAAATCAGCAGAGTCTTCCAGACTTAGTCATAAACTAACTCTGATCTGATCACGTTTTCCCTCTCTTCAGAGAAACCATCAGGTTGGTGTTTCAGGTTAATGTGTGATACTTAGTTTCTTCAGAAGTCTTGTAAAATGTTATATTGCTGAATTTATCTCTTGGAAGAAAAAATTAGCAGCTGATRTAATTTCTCAGAGGGTTGCAAGGCTGTAGTTTTCGTCCTTTGTTGCTGTGACCTGGTCAGGCTGGGAGGGCAGGGTAYAGCCCTTTGCACCCTAAGCAGGTGTGGGGTCAGCCTTTGACTGTCCTACTGTCTGCCCTCTGATTTATGCGTTTGACATGGTTGGTGACTAAAAGGCAGCTAAACTCTTTCTAAACCCTCAGTGTAACAGCTGAGRGCCCTGAGTTTTGTTTAGATGTGTGGATGGTTTTATGTTAATAGAAAATATTTCCTAAGTTTATTGGTTGTTTAATTGCTATGTCAGTACTGAAGTCAAAACATACATGGTACAAAGATACTTGATATGGCACGAGCAGACATCATGCTGAAATGCAAGTATTCTTATCAGAAATCAGGCTTCTTTTTTCTTCTGTGATCTAATTTATCCTTTCTTATCTTCTACCAACACAGYGTATGACTATTCTTGGTTTCACTTGACTGTATTTAAGTAGTAAGCTGTAGCTTATCCCATTGTTAATGCTGCATTTTGAAAGAAAGAAAGGTAGATTCAGCCTCCGAAAGGACTGAAGCAAGCCAACATCTTGTAATAAGTAAAATCGGGGGGGCGCGGTGTCTTCAGCACAGATTGCACTGTTTCAGAACACAGATTGGCCAACTGGGGTGGGACATCTGCTGAGATATTCCTGCAGGAATAAAGAACTGCAGTACCAGGAAATCCATTAATTTGCATTCAGTTGGAGTATAGTGCACATCTGTTTAGGCAATGCAGCTGCAGCAGGAGACAGTGGTTAACATCAGCCTGGAATTCTGGTTTATGTATATGTTGAAGCATGTCTGGTTTACACTATTAAAACCTAGCAGTCCCAGTTGGACTCATTAGTCCTAGAAAGGAGGTTTTAGAGGATTGCCTATCCCTTTTAAGATGCATTACATCAGCTTCTGCATGAAGCATGACTCCTGGCATCCCTTAGCAGAGAAGTGCTGGGATATGGCAGGTGTTTTCACTCACCACTGTGTTTTCTGGCTGTAGCTCTGGTGTGTTGGCAGCCCACCGGATTGACACTTGAATTATCATTAGCTTTTAGGTTAACACACCCTTCATGAGAATAGAGGGAATTCACATCTTGATGTTYGTCTTCTGTTGGTCTGTAACAAGTTATTCTGCAGAATCAAACAGTTGCAAACAGAAGTGCAGCGTGCCCTCTTCAGAAAACAATCTGGAAAATAGATCAATATTTACATTAGGATCCTGATGTGTGGGTTTTTAAGAGCACCTCTTTGAGCTGGTTGTGATACAGTAACAAATTGTGTGGGGTCAGGCGTGGTGGCATGATGTTGCAACTGARTACATGTTTGTGTATGGCTATATGTAAGAAGAGAATGAGAGATTGCTGTGACTGAAGRTTTAGAAGGCTGATGAAACAGTTTTGAACCAGCTTTATAACAAAACTTCACTAGATTGGTATTCATTAACAATACACGTTGCTAATGGCTAGTTCTTACTTGTTCCTAGTCATTACCACTGCATATTCAAAGCAATTAGTCTGTAACAATCTCATTTTAAATTAATTGTGAGCACACAGCACCACAGAGCTGGTGCCATCTATTTAGCACTGATAGCTATGGTCCTTGGTGGCGAGATGTTCAAGGCTGTCACAGGTGCCTTTTCTTGTTGCTTAGTAGTTTTATTCCTCCTTTTCAGCTTTTGCTGCTAYTGAAAGAAAAGCAGGGTTTTTTTTCCCATATCTCAAGGTTGCACTTCATCAGTTACTAATAATTGACCATCACTGAGTTGCTAACACTTCTGGGGCCTCTGCTTTCAACCTGTGCCCATATTTTCAAGGCCTTTGCTCTTATATCTAAGCTATATGCCATAACAAGAGGCACCTGGTACCCAGCTCTAGCTCACACAACAAATTCTGCTAATAATTTCACAAGTGTAAGAGCCCAGAACTTGGGCCTTGCACATTTGGCATAGAAATGCAGTTGGCACGAGGCCTGAGGCCTGTTCCTAGCAGTGGCAATACYTATTTTTACTGAGCCACTTGGTACAAAAATGCATATACATTGTTTACCAGTCAGGCTGTATAAGTTTGCTTATGTTTAAGTTCATAACAAGCTAATAATTAAATACTGCTCAATCTGCTGCTACTTCTATGGGTGCAACAGCTTCTYCTTTGGCTACAGACAGTTACGGTTTTGTAACAGTGGAGCTAGCGATAAACAGTGCATTCAACTAATGAACGGTCGAATCCTGACTATCCTGAGGATAGTGCTGTTCCAAGTTTACCCTGAGTAAGTACCATTTCTGATACAGGTACAGATTAGACAGAGAGCATCAAGCTTTGTATATGTACATACTTATAAAGAGACTTYGCTTAATCTCTTGTAGATGATTAATTCTCGTTTTTAAACAGTGAAGATACATGGATATGTGTCACCAAAATCTGTTCACATGAAGATTAACTGTTTGTACTCTCTTTTAAGCATTTAAAAAAAAAAAAAAAAAGAAAAAAAGAGTARAGACTTAAAATGCTGAGAAATGTGTGGTTTGCATCCCTGATGTGTGTATCACTTGAGCATTGGGATACTTTGCTGATACGATTCTAAATAGCGTGAGGGGTTTTTGGTTGTGATGACATAGGCATGGTAATGTTATCCTCCGTAACTAATGAATTGACCAGCTGTTGAGCAGGATTTTATTAAATATAGGACAGAAAAAATGTGGTTTTAATGAAGCTGTTTGAAATGCTTGAAGTACTAAGACTATTAAAATTCTTATGCCTATGTAAATAGGTGTAAGGTTAGACCTTTTCGAAAGAAATATGCTAATCATTTTAGTTAAGGGTAGAGGCAGTTCTGTTTTAAATTGTGGTATGTTTATCACAAAGGGTGTAACTGGTCTGTTTAAAAAACAAAACACCAGTGTGTTGGTTCAGTTGCGGTGAGATTTTTGGCTGGTTAGAGTTGAATTTAAGGAAGAACATAACAAAGCTGTTCTTTATTAAAGGTTTTCTTGCCTTGTATATCTTTTCACTTTCACCCTGTTTTTTACACTTGGCATTTAGTTTTGGTACATTAGCTACTCTCAGTAAATCAGGAGGAATTATCTTCCTAATGGTTTCACAAACAACTTCACAACTATGACATATCCACTTTCCAGAGGGGTGCTGGAACTATTTCAAGAGTTGTCTTAGAGTGACGCCACCTCTTTCCAAGCTTTTAAAAAAAAAAAAAAAGAAAAAAGTCTGTCATTCTTTAGAGGCATGTACAAATATGTGTTTCCATAATGGTCATTTGACTGGAATGTGTTAGGAGTAGAAACAATCTGGATAGAAATTCATTACTATAGTAAWTTTTCCTTACATATGGAACAAAAAATAATATATATAAAAAATATATGTTTTATAAATATATATATWTTTTCCTCTTTACATATGACTCCCATTGTGCATTTTGGAGACTAGACTACGAAAAGGCCTTAATAGTTAACAGGATCAGCTCCTTTGAGAACATATATAAGGCAAGGGGGAGAATAAGGGAAGCACAGAGATTCTTCTCCTGTGTACTTTRCTCCATGGCCACCAGCAGTGCTGTAAAGTTAATTAGTTAAGTACATGTTCTTAGGCACTCATCAAGTTGCTAGCCACTGTAATTGCTTAAATGGCAGTAAAAATAGGGCTAGTTTGTGGTGTTTGGGGGTTTTGTGGCTTTTTTGGGTGTTTTTTTTTTTTTGCTTTTAGCACTTGAAATAGTGGGGGCCATTCTTCCATCTGTCAATGAATTTTAATCCTTTCTTATGGCAAAAGTTTAATTGCTGTCTACCTTCTTACAGTTTTTGAGTGGATTTAAGGCTTTTTTTTCTGTTGATAAAYGGAATAGAAAAGTCAACAGCTGTATTTAAGTAGATAATTCTCATAGGTTAGACATACACTGTTTTTTGTAATCATTCTTGTTGCTGTTCTAGAACTTTAAAAAGACTGAAATACTTGCATTTTTTTATTGCTGTTTTTAATGTTAATTATGTTCTGCGGGTTTTTTTCCTAAACAACTAGTCATAAAAAAATCATTAGCACTTGTCTGTTAAAACACAGTGGTGATAGGTTTACTTTCTTATTCAGTGCTTTCCACTTCACAAACAACGGATAATTGGGGAAGAAATACTGACTGTTACAACCACAATTTTATTGCTGTAGAGGACGCTGTCAATTCTTACTTGAAATTCAAGTCACTGAGAGAATTAATCTTGAATATTTCTGGTTTCTTTTTAAAGTTGTGATGTTGTTTTAAACTATGGCATTTTCTGTATTTTATCACAGCAGATATTGCAAGAGAATAGTAAAACAGTCAGGTTTTAATGAAATAACAATACTCTACGTCTTAGTCAGCCCAAGAGCTATAGTTAAACAAASTGAAAGAAGTAAAACTTCCCTCTGCCATTTCTTGGAAAATTAACTTGAGTTTATGGAGAGCAGCATTAAACGGAGTCCTTCTTTTTCTCTCTTGAGACCATTCATTTTCTTTATGGAGATATTTTAAGTGTGGAAAAAGTCAACTTGARGGCTTTATAATCTTTTTCACTGTACTTGCAATTCATTTTTCTGCACCGTTCCTCCTTAAGCAAAAGATGGCTGCAAATTGTTCTTTTAGCAACGTAAATGCATGGTACAGTCGCTGCCTTGTCTGCTTTTAGTTTACTATGTAATGCACATTCACTTCTGCAGTCGATAATAATCAATAATGCTAAATGCACACACAAGAAATGTTGGAAGAGAAGTGGTCCAAAGGTATTTCTGTCCCTCTGCGGAACTGCTGGTTCAACTGAAAGCAGAAGATCTGAAGGGAGTTTTAACAATTAACAAACAGGGTTCGCTGCTAGCAGGCATCTGTGTAATTATCCTATTAAAACAGAGTAACATCTGCATTAACTGTGCAAGTGCAGAATGGAAGGGAACATTATGTTCTCTAATCCTGTCTGGGAGCATTATGAAGTTAAAAGGATAACATTTTACCAAATCTGTGTTTTAACATGATAGGTTACACGTAATTACCTTTTAATTAYCTTTCTTCTCGTTGGGTTTTATGCTAAGGACCCTGCCTCTATCCCTCATCACAGAGCTTTTCTTGCCTTTGGATTGTTTATGCCAGGTTTTATCTTTGAGTTTACCATGAAAAGATGGTCCTACTGTGTCCTGAAGGCCATTATTACAATTCTTTTTTCCTAGTGTGTGAAAAGCTCTGAGAATATTAATTTTATATACAAAAGACATGTTGTAGCATTCAGAAGTATGTGTTTTGAATTTAGTTGCAAAGAGCAAACTCATTGGATTATGTTTTATGAATAAGGAGTAACTATGTATGGCAGAGGCCACACRGGAGCAAGAGGAGATTATTCCAGCCTTCTGACTGCTTGCAGTGTAAGCCAGGAGAGTGTATTGGCTTAAATAATGTAGATTTCTTTTTTCCTCTTTACCCCTGAGGGAGTCTGATTTCCTGATCACCTATCTAGCCRTATGCCATAGCTCTTGCCAGGAACTCTGAGCAGTGTCACTGCCAGCTAAAATTACTTGTTTTCTGAGAACTGAATTATGTTGAGAATTGTCTTAAATTGCTTCACTGGCAACATCACAAAGTTTTGTGTACACACACAAAAAAATATGTAAAAGCAGCTTTACCTTGAAATTCAGCTTAGAAACCGCTTGAAGCATTGAATTTGATCCAGATACTGAAGAGGTGTTCTACACCTGCTCAGATGCATCGCTCCCTCTTTGTTCTCTTTTGAGTGCTTTTCTCAGCGTCTTTGTGCTCTGGCTAGTACAGTACAATGTTGATACATACAAATTAAACATTTACAAAGAAAGCATATTGTCTACTCCTGTTTTGTACCAGTTAGAGTGAAGACCTAGTATAGCTAGTAAAAACTTCTAATATGCTGTGGTAACTATGCTTCTTTTCTTTCCTCTTGCAACAGGATGGAACTGAAATACGGATATACGTTGACTAAGGAGTTGGAATAAGACTGAGTCCTGCTCTGTGATATTTATATACCTGGACCATGAACTTGCTGTTTGGCTTCATGCTTTAGGAACCTTTGTAGTAACTCTGTGAAGCTGTTGGGAATCATGGCATTCTCTCCATGGAAGCTGTCTTCTCAGAAACTTGGCTTTTTTCTGGTGACTTTTGGTTTCATTTGGGGAATGATGCTTCTGCATTTTACTATTCAGCAGCAAACACAACACGAAAGCAGTTCAGTCCTGCGTGAGCAAATTTTGGATCTCAGCAAAAGATACATCAAAGCATTAGCAGAAGAAAATAAAAATGTGGTTGATGGGCCTTATGTTGGGACAGTGACAGCATACGGTAAGTGTGTGCTCTAGATTACGTGATAATCTGATTAAGGTTTTTTCTAAGTTGTCCAAGCATTTTACTTCATAATGCTGCTCAATTGACAGTACTTTGCACTGTGGATTTTCTGCACAGATGGAGAGAACAGTCTTCACTTGTAAGTATGAATGGGACAAATTTTACATTTCCAGTCACTTGGAGATGAAGTTGTCTGCTAATTTTTGCTACATCTGTCTAGTAGCTATGTCAGGTATGCCTCAGGTTGTTTGTTAGAACTTCATTTAAAAAAAACTTTTTTGCTGCTTTTGAGAAACTTGAGAGGTTTTTCAGTTTTCGTGTCAGTGATCTAAGAAATTCCTTGTGGAAGAACTTGCCTTACTGATAAAGCGGAGACCTGCTATGTTTATTTCTTCTTCTTTCCCATTTCACTTCTTTGTTCAGTCAATTTACTTAACGTTGAAGTTTATGTATCTGGCGTAAGCTTAAATTAAGCTTAAATATATCATATTTGCCTCAGGGTAGAGAACTCTTTGCGAGTTTCAGTGCTTTGTTCAGCAGTAAGTTTTAATGCTTACTCTTCCATTTTGTACAACATGAGAGTTAAGTTTGTGTGCGTGTGTGAGAGAAAGCATGCAGAAAAGAACAAAGCATATTGTCAGAAAATATTATGAAAATACAAATATCCAGTTTCAGGTTAGGTGTACAAATAACTTTGTAACGCTTCTGGGAAGGTAAAGCTAAGTTTTTTGTAGAAATTTCAASTTCCATGCCTAAGAAGAATTTTAAGTTTAAAGACAAGTTTGGATAGGTGTTTTCAATTAAGGAGTTTGGAAGGATGCAAAATAATGGTAATGTATTTATTTAAAATATTAGAGGGAGAGGTGCTATGGTGAGTAAATAACACCATATTAAATAATACTTTATGAAACTGAGTAAGATAATAATTACTAAGTAAGTTAGTTTGTCCTGTTTGGCATACCAAATGATTTGTTGATAGCAAATGATCAGGTTAGCTGTCCAGGAATAAACACATTAATGACTAATGTTAATGATAATGGGTAGAAGTTGGTTCAGTATTCTATGAAAATTAATGCCYTTGCTATTTATTCAGCCTTTTTATTTCTTTTCATCTTATCCTCTGATTGCTATTAGCAAGCACAGTCATGATTTCCATGTTCAAGAATAAGTTTTAAGTTTGCTTGATTTGGGTGCTTTTACCCACCCAAAAGGTTTTTAGTCATTCCTTAATTGTGATTGCACAGCTTGTTTGCTTTTTCACTTTTTCTTTCCACCATATATTGAGCTGTCAGGTAGGTGGATCAAACACTTTCCTTTTAAACACTTTCCTTTAGCAGTAAACAACTGTGTTACAAAAATTATTATTAATCTGTCCTTCTGCCCTCCCCTTCTCAAACTAGCCTCCTATTACTTTTTTTGTTCTGGTAAGCAGTCTCTCATATCAGTGTTTTGGTATCAGTATAAAAAAAATTACAATGTTTAGCCATTTTTTCTCTTTACGCTCTGTGTATGCCTTTATGTATGCTATGTTTCTTCCTCATGGTTTCCTGAATTCTTTTTTACTACCTTTTTCCCTAGATTTTTTCCTCCTTCTATACCATGGTTTTGTTCATGTTAAGTCCCTGCTCCCCTCTTTCCTTTTCTTCTGCACACTRTACCATTAAGTGACTTCTGGACCCCTTTTAAGGTAGTCCAGATTATTAGTGCTTGAGATTCCATCTTCTGATCTTYAAAGGACAAAGGAAAACACACCATTATAAAGAAAAAGATCTACTGTATGACTCCATGGAATAAATACAACTCTCCTTTTATTTGGAAGAAAGAAKCATAAGCTTTCTAAAAGTAAAAGCCTTTCTTATTTACTCTCTCATTTGCACAAGAATTGGGCTAGCCAGGGAAAGAAAAATAAAGGGAGCACAAAATAAGTGTGGCAAAAATACAACTGATGTTGGGGCAGAGGAATTTCTTCAGATACATGRAGAAATTTTCTATTACAGATCAGAAAGTTATTTGATTCTAAAGCTGTGGAAAGCAGAAAATGTATTATACATATGCACATGTAATTATTTAATGTAATTAAATGGGAAAGTAATGTAAATTCATCATACCAAATTCATTAATCCTGAGACAAGTGTAAATGAACAAAGAACAATACTTTCTTTCATCTTCTTTGGCTTGTTGCCACTATAATTATACATKTAGTCTGATAGTGGTCTATTTTTCCCCTCTTGCCCACAGTACTTTTAGCTTGCCCAACTGTCTGTGTTACTTCAAGAAATCTGAACAAAAGAAAAGGGGAAGAAAAAATATCAGAGAACTGTTTCTGGGTTGTCATTTGATATGCAAACTCCTGTTACTGTAGGTTGCTTTCCACATGAAGGAAGTGCTGTGTCAGACCAAACCAATAGGAAGAGGCAATAACCAACAGATAGAAAAACAAAAGCAAGTGATTTATGGTGTTTTGTGTATACGACAGAAAGGTTGAACTTCACATTTTTTTTTGCCAGTGCAGAACCTGCTTGTGGTGGAGGAAATGCAGAAGAAGGTTTTTGTACTCGCTCAAAGTTGTCCCTTCTTTTGTGAAGGGGATTTTTTACCCAGGTGACTGAGCATCTAACAGACTGTTCCTCTGATAGTGCTTGGATGTGGATTTAGGTTTAGATTCACTATTATTTAAGCAACTTCTTATTACTTGAGCTATTACAAAGCATACATTTTTTTGTTCCCGTGTGTGTACCCATAAAGGCATATAGGATATGTATATGAGTTGCAGTGTGCTTTATAAAATACACAGGAAGACAAGTTGCAGGGATAGGGCATCTACCACCTCTCTGGGCAACCTGTTCCAGTGTTTCAGCACCCTCATTGTAAAAAATTTCTTCCTTATATCTAGTCTAAATCTACCTTCTTTCAGTTTAAAACCATTCCCCCTTCTCCTGTTGCAACAGGCCCTGCTACATTCAAGGYCAGGYTGGAYRGGGCTCTGAGGAACCTGATCTAGTTGAAGCTGTCCCTGCCCACGGCAGGGGGGTTGGACTAGATGACCTTTAAAGGTCCCTTCCAACCCAAACTATGATTCTATGAAGTTCCACATCCAGGGAAACTTGTATCTGAGGCTGAACAAAGTAGGTGTCCTGCTTTCGGCTGGGATAGAGTTCACTTTCTTTCTAGTAGCTGGGGGGTGCTGTGTTTCGGGTTTGGTATGAGAGGAACGTTGGTGGCSCATTGATGTTTTGGTTGTTGCTGGGTGGTGCTTGCACCAGGGACTTTTCGGCCTCCCATGCTCTGCCAGATGCACGGTAGCCTGGGGGGGGGGCATAGCCGGGGCAGTTGACCCAGCTGGCCAATGGGGTATTCTATATCATGTGACATCATGCTCAGTATATAAACTAGGAGGCGTGGTCTGGGAAGGGGCGGGGCAGGGGGGAGGTCTCTCACTGCTCAGGATGGGCTGGGCGTCAGTGGGCGGGTGGTGAGCAGTTGCATTGTGCATCGCCTGCTTTGTATATTCTATTATTGTTGTTGTTATCATTGTTATTATTACTGTTCTACTTTGTTTTATTTCCATTATTAAACTGTTTTTATCTCAACCSGTGAGTTTTCCTACTTGTGCCCTCCCGATTCTTTCCCCCATTCTACTGGCAGCGGGGGGGGAGCGAGCAGCTGTGTGGTGTTTAGTTGCAGGATGGGGTTAAACCACAACAGCAGRGACCATTAGTGCATAGACCTGCTAATGACAAAGATTTGCACTGGGAAAGTATCTATATATATTCCAGTTTCATTCTTGTATCTATTTTTTTATTCTGTCTGACAGTGTGCATTGCATTATTAAGCAATTTAACTTTTCATTTTTGTTTGTAGATTTAAAGAAGACACTTGCTGTCTTGTTGGATAATATCTTGCAGCGCATTGGGAAGCTAGAGTCCAAGGTGGAAAATTTGGTACTTAATGGAACAGGAGCAAACTCTACCAACAATACTAGCACTCCTGCTCCCAGCTTAGGAGCAGTCGAAAAGCTTAATGTAGCAGGTGAGTATGGCAATTGTTTAAAATATTTATGGGCTGTTTTATCTGTATCTTTTTCTTTTGGCCGTAACATGATTTTTCAGGTTAAGGTATTTGGACTGTCTCAGAAAACAAAATTCAAAGTCTAGCCTGTATCAATGGCAATCTTAAGTCCAGTGGTCTTTTACAAGCTTAGAGGAAGACTTTCTTCTATGGGAACTTGAACACATTGAAGAAAATCAAGTTSTCTGCCAAATGGGTATAGGCTACCTTGTTCATAGTAGATGTTTCATGCTTTAAATGATTGCACTTTAGAGAGATGAAATTGGGCAGACGTTTTCTCTCTAAGCTTAATTACTTGGTTGGTATGAATCTGCTCTGCATTTCTACCATATGCACTTTATTCGTTATTAACTGAAAGAAAACATTTATTATGTTTGTTACTGGTTCTGATTTAAAAATGTCCTTCTGCTTGATAACTCTTATGATTTGACACACAGAGATGACCTACCTTTTACCTTCAGCTTAAATAAATACATGTTTTAAAACATCATTTGAAGTTATTAATTTTGTCTTCAGTGAATGGACTGTTCACTACCCTTACAAATTCTCAAAGCGTTTGAGTCATCCTGTGGTAGCAGAATGCCTTGCTGGCCTCTTCACCTGCATGCCTCAGTTCCTTTAGTGTTCCCAGCTGTGAATGTGGTTGGTACACTGAATAAATCTTGTTTATACTGCCTCATCTATTGCCCTGCATTTTGCACTGACACCAATTCTAAACAGATAACTGGCTGTCCTGACCCATAGGAAGGTCTAAGTCTGCCCTGCTAATGATCTTTGCAGTCCCAAAAAGGGAGCAGAGCAGAAGAGTTAGGGCAACTTGGTAAATAGGTTGATAGCTGTGCTCCTAAGTCTTGCCTGTGCTTGGGTTTCCTATAAAAATAAATACTTCTGTTGGGGGGGTGTCACCCTCTTAAATTTGTCAAAACGGAGAAGCAGATGCTACCTTTGGTAGGGTAATACCACTGGAAGGAAGTCTGGGAGAGCAGATGTACAAGTGATTACCCGAGTACAGTATACCTGCAGAGTTGCTGTGTCAGCTGCTCTGTCCTAATTGCATTTGTCTATACCAGGATGTTAAAGGCATATTATTTCTTGGTGAGACAGACCTTAGTGTCTCTCTTGCCACATAGTAAAAATAAGCTTATAGGCATTTACAACAGCCCTTTGCATGTGTGGTTTACTACTGCTTGCCTTGTGGTACCTTTTTTTTCCTCCTTATGTGTCTCATCTTGGTTAGGCTGAAGGCAGATTAGAAACAAGTAACTGAAGAGGTAGAGCACCTGCAGACTACTAATAGGGTGAGCCATGTTGTTACCACAAGGAATACAACACAATATCTTTGTTGGAGATCTTCCACTTTGATGGAAAGAGCTGGTACAGTATTGTTACAGTTTCTGGGCTATATATAAAATGAAAAACATCCCTGTATATTTTCTTTTTRTAGCTGGACAAAAGAGAGACTTGATGCTGTTATTTCAATAGATTTGCAGATAACTGAAAGAAGCATACTCATGTTCTTGCTTATACATTTATAGGCAAAGGGTCATTGTTCTTATCTGACTAGAAAACATCTCTCATCAGTTCTTAGGGTGAATTGAATTTTGTTTGTTATTCTTGGTGTTGGCTAGATTCACAATTTTAGTACTCACGAGCAACGTTTAAGGAGCTTGGTAGGAGTTTGCAGTGTTTACATAGCTTTTTCCTGCTTGCTCTGTGGCAAAGAACACTATTTGGCTTATTAGAGCTTCAGTTTTTTACCTTTGACTCTTGGTACCCTAAGTTTAAAATATCTGAAGCAACTATATTAAACAGCAACAACAGAGCAAACCTTTAGGAAACAGTTTCTTAAGGTTTGATTAATGTATTGTTCTGGTGCCTGTTTGGATAATGTTACTGTTCAGATATCTCGAGGCTGGATAGTACGAATGGGTAGAATAGAGCTTGAAGCTAATCCTTGTGTTAAAGTGCCTACTATTCATCCATTTAAAGCAATCTGGAAATTCATCTGATCAGAAGCAGCCAAATGGAAATGAAAAAATTGTTTCTACTTCTGTCTTCATAGCAGTTTTCCTGACATATGGCTCTGGAAGCCATATGATTCCAGTAAAATTGTAATAWAAATATCTTCTCTGTTAGGAAGGAATTGTTCAGAAAATAAGCTAGGTGAGTAAACATTGCGATTACAATACCAGCTACAGTGTTGGTTTTGTCTGTAATATTTCAACAGCATCCTTTTTTATTGTGCTAGAGCAATTGAGATCATCTGAAAGTTGTTGTAGAGAAGGCATTTTGTTACCCATCAGTTTGTCATTTTACTGGAGCTGAAACATGTATGTATACAAATACATGTATACAAATATGATACTTTCATTGTTTTCTTTATAATAGTTTATTCAGCTGTTATGCTATGAAGTGATCACAGAAAGCAAACATGTTAGGATTACCGTTTCCCTCTTTATCAGCTGTAATATTTTAATGTTGACTTCAGACAAATTCATGTTAGCTATTGTTAGTAATTTCACTCTGTCTGGACAACCRTAGTATTTATGGAGCATCCCAACAATGTCATGTTTAATATTTTTAGTAATGTTTTTTAGAGACTACTTGACTTTATTTTTTTGCAAATCTTTTTTGCCTCGGAGTCACTGCTTAAAACTCTGAAGTAAATTAAGCATTTTATAGCCTCATTCATCAGTGCAACAGTGCAGTGTCATTAGCAGACTTTCCTTAAAGGAGTCCTGCTTCCAGCAGAGCTACTTCGTGCATTTATTATTTTGGGACTGAGCTGTCCCAGTACACAGAGACCTGATTCTATAACCTGTGTAACCATGTCACTTTACCTATGGAAAGCCTTTCTGAAATAAATGAAACTTCATGCAGGCTTAAGCTCTACCTGTTGACACAGGTTAGCATCTGTTGACACTGCTTGTAAACCTTGGTAGTAAATAGTGGAGTCACTAATCATCTTGAAATCTGCATTTGTCCTCACTGACCTTGTATAAAGTTTACTGTGTGTTATATACTCCCTGAGTAGATACAAGTGATAAAATAAGACATAATGGAATGACAGGAAGGTGATTATACTGTAAATATTTGTCCTCATTGCTCATTATGACTGGACACAAACTCAAGAGCAAAACATAATATTTTTCTTATAATTTAAAACTGACTATCATGGCAGGCTAGACTTGTCAATCTGAATGTGCTATGGGCTTTTCTTCATTGTGTATTTTAAGTACTAGTAACACTTTCATGGAAAAAAAAATAGTATTCTTTTATCTGTAAACTAGGAAGAACAGAGATGATGATGATCAGCCAACATTTCCCCTCCCAAAGCCTCTCTGCAAGCGGAATTTTCTTTTATTAGGTACATTGCTGTATTGAGAAAGCAGTCCTAAGAACAGTATCCATACACTACAGGTGGATTGTGATAAGGCAAGAATCTTGGTTTAGTTCCAGGGTCAAGTTATTGAAATCAGTCCAGGTTATGGTTTAATCCTCCTGGTCAAAGGGAAGGGGTTTGAAAGGGCCAGTCGAATCTGACGAATCAACAAATGGTTACAGGAGTGGTGCCGCAGCCAGGGGTTTGGCTACTTAGACCATGGGACTCACTTTGAGAAACCTGGTCTACTGGGGGCTGATGGGGTACATCAGTCAGAGAAAGGGAAGAGCATCTTCGGTCATAGGCTTGCCAAGCTGGTGAAGAGGGCTTTAAACTAAAGTTGCCAAGGGAGGGGAACCTCAATCCATCCCACTCCTACCAGTTTGATGCCAGTGCCAGCAATAGATGCCCAGAGCCTGGAGAAGGATCACAGGTCAGCAGGAGAGCACTTGAAGAGCAGCACAAAKGAACTCCAGCCAGTAAGACAGCTTCATCRGGGGCCCAACCTAAATGCCTCTATGCAAACGCCCATAGCATGGGGAATAAACGAGGAGTTAGAGACGTGCRCATGCCTGCWGGGCTACAATCTTATTGGCATCACAGAGACGTGGTGGGATGGCTCCTATGACTGGAGTGTTGGAATGGARGGATACAGGCTCTTTAGGAAGGACAGGCAGGGGATACAAGGAGGRGGTGTCACCCTCTATGTCAGTGACCAGCTGGAGTGCATGGAGCTCCACCTGGACATGGATGAGGAGCCGACCGAGAGCTTATGGGTCAGGATTAAAGGGAGAGCAGGGACAGGTGACATTACGGTGCRGGTCTGCTACAGGCCACCTGACCAGGAGGACCGAGTGGATGAGGGCCTCTATAGACAGATAGGAGCGRCCTCAYGTTCACAAGCCCTGGTCCTCATGGGGGACTTCAACCACCCCGGTATCTGTTGGAGRGACAACACAGCAGGGCRTAAACAATCCGAGAGGTTCTTGGAAYGCATTGATGATAACTTCCTTCTCCAAGTGAYAGAGGAGTCAAGGAGGAGAGGTGCTAYGCTGGACCTTGTTCTCACCAACAAGGAGGGGCTGATGTGTAATGTGAAGCTCAAGGGCGGCCTTGGCTTCAGTGACCATGAAATGGTGGAGTTCAAGATCCTTAGGGCAGYGAGGAGGGCGCAGAGCAAGCTCACTACCCTGGACTTCAGRARAGCAGACTTTGGCCTCTTCAGRGATCTGCTTGGTAGAGTTACCATGGGATAAGATAAAGCCTTGGAGGGAAGAGGCCCCCAAGAAAGCTGGTKAATATTCAAGGATCACCTCCTCCAAGCTCAGGAGCGATGCATCCCAACAAAGGGGAAGTCAGGCAAAAACGCCAGGAGGCCTGCATGGATGAACAAGAAGCTCCTGGACACACTCAAACACAAAAAGGAAGCCTACAGAGGGTGGAAGCAAGGACRGGTAGCCTGGGAGGAATACAGAGAAATTGTCTGAGCAGCCAGGGACCAGGTTAGGAAAGCTAAAGCCCTGATAAGATTAAATCTGGCCAGTGACGTCAAGGGCAACAAGAAAAGCTTCTACAGGTAYGTCGGCAATAAAAGGAAGACTAGGGAAAATGTGGGCCCTCTCTGGAAGGAAACAGGAGACCTGGTTGCCCRGGATATGGGGAAGGCTGAGTTATTCAAYGATTTTTTTGCCYCAGGCTTCACCGGCMGGTGCTCAAGCCACACCGCCCAGGCTRCAGAAGGCAAAGGCAGGGACTGGGAGAATGAAGAACCGCCYACTGTAGGAGAAGATCAGGTTCGAGACTATCTAAGGAACCTGAAGGTGCACAAGTCCATGGGACCTGATGAGATGCATCCGCAGGTCCTGAGGGAACT
>JASVER010000037.1:5684207-5934111 GCA_030449065.1 Oceanodroma leucorhoa | reverse complement strand
TGAGCAACCTGATCTAGTTGAAGATGTCCCTGCCCACAGCAGGGGGGTTGGACTAGATGACTTTTAAAGGTCCCTTCCTACCCAAACCATTCTATGATTCTAATAAACACAACTGGTATGTGACCATGACTCAGAATTATGGTTTGAAAAAGTCTTTTCTTTGAGATTAAGGACACTGGCAATTGGACCAGATACGGATTAAAAAAAAAAAAAAATTCCACTCCTGTCCACCTTTTCTGTAAGGACAACTGGAATAATAGTATAAAAAGGCAATGTTTATAGTATTAGAATGTATGGATGTTTTCTTTAGTTCATATATACGTTTTTTAGCTTAGCTCAGTGTCCTGGTTTCGTCTGGGATAGAGTTAAATTTCTTCCTAGTGCTGTGTTTTGGATTTAATATGAGAAGAATGTTGATAACACACTGATGTTTTAGTTGTTGCTAAGTAGTCTACTAGTCAAGGACTTTTCAGCTTCCCAKGCTCTGCCAGGTGCACAAGAGGCTGGGAGGGAGCATAGCCRGGACAGCTGACCCAACTGGCCAATGGGGTGTTCCATACCATGTGATGTCATGCTCAGTATATAAATAGGGGGTGTGGTCCAGGAAGTAGGGATTGCAGCTYCGTTATCAGTCAGCRGGTAGTGAGCGATTGCATTGTGCATCACCCATTTTGTATATTCTACCATTATTATTATTATTATTATCCCTTCTTTTTCTGTTCTATTAAACTGTCTTCATCTCAATCCACGAATTTTACTTTTTTTTTTCYGATTCTCTCCCCCATCCCATTGCGGGGGGAGAGGGTGTGAGCGAGCAGCTGTGTGGTGTTTGTTAGGCTGCCTGCCGGGTTAAACCACMACACTCATATCTGAGTTTGAATGTGACTATCAAGTAATCCAGGTAACAATGAAGGAATGTATGTTGAGAAGTGGTTGTCAGTTGCAAAGTGGTTGAAAAATCAATTTGTTTAAAATGCTGACATTTCTCAATGAACCGAGGTCAGAAGATATTTAATTTTTGCCCAGTATACATCTTGATGGCAAAATGTCTGTTGATCCAGGAAAGTTCTCTTATAATTAGTRAACTTGCAAGGTTACTTCTTCTAATGCGCTACGTTTGAGCTAAAACCACCTTCAGTTACTGCAGTCCCTTGATATTGCAACACAGAATCTATCACACTTCTTTCTAATGAAGAAAAAAAGATCTTCTATGTACTTTTTGATATTTTTAATCTTCTTTGGGGACATAGATATCCAGACTTTGAGAGTGGTCACTGCAGCTGCATGGGCAAATAAATCTGAGTAGTGCATGTTCCCCTAAGGAACAGATCTGCTTTGTGCTAGCGGGCAGCAGTTGCCTGTAACTCGGTGACAGTGTTAATAAAGGAGTACACAGCCATTGCAGCCTTACAGGTGTAAAAGCAGATGAAAAATTTCCTCTAAACAGGATGGATGAGAAAAGACCTAATAATAATGAGTTTTGTAGCTCCTTTTAAAACAACTGTCTACTGTTTGTCATTTGAAGGACTACCAAATGTCTTCTAAAACTTTTACCAGCAACTTCTGTAGGTTTTCCTGATGAATAAATGATACCACCAGTAGCAGAAAGATGRAGTAGGTCAGTTTCTTGAGGGAAGAAAAAAAAMCATTAGGGAARTACTGGCCTATCAAAGWTTTTTTTTGAAAAAACAATGTTCAACAAAACAAAATGTAGTCTGACTGTGGAAGGTGTTAGGCAATGTGAGCTGCAAAGTCTGGGGAGGTCCAGATAAGCGTTGGACCGGGAGGTGTTATAACCTGGAGTATTATGCTAAGATAATCCATTATGAATTACTTCATGAAGGAATGAGCAATACCCTCTCTGAAAGAGCCTGTCAGCAAAGGAAAAATGAGGCACCGGCATGAGAAATAATCAAACYGTTTAGCAGTTTGGAAGAAATATCTATTTTTATTTTAGGTTTATTAGTACAGCCAGAAGTTGAATAATCTCTGGTCAAACAGTAGCCATCATGGCTATTTATGCCTTGTAACAGCCTGGTAGAAATGTTTGTGGCTTCCTAAAGACAATTTTGATCAATTTTTAGCCTGTGCTTTGACCACTGTAGCCTGAACAAGCAATTTATGTGATAGGTATTACTTGGTACAGAGCCCATGACTTTTTCAATAGAGTAGTCTCTTCATCACCTTACTGAAACCTGAGATATGGTGGTATTTGGAGATTACTTAGCATAAGTAATACATATTCTTTGACCAAGATTTATAATTGTACTTGGGCAGACGTGCAGACATCTTAAGAATATGACTCAGTGTTTAAAATGTGGGAGCTGTTTGGAAATAAAGTTATTCATCACTTTACAAAGGTCTCTTCATCATTTATGCTCCTTATTTGGTAAGACATGGAGAAAAGTGGCACTTTTTTTTTTTTTTCTTTTTTTTTTTTAAATTGTTCCACCTCTGGCTGTCAGGCATGGTGTACAACTGAGGCRGCAGTGATGAAATCTGCAACGGAAAATATCGCTCTGTGGTGGTGTGTAGAGTTTTTGGCAGATAAAAGGATCTGAAGAAAATCCATCTGGATTATGCTCGTTCATAATAAGAAAGTGATAACAGTTGGTAGGAGGAAATGTTGAGGATTTAGCAAGGACTGTAACTCAGCTGTCTCTGAAGTAGGTGAACTCAAACTTTTATTTGATTCATTTTTGAGTTCCCATTTAGAGTTCAGAAATCTCTCTCTTCCTTTTCAGACTCTCAGACAACTAGCATTGTTGATCTGTGTGTAGACTGTACTGTGTATTCATACCCTTAGCGTGTTTAGCTTTAATGTTTGTAGTGTGGTACGACACCTGGTTTCTTCCTCTGAAGTTAATTTTGCAGAATCTTTCATTGAGGGAAGCCCAAGAGCAAAACAGCTTCTCTTCTCTTTTGGGTTGTGTGAAAGGATAATAGAGCACCATAGTATCACAAATATCTTTAATCCTAATCCCAAAGGAGCTGAAAATGAGATCTCTGCTAGAGGGCGTGGCTGCACAGATTATGTTAAAAAGCAAAGCCGTGGAGCACCTTGGGTAGCTTGAGTGGGAGGTTAGGTGTTACTTCCCCCCCCCCCCCCCCAAAAATCCATGTGTAAAATCATAAGCATACTTTCCTTTTTCTTCTTCCCTCCTCAAAGCCCTCAAACAATCTGGTTGTTTTGATACTGAAAATTTTCAACTGCTTTTTCAGAACCTCCATTTCGTTTATGAAGGAGTGAATTGTTAATAAAGATGCTTATAAGGCTTCAGCTGACTGGTTTCAGAAGCAATAAAGTCCTCCTTCCTTCTCTCTCTCTCCCCCTCTCTGTCTTTATCCAAATTGTATCTGAAAAGCTTTTAAGATATTTGGTAGCCATGCTTTCTGCATTTGTGCAGAGTAATATATTCCCAAACACACAAGAAAGTATTAACCTAAACCTTAGATGCCTAGCAGATAAGAGTTTTCGTCAGCCTTTAGAACAGGAAGCTTTTGAGCCACTGCCACAAATAACACCCTAGGTAAATTTTAAATTGGTGTTTTGGAGATGATTAAACGGAAATGGGGAAATATGAAACCATGGTACTTTCAAGCAGAGCTTGTCTAAATGGCTGCTTCTGTTGTAGCTGAATCCTTGGTTCCATGTGACAGGCACAAGATCAGTTTGGTTTAAGCAACTTGGCTTTTAACAGTTGTGCTTTTCTAAGGTAACTATGAAAGGAATGCTTGATTTTTGTGGGACGGTATTGCAGTAAGCATATTTCATCAGATAGGGCAATCTGCTTGCACAAACATGATCAAAGAATCAGTCCTCTGTTTTCTTCATGTGATTTTTTGGTAGGCAGGGGGTGTGGGGTTTGTGTGTTGTGGATTGGGTTTGGTTTGGGCTTTGTTTTGGGGTTGGGTTGGGTTTTTTTTCTCCTAAATTGTTAACTCTTCTTGTGTTCTTCTGGCAGCTATGGGAAAAACTTCATTTAAGCAAACTAAAGGAAACTGTTTCAGTTCCTCAGGGTTTAAAACACTACTAAATAATAGTGGTTAATACTGAATATGCATGTTGCAAAACAATTTTTTAAAAATGAAAATGTTGATTTAAAGCAAGGGCCAAGGTGCTCTGAGGCCATTGTCATCACTCTACTGTGCTTGTTCAGTGAAAAGCTAAATTTTTGATGGGTGTAACCATCTAACACCTCAGATAGTATAATTGCACTGAAAACTGTGCCAGACTGGTTGTTTACAAAATGTTCTTTTGACTTGAAAAGTGTCACGTTGGAAGATGTTAACTGTGTGTCTTTGATCCCATAAAAATGAGCAAGTGAAGGTTCACTTCAAATTCTCCTCCACACCCCCCTTGTACACAGCTGGTACTTGGAGAACTCTTTTTAAGACTAAGAACAGTTAAGTATCAGGTTGCTGTATGTAGCACTGCTCAGTGAACGAGAATATTTTTGGTGTATCTATTCAAAGTTTCCATAGCTTTTCTGCCTATGTGTTAACTACTTCCTCTGTATTGGCTGTTGACTTCTCTTTTAACAACTTCAGTGTTAACATCTTTCAAGTCACTCATTAGGATGCAGACTTCAGTATTTACTTGTCATCTAAGACATGATGGCTTGGATGCCTGTCAGATACCTGGCATCCTTCGTGAATATGTAGCAAGGCAGGCTTACAAGACAGCTTTAGCAATGCTGCAAGCAGGCTTTTTTTTTTAACATTACTATGGTGAGAAGGGCCTTTGTCATGGTATTTCCATGTCCTTCCTAAAGACTTGGGGCTGACACACTGAAGCCTTTTAGGTGGGGAGGAAGACTCAGGTAACTTCATGATTAGTTGATTTGTTTCCGTGGCTCTCTTTCCGATGAACTTTGTTGCACATATAACAGCCTTGTTAGTTTTAACAGTCTGCAACCATAGTTCACCCCATAGTCCTGTACTTGCAGAGACAAACTAGATAAAAAAAGCTAAGATACTGCATATTATTTTGAATTTCCAAAGCTGTTGTCCTGTCTTAAGAGGACTACAGTAGGCTTTTCTTCAGTTAACATAGTACATACCATGTTCTGTATGGTCATGCCTTAAAAAACAAACTAGTTGTGCCCACAGAATGTCAGTGTGTACCGGATGTAATAGGATGTGGGCTGTGCTGGTTCTAATAGCCAAGATTACAGCTTTCTCAGGGTAATGCTTTGCTTTGACTTGTATTTATTGTGCCTCATCCATTGTATTCTTTTTCCAGACTGTATATAATACCAAGCAGTTTTTCCCATTTTGCTGTCCATTTGCCTCCCACAAAGGCAGTAGCGTGGAGCTGGGGAGAATTGTGTGTTTTCAAGCCTCGCTGTTGCAGCACAGTGTAATGACTGTGCAGAAGACCACACGTGAATATTTTCCACTGCAGTGCTGAGCTGTATTAGTAATGCTGAAGGGGGCTGTTAGTGGTCCCCTGGGCTGCATTTTGATTAACTGCTTGACTGCTACTTGAATTCTCCTAACACTGCATGGATTTCAGTAGCGTTAATGGAACACAGCAGCACAGCTGGTGTGAGGATGGACTAGCAGTAGAAAAGTTAATTTTCTTTAAATCTTGCCAGTGCTTTGCTACTGAAGTTTCTAAAATGTTAGTAAAAAGCATTTTGTGCTCTGTATTTAAAATCTTGAAACCTTTAGCTCATTTCATTGAATATGTTGATAGTGCTTTCAGCTCACACTGCAAATTCTCTCTTTAAAGAAATCTTACCAGCTGGACATGAAAAATGTGAATTAAATTGAGAATGTGTTAATTAGTGGGAGAAGGGAAAGGAGACCTAACACAAACTGAACCAGCCTTAACTACAGTGTTGTGTCTAACCGTAGATACCAGATTTCAGAACTGAAATAGAAACAAGAGAAGGGTTCCATGAATTAAAGTAAAAATAGTTTTTTTATTTAATAATCAAAACCAGAAAGAAAACAAATAGAGATAAAATTGGTGAATAGACTTGATCAGGTATGATTTCTCTGTCCTTTTAATACTAAGGAGGTTCCTGATTTTATGCGATCTAATGATGGGGAAACACTTTGAGTTGAGCTATTATCTGTGCTACATGTCATCAAAAGATATTCTGATACGCTTATTTGCACTAGTCTAAAAATCTGGATTTAAGCCTCAAGGTTCCGAAGTATATAAACTTTTGTGTCATGTTAAATTCTGAAGATATTTCCATTCTCTGAAGAATGAAGAGTTGGTCCTTAGCAGGCTAGATAGGCTGCTGGTGTCACATCAGAGTTTGTGATTTTAGCAGGATTGTGGCTTTTTCATTTGCTTTAACCAATATTGCTATTTTAAAACTTTTATGACAAATAAAATACCTATCAAACAACAATCACTACTGAGTAACTAATTATAACTGTTATTCAGCTTACTGTCTTAGTGGATTATTTCTAGACTTCCTAGGGAGCAAAATTGAAGCAGAATTTTTTAGCCTGTTACAAAGCACATTATTTGGAGGATGTGCAATGCAGGAAAGGGACAAAATATGTATGTAGCACTCACTATTGCTTATTTTTACTGTTTTGTTAAAGAGTAACTAGGAAGCAAACAAAAAATCAATTCCCTATCACAGATTGGGCTTTTAACCACATAATTCTCTCTTGGATGTTGTAGATCTTCACTAAAATAAACAAATCCTGTGGAAATGGAGTTTAATTGCAGGGGACGATGAAGACCTGTACCTGTGAACTGGTGTTTAAAGAGAGCGGTGTCAAAGGCATGGTACTTTAGCCAGTGTAGTTGCTCATACAGAGCAACAAGGGAGAAGTATCTTTTCCAGTGCAAGGTTAGGTGGCTTAGCTTAAATCTGCCAAGTCATTCATGCTAAGGTGTCAGACTTTGCACTGAAATAACTGATGATTGTTCACAAGTTCAGTTTCACCTGCTGTGCGCTAACAATCTCTGATGCAGAGCTGTATATCTTTAAACAGCTACAGAGATTTACAAAGTGAACATATGGCTCCTTTCTAAACATGGGGATGGAGTTTTAGTTAGTTACATATTGAATACCCCAGGGCCTCACAAACAGAGCAGTGTATTTAAAGAGGTTTTTTAAATCTACAGCTGCTTGGTGTTTTATCAGTATTTTCCATTTTTTCCAGAATAATCTGTAACAGCTGTGTGCTCTTAGGTTTTTAATATGCTCACATTCATATTTTCAATTTGTCAATACATTGACTTTTAATGTAACATCATATGAGATAATGCTTAATAATTATGTCTTTGCATAACAGCAGTCAAGAGGAAATAGGCTTGCATTACTTCAAAAACACTTAGGTGTCTGTAGAATAGAAATTAATATCATGGCTCACACAAAGCTTAAGAGAAAAAAGTGTGTGTATTAGCTACTGTTGCTTTGTACTGACTTGATAGTTGCCGTATTTCTAACGTTTTTGGCTGTAAGTTCTAAGTTTTGGCTAGGAAAAGAACTTGCATTTTAAATTACATAAATCCTAATTAAAGATAAAAATCCTTGTGGTTTCTCAAATACCATTTTCCAACAAAAGTAACTTTAATGTCTGGCTTAATAATGTATTTTTCCCCCTCAGGAAAGAACTATCCAACATGAATTTGGTAAGAGCATAATACTTCTATCCAGACCTTTTTAACAAGAATCTTCATAAGATTGGGTTTGGGTTTTTTTGTCATGTCCAAACGATGGAGAAACTCTAAACTCTTGACTTGTATTTTAATACTTGCTTTTCATGCTTTGGAAGATCCAGATGTGTAGATCAGCATCCCCAGGGTTCCACTTGCTTCATCTCCTCTGTCTTTGTGATCCATTCAAAAGTTTAAATTGCTGGTATCTGGTTGAGGTTGGTCCCAACTGTCCATGCGATACGCAAGATTTGTTCACCTCTGGATTCCTGTTGAAGAAGAGCCAGCTCCTAGTTAGCGTGGATGGTCGAAGCCTGTGAATAAAAAAGGGAGTGAGTGGATTTGGCAGTATGGGCCCACACTGAGCTAGAGACATGCTAGGGAATGCTGTCCAACCTTTGCTGCTTCTGCAGGTCCAGCTGTACAGCAAGGTTTGATGAAGACAAGCTGGACTGTTAATTTGTAGCTATGAATTTGCATTTAAAGAGGCTGGTCACAGCTTCCTTGATTTTGGATATTTTACAAGGGTTTTTCCTATGTTTATAGCTATAGTTCAGAACAGCTAGTTTAGTAAGGATGGGGAAAGGAGCCTTTTTGTTGCCCACAGGCTACTAGCTGTTACCAACAGGCTCCTGCACACTCTCCATGCCTAGTTAGAAGTGAGCAGCTAGAGGAGCTGAAACTTAATTCTTCAGGCAGGTTCTGATCATTAAGGAAGAAAAAAGTTGAGAGGGAAGTTTCTCAACCTAGAACTCGTACTGACTATGGCCAATAAGAAAGGGTACAGCTTCAGTGCAAGTAGTAGTTGACTGGAACCATCAAAATTATTCACAAGTGAATTCAGACTTTTGCATTTAATTCTCAGGCTTATGTGTGGAAACCACTATGTTCAAGACTTGCCCACTTTTGCAGGAGGTGTGTTGGTTTGGAGAACTCTTCTTGACGTAGATGTGTTTCCAGTCTGATTACATTAGCTAGCTTCCTGTTTGCAGGCATGAAGGAAATACTGCTTGTCCAGGGAGTACTCAGATGGAACAGAGTTGCTTTTCTCTATTGTTTCTCTTCTTCTTTCACATTCATTTCGTCTTGTATGCATATATTGCTACATTTTGTTCTGCTCTGGATGATGCTTTATGTGAATTGTTTCATGGGACAGTTTATATTTAAGCGTTATAGAATTCCCTTCACTATGCTGATTAGTAGCTGTGAATGAAGCAAGTGAAAGTTGGTGTTTGGGATAGATCCATGGTAAGGCTGAGTGGGAAGATGGAGTGGGAAGCTTGCGGGTGTGTGAAGCATCTTCAGAGGCTGTAATGGTGAAAAAAAGATCTTACCATTTTTGAGGAAGGTGAAACCCCAGGAGTGTTTACTGTTGCTGGCAAGGAGGGGGAAAGAAGTCAGGTACTCTTGGAAATGCTACTAGAGGCATTAATACTTCTCCAAGCATTTTAGCATGGTTAGAGGTGATAAAGGTGCGCGTTAGTGTTCTGTGTTCCCTACACATATAGATTATCCTGGGGAGATCAGTATGCTGCTTGTATGCATATCATCCCAGTGGAAGAGCAAGAGTGGGACTGCTCTGGAAAAGCCCCAGTGCAGCTGGCCACAGGGGAGACCAGAAGCCTGAGAAAATCTGTAGCTTGTGCTGACATAAATGTCTGGCTCTTGTTTTTTTACTTCTTGGAATGGGCAGGAGCAGGGAGAGCTGGGAGAGGTGGCTTTCTGCTTGGAAAGTATCCGTATGTAGTACTGCCACAGCTGATCTGAGCCGTTGAAGTGTATGGTGGGTGCAATATGTGACTGTTGTAAGAAGGCAATTTTTATTCTTGCAAGTAGATCTTGCAAATACAGGGATCCTGTAAAACCTTTTGAACAATAACCAGTAGCAAAGATCACTGCCCATCTACAAAAACACAGTTGCATGCAGAAAATGTGTTTACACATGACAAAAGCAAACAAGTATCTAGACTACAATTGTGTATCTACCAAAAATGAGGCCATTCTCTGTATTGTGTGGGTTTTTTTCTCCGTCCTTCCTTTCTTTGACAGATCATGAGATAGCCGTTAAAATGCAATATGATATAAGTGATAAACTTGGCACACTAGATGTTTATGCTGTAAAATAAAGGATTATAGCTTGTGTTTATGTATTACACTGTTCTTAAAGGGACTTCAGAAGAAGAGAGGTTTTGCTTGACTAAGCCTCTGAACTGGAAGGCAGTCATACGATAGCATAGTTAGCTTGAGATAGAAGACAAAGTTCATGGATCCTTCATGTTGGCAAGCTATACCTTCCAATCAACAGAAAGGGCAGAAGAGCAGCTTTTGAGTACTTTTTCTACTTTTGACAAATAAGGAACTGAAGGAGTAACATCAAGTCTAAGGAGGAATGACCATCTTACAGAGGAGGATCGTTTAGCCCAGAGCAAGCAGTGCAAAGGCTGTATGTTATGCTTTCTTAAGTGGCTTTGCTAGGATGTGCCAGCAGCACCTCCTGCAGCTGCAGCCCCTGGGGGAGAGGCAGTCCCACCTCTGCTTTGCTTCTTCTGTACTGCCAATCAAAAAACTGTTTCTGGTTTCAAGTAATGCTGTTTTTAACTGATAACCATATCAGTGATCTAACCAAGAGTCAAGTGATGGTAGTGCTGGCATGGTGAGAGGTGGGTAGTGGCTGAGGAAGAATACCCCTTAAGAAAACACTGTTGCAGCAGAAAAGGTATGTGGAAATGCATGTTGAATACTGTTAATAATATCTTCTCTTTAAGGGTTTAATAATTGTGTCTTACCTTTCTGAAAATTGCTAATTACAGTTGGTTGGTTCTATATATAGTAGCTACGGGGGGAAGCAAAAAAACCTTTGAGCATGAGAAGTATAACTTGTCCAAATGCAACTGAAATTGATAGGAAAACTTGTTTGATTGAATAGAATTGCCCAGACATTCAGAATTTTCAACCCTAAGTTCAGTAGGATGCTGAAAGTTGAACTTTCCCTGCGGTTAAACTGCATCTCTGATTTATATCATAGATTTAAGATGTCTTTTATGTTTTATGAAGATCTGAATTTGACATGCCTTATGAAAAGCTCTGTACTTATTTTGTATTCAGGCTTATGAGTTTGTAAAAAAAAAAAAAAAAAGAGAGAAGAAAAAAAAGTTTAGACCATAAAGCTCTCCTAATGGCGTTCTATTGATTACTGAAAATTGCCATCATTTAACCATGCCTCTTTTTGGTTTAAGGTACTGTTTGATCTCAAGCACTGATTTCATTGTGATTCAAGTGGAAGGTCTGATTCCTGAACTGTAGTAATGCAAAAAGTCCCATTGTTATCTAGCTGTACTGACTGAATTTAGAACATACTTTTAAATTGTTGGTATCTGTATGCATGCTCTGTATGTTCTTACTTGGAGCAGAAATCAGAGCCGTAGATGTCAGTGGTCTAGTCTGCAAGATCTTATAAGGATAAGAAGATAACGGAGAATATTTTGAAAGTGCTTACTGATTTGAAATTACAAAGTCATCTTAATAACTACTTTGCTTCAGTGTTATTGTCATTGGTAGTACAGTTCAGTTTGTCAAATTACTGCTGCTGCAGAGACTGCCAAATAAGTGTCTTCTTCCTAGCATGATTCTTCTTTCCCCATCCACTCCATTTTGCAATGCTTCACTCACATTTCAAGTTTTATCTTTGAAAGAAACTATTTGAAAAGAAATGGAAAATATTCAGATAAATAAGGAGGTGAATTTTTTATATAATACAATGTTCTAACTTTTATCCACTGATCTTGTCCCTACTCTTTTCTAGTGCTGCAGCCTTTTTTTTTTTTTTTTTTTTTTGAGATCTCTGATTAGCATATTCTGGGTGAAGTCGTGCACTGTAACTGTGATAGCATGCAGCGTTCCTAGATTGATGGATGGTTGGCTTTAATGATCTTGATTCATGCCCATGGGAAAAGTCAGAAATGATGCAGGTATAATTTAGATAACTCTGGGATGAACTACCTAAATTGAAAACGTTATCCTCGGCTGCCTTTGGCAAGAATCTCTCCATCACGTTAATTATTTTTCTTGCCTTAAAGGCCTGTATTAGAGGGTTCTTCTAAGTTCTTAGAAGAAAGTCCCATCCTGGAGTTGATGTGGTAATGTCCTTTAAAACTGATCCTTTTTCCRTGGCTCATAGGCTAGAAGTGTTACTCTGTATTACACTCTTTAATGTGTTGCAAAAATTTAGAATGATACAATATTAAAATAGGCAAAAAAGAAAAAAATTCTTGGGAGACCATAGGAAATTTTTCTCATGAGATGTGGTGTGCTCAGTTGYAAATTTAGATCATATTGCAACATTTATTAATTGGGTCATATATCTGATGCCACATTGCAGATCATGGGTATTTGATAAAGTGATAACAGAAATTGAAAATCAAGTTTTTATGTTTAAGAGCAATATACATCTTACAAATGTTTGACAATCTGAAACAAATTGTTGCAGTTTAATAGTTTTAAGCACATTTTGATCAGGCAGATATTTTGCTTTTTATTATTTTCAGAATGGATTAGCTTAATTTTTAAGTCTTCATAGACCAGTTTTTGTAATTCAGCACTTTTACTGCAAGTCAGAGTTGAAATCTAGGCAACCATTTTCTTCTATAGTCAAAAAAGAGCACACTGAGTTTTAGTGTTATAACAAATATTACACAGTAGGACTTTTCAGTCAGTCTGGATTGTGGATTCATGAAAATAAAAGGAAGGATTCATTAGGCTATCTGTCAGAACTGTAAAATGAAATTCAGTTATCATCTATGTTTCTCTTTAGATCTCATAAATGGAGCCCAAGAACAGTGTGAATTGCCTCCTATGGATGGTTTTCCTCACTGTGAAGGGAAAATAAAGGTAACTGAACTGTTTTTAATCTTATTATGTGTGTTCTGTTAAAAACTGAACATATGTTGCAAGAGGTCACTACTCAGACAATGGCGTAAAACAAGAACGATTGGGTCAAAAAAAAAAAGGATATTTAGGAGYGTATCCCTACAGCACTGCTCACCTCAAGCCTTTAATGCTACTGCTGCAGAGAAGTAAAGTGACGTCCTGTTAAGATAGGCATAAAATGCCATATTCTATTAAAATGCTATATTATTTAATAAAATGCCTTATTATTTGAATGGTGTTTTGTTATTCAGAAACTTTCTTCTCCTTTTTGAAAAGCCCCGKTTTTTTTCCCCATTATGAGACATTTGGCGTTCCCCTACCCCAGGACTGGGATTCTGCCTGTACCTCACTCCAGTCCTTTCCCTGTTTCAGCAAGACATTTGTTTACACTTCTTTCCCCTCTTTGCCAACAGCTCTGTCCGGTTCCTCCCTTCCCCTTTTCTATTAAAAGCATTCTGCCTCTTCTGCTCACAAGCTAGGCACTGCACTAAGTGTGCAACCAGAACTTCGGGGTTCACAGTTGATTCTACATAAATCCTGTATTTTACTAATAATGCAGTTGGAAAGGCCAAGTATTGAAAGCCTCAGACTTCAGCTGGAAAGGAAAAAAAACAAAACGAAACACCACACACACACACACACACACACACAAAACCCCAAACCACTCAAACAAAACTTGCAGAGATGGAGGTTTTTGGTTTTTTTTTCCCCAAGATACATTTCAAAGGTAAGGATACTGTTTTAGTAGTGGGGGACAAAAGTAAAATTGCTGAACACTTAAATATCATTATCAAGTATTACAATTTATTTCTGAAAGTGAAAACAAATAACTACCAAAGTATATGTGAAATTATGTTGCCTTTTTTATCTAAATAAAATTTTTGGACAATAGTATTTAAAAAAAAACCACCCTGTGTTAAATCTCTGGTCTGTGTTTTGATCCATTTTGACAAACTGGCTGCGTAGTGGCTATATAATACATTATTTGAATATTAAAATATAAATGTAAATGAATTGTTTCTGCAGAAATGGCAGGTTCTTGGCAGGATCAGGCAGATTTCAGTCYTGGTAGCTGAAATGATCTGTTAAATTCCAGAGCAAGTGTAACATGAGGGGGCAATGCAGTCAACTCCAGCCACACCCGTATGCCTGGATCCTGATTATATTTTCCTTTTGATATTTGCCTCTGCTTGMCTGGCTGCCAGTTTGTATAAACTATGCTCATGTCTGTTATGTAGTTACTTCTCCAATGTAGCTGAATGCAGAGATGCATTATGCTGCAAAATATTCATTAAATTCCTTTTTTGTTATTTGTGATTTTATCTGGTTGGATATAGTCGCTTGCAGCTTTCCCCCGTTATTCCCAAGTTCAGTGTGAAACAGTATGGCATTATTACATAGTACTTAAACCTAACAGACTGTTTTTCTTTTGTTGCAGTGGATGAAAGATATGTGGCGATCGGATCCCTGTTATGCAAGTTATGGTGTAGACGGGTCCACATGCTCCTTTTTTATTTACCTCAGTGAGGTCAGTAATCTTTTAATCTGCTGAATGGGAACATCATAGTGCCTCAATATTTTTGGCAACTGTTGGCAAACTTTTCTGAAAAGAAATCATAACTTCAGAAGAAATCCATGAAGAGGAAAAAGCTATTAAAACAGAATTATTATGAAGTGTGTTGCTGTTATTCATAAGTCCTCCATGTGTTTCTAGCCTGGAGAATTCTAATGTTTATAACTGAAGTGTTGTAAACAGCAATTGTCCAGGGAGTCCATACTAGTATGGACTGAAGTATGAATTCAGTCATAGATACGTGCCTCTGAACACTTTTTCTGTTGCTTTCTRTGTAGCTCCTGAAGGTAGTAATAGGGAGGCATTTGGGATGTACARTTTGGAAAGTGGAACTAGATGGTACATCCTCCTAAGAAGGAGGCCACTTCCTGCTTGGATACTGTTCATGAATTGCAGAGTCTGTTAACAGAAGACAAAAAAAAMCGGAAAGTCACGTTTTTGAGTGAAGTTGCAGATATATTGGCACTTGACCTCTTCTTTCTTATTAGTAAAATTTTGATAACTTAACAGCAACTGATCTTGGAAGTAGTATTGCTATCTAGTGCCTTRCTGCTTGTAAAGAACTGTGAGAGCCAATGTGGTTGCAGAATTGCAARCAAGTATTAATTGTGTAGCCTCTGCAGGATTTGGGAGGAGGGGCTGGGTTTTTAAATTATGTATCTGAGATTAAAACAGTAAGTATTATATAAGTACCTTGGTTGTAATGAAAGCAGTTTCTGTTMGTTTACTCAGTTGACTGTCATTGAACTTTTTGGGGCATTGCTTTAAGCAGCAGTAAGTTAAATCCATATCCAAAACACTGAAGAAATAAAGAAAAATATCTGAAGAAATAAAAAAGGTTGAATCACAGATTTGACTGATTCCATTGCTATTACCAAGTGTTGATTTATTTATGGGTTATAAAGCTGGGGAAAGAAAAGATACAGGATGACTATATTACTTATCCTGTTATTTATCATAGAAGCTAGAGATATGGTTTCATAATCATCTGAGGTTGATGTAAGTTTCTACTAAAAGGTTATGTTTTAGCATCAGCGGTATTAGGTTTGCGTGGTAGTATTCTGTCAACCAGCTGGTGCTTCATGTTTTTAATGCAGGTGTATCTTAAAAATGAGGATACGTGTCAACTGAATGTGAGAATCTGATATTMTTAAATGACATTTATTACTTTGTATTTCTGTTAAATTGCTATTTTCTGTGACAATCTTCTCTGATCATCAGTTTTGGAAACTCAGTTGATGCTGTTAGTTTTTTCATAATTGATCTTTCAGCTCATCCTCATGGTAAAATGCAAACAGATTTACAGAGGCCAAATGCTTGTTTTTTTCAAGGGTCGAGGGATTTGAAATTTTTCTTTAAGCAGCAATATTGAATTTGGGCAACTTCTCATTTCATAATGGAACAACAGTACAATTAGTCTGTGTGTATATTTAGGAACTTCAGACAAAGGTCCCGTACTTTTTTTTAAACTATTCTCCCATGACAGAATGTAAAACTAATATTGGGTGAGCATGTTATTAACCTTGAGTTTAAATTTGGCTTTCTTAATCCTATATTAATTCCATGATTAATGCCCAGCAGCAGAGGTTGAAAGCTTAAATGTTTGCGAATGCAAGCATGAAATGAAATTCTAATAACACTACAATGATGTGGATTTATGAGGTGTGTTGGCTGCTAAGGATAACTTGGAAATGCTGTTGCGAGAGTAATTTGTCAAAGTGGACAGTGATGAAGAGTTGACGGTTTATAGTATGGTTGCATAGCTGAATGATAAATGTGTCTACAGAGCTCTCAAGTCAAAACCGCTGATTTAAAATATTAAAATGCATTAGGGTACTGGAAGGATATCATGGTTAAGATTTTTCTTTTTTATTGTAAGGTTACAGTATAGTAATAAGATGGTTGTGTACACATCCTTTGCTTGAAAAGGCAATATATGTATCAAATTATGCACAGCCTCAGTTTGARATGACAGAATATGCATCAAATTGTGCATATGTCTACTTTTGCTCTTAAAAACGCCGCTACAATCTAGTATGACAAGCGCCTGTGCTCTTTCATACTCTTTTGGGATCTACTTTTTTCTTCTGAAGCAGTTCAGTTAGGGTATTATATTACACTCATCTAGCACTCTTTGTAATGCAATTTTAAACTTGTAAACAAAGGAGCTCGAAATATTACATTTTCGTATGTAATATGGGTCAGAACCACAGAGACACGAAGTAACTTGCCCACAGTTTTAGTTATAGGCATCCTTGTGGTGTTCTGTACGAGAAACCCGGAAGCGATTAGCCAGAGTGGCAATATTTGGTTTTTGAAAAAACTGACAAACAGAAAAACCCACCCAACCACTTTCTAGGTCATCTGAAGTTCTCATGAAACTGTAGGTCCTGCCAAGAGCTGCAATTAGAAGTAGTTCCTAGGCTTAAAGGTGAGAAATCGCATGTTCTGGACAGGAAATGTGCAAGTGCTCYGTTTGAATTGAATACTGGGCAAGAGAGGAAGGCCAAGTAATGAAAGAACATAAAGTGGTTGTCTTGAAAAAGGCCAACAATATGGTTATTTAGATTATTTTTACACATCTTTCAGAAATGATTCAACAGAAGTAGTATGCATTCTGCTCTACTGTGTATCATTACATGGGGCTAAATAGAGAGGAACACAAAGTTCATTTTGCTACTCATCTGGGTTAGTGCAAATTATTGCTTTTAGTTCTGACACAAAACATTGAGTAATATTTCTTTACAGGATTTTTAAGCAGTCTTTACTGAGGCTTTGTACCACTGTAGACCTTAATTTTACATAGTGCAATGCAAAAACACACTTAACTGGAAAATACAGAAATATTTTACTTGAAATACATATAAAAATGCAATTGCTGTGGGTTTTGAGGAAAGCAGCAATAAAACTTAGCAGTCTGTTAGACATCTTGTATAAGTATCATCAAATCAGCAGGCTTTTTAATTCTGTAGTAGAAGCCTGTCAGTCCTGTAGTTTCCTTTTCCAGTAGTTCTACAAAGGCTGTCTCTGAAGTCTTAGATACCTTGTGTAGTTGCGTAGGCTGAAATCCCTCTTCCTTTTACCAAAGTGTGTATAGACTGTTGATCATCTGCAGCTCTCACTGAAGAGGGAAGCAATAACCAGAGATGGAGAGAAGTCTCTGTTCCCTCTGAAAACCTTGGTTTTGTTGGAAGTATGATATTTTTTGAGTACTAGGCACCTCTAAATACAGATGTTATGACTTGTGTAGACTTCCTTACTGTAGTTTTTCACTTCTGCTTTCTTTGCTCTGCATCTACCTGGTAATATGTACTATGATCTAGAAGTGATTTCTGGTGCATGACCTTCAGTGTTGAATGTTTGAGTGTTCTGCCCGCTGCCATCATTCTAATCGTATTCTGATTTTCCTCTCAGTTTCTCTTGGAACCATGACTTATTAATTCCAGTTGGTTCTTTAATTATCTGCAAAATTAACTCATGTTCTGGACAACAGAATTTGTATTAGCATTTTGGCTGGTTTTGCTATCATAATGTTTCCATCTTAGGGGCATGTATACCCCTGATCTTTTTTGCCCAAGAATACCTGAAATTCACTATTAAAGTAATCCTAGTTTGGCTGGTTTGTCAGTCAGTATTTTGCCTCTCCATCCCCACTTTCCCTTGAGTCAATACATTAAATTAATAAGTTTTTTTCTTCTTTCCCCTTCCCATGGTATGTCAGATTCGTTTGCTTCATCTTTGCTTTCTTGGTGCTCTTGTTAATTATTATCCCCCCATCTAACAACTCTTTGTGAGCAATTGGCTCATAAAAATGAGCAGAATTATTTCCTTTTTCTGTAAAAGAATGCCTGTGCATTCTTCCCAGTGCATTTATCAGTCCTGAAAATAACAAAACAACTGGCATACTTTGAAGAGTATGTGTTTAAAAATCCTCCGGTGTGTTAAGTTGATCTTACCAATGAAAAGAGGAATTGACTGAATATCAATAAGGAAAAACAAATACTAGACTAACTGCATGCACTGATATTACTTTGAATCTAATCCTTAAGTGTTTATTTGTGATTAGAATTGCTGTAATTTAATTTAGACTAGAAGGAATATTTCTAAAAGCACAAAAGAACTGTATTTGTGTTTCAGTCAGTGAGGCATGCTGCTCACTGTCCTTGGCAGCTCCGAAAAGTCTTCAATTCCTTTAGGATGCCTGATGGTGTGGTGTGAAATACATGAAGCCAGAAAAGGGGCACRTACAGTAGTCCTTGAAATGTCACATCTTAATATAGATCAGTTTTAATGCTAGGAATCATTCAACAGTATTTGTACTATTAAAAAAAAAAAAAAGAGATTGGGACTGTGCATGATTTGTAATAAGGAACTTGCAACTCCTTTTCTACCAGTGATTCCACAACTTACGTTAGTGAAAGTTAGGATTGTTAATTGCTACAATTTCTAGTATGTTTCCAGAGTTGGAGACCACTGAAGAATCAGATGCTTTCAAACGAGGTTGATCAAGTCACTGCTTTCAAATGTTGTATTAAATATGTTGAGTAGATTAAGTCATAGCATTCAAATTAATGCTTCTATATAATTTGTATGAAGGAATCTAAGCTTGATACATAATGAGGTTATGATGTCTATTAATTTATTTTCATGTGATTGGTCTTCTAGGCAATCATTTGGTGTGATCTTAAGCTTTTAATCTCTAATGCTTCAGGCTTACTGCTGCATGATTAAGCTAAAATTGTGTTTTGACAGGTCTATGACTGGAGGAACCATAAGAGCAACTCTGACTTTTAATTCTTTGGGAGTTGTGAACTTAATTGGTAGTGATGGGCTATCTTAGCTGGCTTATAAATTTATGCATTTCTCCCTTTTCACAGTACAGTTACGTTTCTGTTTTCATGGGTTTGCCTCCAACAGTGAAATTCCTTCTTCCCCAAAGTGAAYGGGCTAATTTCTTAAGACACGTGAATAATAAATTTTCTACAAGACAAGCTCTCTAGGGGAAGAGCACAGGAGCTTTCAGTGACTTGCATCCATTTGCTGTTTCTTCCCTAACTACTAGGTGTTGTACTTTTTTTTTCCTAGTAGACAATAGTAGAAGTATTGCATTTGCACTGATTGTTTCTCTAAGAATTACGGCTATTAGTACTTGTGGATATTGTTACTTATGCTATAATTATGTTASTTATACCTTTCAAATAGGGTGGTTTTGGTTTTATTCTTCTTTCAACTTTTTGTCTAGATTGCTACAAGGTAGAACTTTGATCCTTGGGTTTTATCACACTTTGCCTTTTTATAAAGGTATTCTAGGGAGATGGGATATGTTCCAAAATACATTTTTTTTTTTTTTTAAGGTCTAGAAGCATAAAAAACTTGGTGCTTTTTGAAAACATTTAGGAACTGCTCAGAGAAACCATATTTAGAGCATTAAACAGCCGACCTCTGTCTTGAAAGGGTTTTTTATCCTGTATTCCTTATCATGAATGAATATCTAAATGTGACTTTTGGTTGCAAATTTGCAAGGTTAAAATAGTATTGAATTGCAAAAAGTCATCTTGAGCTTTTCTTGCGAAAAGCAATTTTACCTTGCAGTGACTTACTAATCAGCTGATGCCTTATTTAAGCCATAGAAATGTGTAATATAAAGGCAGTGAGAGACTTTGGTAGACTAGCTGAAAGTAGAATAGAATGATTTATTTTCATGTGGTGGTTTTACAGGTTGAAAATTGGTGTCCTCGTTTACCTTGGAGAGCAAAAAATCCTAATGAAGAAACTGATCAAAAAACAGTGGTAAGAACAACGTTAAAACATGAGAAATAATTCAGTAATTGTGATTCATGCAAAGGATCCTGGGATCCTGTGCCACATAAATGCTAATAAGACTAGAATTTAACATTTTTATTCCTCAGCTCCTCAAAACTGAAGGGAAACGTTCTTGACTCTATGTATGTAGCTCATCATGTATTTTCTCCAGTCGTTGTATCGCGCTGCAGTCTAGGTAGTAGATTTCCATTAAAAACATTTTTGTGTTTAAATTTATGAAATATTCTACACAGATAGTGAGAAAAATTATAAATCCATAGACTGTTCACCAGTGCTAAGTGACCATATGTGAAACTGTCCATTTTCATTGTCCCATAAATCTGGGCCTTATATATAAAAAAACCTTAACGGAAGAGGCTTATATACGTTTCTGTTTTGTAGTAACRTTCTGATTACACCTAATTTTTTTTCCTTTAAAAACTCTACAGCATGCAGAGTTGTTTCTAAACTGTTACAGCCTAATTATGTAGCACTTAGGTATTTTAAGATAATTGCTGGGCTGTATATGAACATTGCTTACATAATTTAGATATAGGCTGCTTCATTTTGTAAAACCAATTGTTCTTAAATCAGTCTAGCTTTAAAATGAATATTTCCTTTATAATTTATACTCTAGTAATGTTTCTTCCTTCATGGTATAATAGGAGACTTCCTTGTATTTGGAAGATTCATGATATACATGAATCTTCAGTGTACTGTTCTGATTTTATATTGTGTTTTAGAGATACTTTAACCTCATTTTGAAGCACATAAACAAAACCAAGTCTTACATCAGAGAAATAAAGACATTGTGAAACATTGCAAACATATTCTGGGGCTACCAAATATTACTAATAAAAATAACAGTAATTTATGTGGCTTAGAAATGTCTGTTTAAAGATATCCTAAATATTTGAACTAAAATTTCAACTTGACTTTAGGAGTGTATTTTTTTTTCCTATTTCTTTTTTAAATGAGGAATGTAAAGCGCAGAGTTCACATTTGAGAATTTTTTTCACTTCTGGAAAGTAACACCATTTGAGGAATAACTAATGTTTTGGGGTTTTTTTAATGCTTTAATTGAAGGCTGAAATTCGTATCAACTTCGATAATCTCTACAAAATGATGTCAAGACATGAGGAATTCAGGTGGATGATGTTACGCATCAGACGAATGGCTGATACCTGGATTGAAGCAATTAAATCACTTGCAGAAAAACAAAATTTGGAGAAGAGAAAACGAAAAAAGGTAAATGAAAACATTTTTCATTCCTGCCGCTTGCAGTCATATAGGCTCTTTTAAGCTTTTGGTTCCAGAAGTAACTTCGGAGTGGAAATACCAAATATGTCTAAAATGCTCGTGTTTATACTTGTGCCTTTTTTCAAGAAGTATTTCGCTGTTTGAAATTACTGTTACAATGGGCGTTTGCTTTACAAATAGTTTTATGTACTTTCCATGAGTCAATCTTGGAGCAAGTTTTCTAACCTCTTTAATTTTGGATAAAATAGAGACTATGTAGAAGTTTCTAAAGGGAGAAACTGTGAATTTACTGCAAGCTGATGACAGTAAATTTACGTAGTCGTAGAAAACAACAATTGTACATCTTCTTTGTCCAAAATTGAGACTTTAAATGGCATATTTCTGTTTTGGATTTKAGTAGACTTAAAGTTAACACAACTTTGGATTGGGTCAGTTTAGACCTCCTGTAATGAGTTCAATTTAAAAAACATGAAATTCTTGAAGTGAGAAGTTCTATGTTATTTGATTTAATTTATTTTTTTTTAATTACCTCAACTAGTTAAGATAAAGCTGAAAGTTGTAAACACAACAACAGTTTCCCTTCCTGCCTTGTTCTTACTGCAGCCAGTCCTGACTGACAGCAGGCCATGCACTGTCATGTTTCTACCCTCTCTTAAGCCTGGCTGGCTGCKGCTCAGCTCGTTGTTTGAGATTCTCAGTCCTCGCATGAGGTGTAGGCTCCATGTTGTGGCTTTCATGTTTGTCATGTACTACAGCCCTTGAGTAGGCTCACCCTCTGCAAACGAGCAACCCTTCTCTTTCAAGCAGCCCTCCAGCCTGGTTTATTAAAGAAATATAACATCGGAGAATACATAAACTCAAGAATAAACAGAAGCAGTACTGTCCTGCACAGGCAGTTTTGATGGGATGCTCTAGTGCTAACACTTTGCTTTTAAAAGTCCTTTGAGGTTGCTCTTTAAAACATAAAATGTGATTTCATTTTAATATGTCCAGTTCAGTTCTGGTAGCTGCAAGAGATTAGAACAAAATGGTTTTTTGAATGTTGCTTCTTTTTAAAGAGTGAGGGAAAACGGGTTTGGGTGTTTGGGAGTTTTTATGCTTGGCACTGTATGTACCCATATACAAATAACAGTCCAGGTATGTAGCAAAGTGTTTGGAACTCAACTTCCGTGTTTCGTTAGAAAGGCAAGCACAGATTTCAAGGAACTACAGAGAAAACTCTTCTCCAGTGGCAATGGAGAGGAGAGGTTGGGAAAGCATCCTGTTACTCTTATGCAGTCTTTCCAAGTTCTTAATGGCTTGTTCACAACAGCATGCCCTTCCTTAACTATACTGTCTTGCATAAGCAAGTGTATCCTACTTGAGAATATAAGTGTTATTCAATCAAAATAAGTTAATATGAGCCACAACTTTCTGTGCAGAATTACAGATTATTTTGTGAATAATGCCAGTTTTGGTGGTTTGTTTAATTACTGATCTGGTGGCAGATAATAGTGCAAAATAATGCGGTAACATTCTTATAATTACTGTTCTAGAGATCCATTACAAAATTAAATTATTGGGGTGGTAGTACTGGATTTTTTTGGTTGATTTTTTTTTTTTTGCCATAGTTGGAATTTAATAGAAAGAAAAAATGCTGTGAGGTATACTAGTTACATGTTTAATGTCAATAACATATGACTTTCCTTTCCAGATTCTTGTTCATCTGGGGCTTTTGACAAAAGAATCTGGATTCAAGATTGCAGAAAATGCATTTAGTGGTGGTCCACTTGGTGAATTAGTCCAGTGGAGTGATTTAATTACATCTCTTTACTTACTGGGACATGACATCAGGATTTCAGCTTCACTGGCAGAGCTCAAGGAGTAAGGAGATTACTTTAACTTTTGAAACTGGMATACAAAAAAAATGAATTGTAAACTCTTGAAGCTTCTATTAGAAGTATATAATTTTTTGAGGCATAAAATGGAAGTGATAATTCACTAAACAGACAATAAGATTATTTTTGTATCTGGTATGAAAAGGATAATGTGTTTTCATTGTAATTTCAGGCTCCTGAGACTTCATAAATGAATGTTGTAAAATTCAAACTAAGCAGCTTATTCTTTAACATTCCAGGTGCTTTAACCAGCTGCAATAGCAAATGTTACAGACTAGCCTAATTCTGTGTCCTCTTCTTCAGTTTCTGCTATTCTTCACTCAGTATCTGATTTTAAAATAAAGGTTTAAATGCTTTAAACACATTAGTTTTGATGTAGTTAATAGCTTATGTTAGGTCAAATTGCTACTTCACTCATCTTTGTCTTGCTTTGCATACTAGTTCAGCATTAGGCATAAAACATCTGTTTTAAGCTTGAGCACACACACTTTTTCTGTAGCTTTCATTTTTTGTAACAAACGTGACRGCATCATTTTATAGAGAGCTCTTATACTATAAAGCTGTCAATAGAAGTGAGAAATTATTTCAAATAATTTCAAAGCTCACTATTTTGAAACATTCCAACCATATTACTCTCTTGTTTAAACTAGATGAGGTTTTTAGTGAAAATTAGCGCTTTACTGATGTATAAACAGTTCTTTAACAAATGCTGAACACCTTTAGCATTTGAATGTTCTTACATGGTTCCRGATTTGGAAAAGCCTTTGGAAAAGGCTTTTTTTGAAAGGGGAATTATTGGTATAAACAACATTACAACATCTATTCAAGGTATKTGGACAGCAATACTTTTCTATATTCCTTCTTTCTTTGTTTAGGATTATGAAGAAGGTTGTAGGTAACAGATCTGGCTGCCCTACCCAGGGGGATAAAGTTGTAGAACTCATTTACATTGATATTGTGGGACTCACTCAATTTAAGAAAACCCTTGGTCCATCATGGGTACATTACCAGTAAGTATAACACTTATTTGACCTCTTAACTGCTTTGCTAAAGAGCTTTTGTTGAATAGCACATGTCGAAATACTGAGGTGAGTACATCCACATGAATTTAAATCTATTTGAAAGTAAAAATGTGGTTCTCTGTTGTCTTTCGCTCTTAGGAATAAAAGGGCTATTACCTGTTTGTTGCATAGCATCTTTATCCCTCCAGCAAGTTTGGGATTCCTGTATTCAAGCATTTTTAATCTTAATGAATTATATTATCTTGTTGAGTCATCATCTTTGCCTTTCTTTCCCTCCCTTCTTTACATSTCCCCTGCCTTTTGTTCTGTAAATTAGTAGATGAGCTGAGAGATTATCGGATTTTGTTGTTTAGTTGGAATACCAAAGGCATGTTTTGCTTGCCAGTGTTTGTAGCCATACTGGATTGATGACTGTGGAGATTTATCTAGTCTAATTGTATTGCCCAACAACACCAATGCAATTTTTTCTGTTCCAWCCCTTAAGATGCTGGGCAGAAAGTTGTCTTCAGGGGTAGGTCTAAAGAATAAACCTGCTGGTAACTGCAGTTGTTGTTGCTTCTGTAATCTATAAACATCTTTCCATTAGAAATAGAAGATGGCGGTCACAAGAAATTACTTTGTACAGATTTCTTAGTGTCTGCAGTTTTAGAAACACATTTCTTTTTGTCAATAACTTTAAATCCGCAAGCATCCCATGTGTTCTACGAATACATATCAGCATGAAATAAAACCAAATTTAATTTACTGACTTTGGTTTTTCTATACCTAATCGAATTAGCTGTGTTTCATGATCCRTAAAGTCCAGTAAATCCTACTTGAAGGAAGGTATTGAAAGGTGTTTGCTGCAGGCAGAAAAATTGTTTTCTCTCTACCTCAGGATTTTCTAGAGCACTGGATCTTTTCAGTGTAWTTTTAAATGAGAGTACTGTGATCAGCGTTGCAGATTAGATTATTCTTAATCTCTTTTTTGAAGCAGAGGAGYAAACAGATACTCTGGTTTTTAGGAGCCTGCTAATAAAGATAATCCCATTTTCCACTGAGCTACGGTTGGTTGTCTGTCTGCCAGATGTAATTGTCACTAGGCAATCACATACAGTCTTGTGGTCAGGATATAAAACCATACTTATAAATTTAAAATGTTTCTTCCCTTTTGCTTTCAATTTCCTACTTAGTATAGTCTGTAACGAAGATATGGAAATACACCATGACATTGAGATTATTAGATTAACTCTTCAGTTTTTCTTGCGTATTTCATGAATCATTAAATCTTAAGCTGTCAACCTGTTTTTCRTTGATTCCTAATTTGTGGTAATGACTGACTTTTTCTGGTCTAGGAGAATAGAATTAAATTTAACTCTAAATAAATACTTTAGGGTAGTATATGAGGCTTTGTTAGGCTTTTGAAGAAKAAAAAAAGTACTTAATGCCTCTCTTCTACAACATTGGATTTCATGGGATGGAAAGGGACCTCATCTTAGTCTATACCCTTGCTGAAAAGTAGATCGGATGTATTTGTCCTCCTTGAAAGATTTTTGCCTAATCTTTTACTGAAGACTCCAAAAGATGCCCCAACCATTGTTTTATATTGTTAAGCTTTTCTTTAAATAGTGTTTTTCTTGGCCTGATTTCTTCCAAACTGCCCCTTACTGCTTATTCTAATATGTTTCTGGGGAATAAAGTACTTCTTTTCCCTCTCTGCCAGCCTCTAGAACATCTTATATACAGCTTTTCCTTCAATTTGCTTTTCTTCAAAATAAATTTASGGGTTTGGATCATTACTTATAATTCAGGTTTTGTAGACCTTTCAGCAAACTTGTTGCATTTGTTGGGAGTCTCTCCAATTACTTGATACTGTTCCTCAAGTACAGCGTACTAAACGGGGTCCAGAGTCTAGCAGAGACTRCCAGAATTGATTAGAGCAGAAGAATTAGTTCACAGCTTCAAGCAAGCTATCTCCTGTTTGAGATCATTTTTTTTTCTCTCAGCATCATGAGTTACCTCATAAATTTTGTAATCAAAATATTTTTAAGTTAAAACTAGTAAGTCCAGTGTAAGAGCATAATTATATGTCTTTGTTTAATTCAKTCCAGTAAAGTAAACATTATCACAAATAAAGCTGCCTTATAGCCCTTGTTCTTTACAAACTTCGCTTTCTCACTCAGTTGTAGTTAATGTCAGTAGGAATAATTCTTTGTCTTGAAAGAAGTGTTTTGCTTTAYGTCATATAGTTTTTCAGCAGACGTGCTGGTCAGCTCAGGCTGGTTTATGCAGACCAGATTCAAATACAAATAAAGACTTGTTTATTCACTTCTGATTTGAATAGAGTGGTAGAATACACGTATGCCTTCAGAACAGTCTTTTGATAAGAGCGCCATTTATAATATTTGTGAGTGAACTTGAGCCCTGAGGAAATTTTTGGTAATTGCAAATCAGGTTTCTAGAACTGCTAGCTCAAAAGAATGACCCTGCTGCTCTGAGGTGAGTATTTCTGAACAACTGAAATACTGTTTTGTACATCTGAGATCTGTAGCACCRATGACTCTTGGTAGTACATGCTTTATCTGTGGTGTAATTGGTGCTGTAAATAGCATGAATATAGCAAAACAGATCTCATTTTTGGGTGCACCTTTTTTTTCAAGCAGAAGAATGCCTGGACATGGTGTATTTTTCAGTTCTGACGACTGGATATTTGAATGCAGTTTATGTGCAGTGAAGCAACATAAAAATTAGTAGCTTAATATAGTTTGAGGAGTGCAGCTCATTGCCTTTCTTAGCAGCCGCATCCTCCATACAGCGCATAAGAATCTGGTACTTTTTCATTTTTCTRCAGTCTCCAGCAATGACTCATTCCCATATGCCAAAAATCCAACTGGCTTTATTCTTGAAATAAATTAACATGACAGCTATCCTGAAAAATGAGCAATATTCCTGCTACTTACATGTTCTCTAGAATACATCTGCTTTAGGAGGGTTATTTTCTGACTAAGTTTTTACATTTTAAATGCAAGTTCTGAGTGGCCTGAAAGTTAATATGTGTGTCTGCAAGGATTTCTATAGGCAGATATGAGCTGCTCATGATCTGAGCTGGCTGGACATAAGCCAAAACAGACTGGAGTCTGTGAATCTGTGCTGGCACGTTGCTGCGCCTGAACTCAATGCACCTCCAAAGCTTCCAAACCAGAATTGGTTGGGTTTTGACCATCTTGCTCCCAGGAAGATGCCTGCAGCCACTGGTATATATGTACCCTTTATTTAAGAGTTTATGCTGACATAGGCACTAGTTGCTGACAGTGATGGGTGCTGCTGGACAGCATTGCTCTGTAGACAAAGATGAAGTATATGTAAGTATAGTAACATTATAATGYCAGGTGGAAGAAGGATATGAATAAATGTGTATAAATACTTCATCTAGGACAGCCCACTTAAGATTGTGCTTGGGCCCAATATTTAAGGAAAAACAGTCACTTTAAAAATGGTCATAATCCTGGGTTACTTTTGTCTAATTTTTTTTTATAAGCCCCCAAATTGTCTCTTCTAATATCTTAGAAGAAGACTTTAATATGGATGTTTCTATAAGCAGTTTGCTACCCACCAATCCTCTTTTTAATTAGTTATTGAATAGACTAATCAGTCTGACACCGATTCCAAGGCATGCTGTAATTCTCTGCAACTTCCTGCTAAAGCTAGGTGACACTACAGGAAGGAGGGGGCAACTGACTGAAAAACTAAAGTTAAAATCACACGAAATTAATATTTTTATTTAAAATATATCCCTTCTTTAAAAAAAAAAAAAGCTGTTTTGACATTTTCAAAATAAAGTCTTTTGCTTTAGAAATGCTAAAACATTATATGTAAAATCAAAGTTTTGTTTAAAAATAGTTCAATTGAAAGAGATTTAAACCTCTAAGTGAAACAAATGGAGAATATAGTACTTGGTCAGACAATTGAGACGCTCCTACATAAGTTAAAATATCAGTTCAGCATAACTGGCATTATTTACATTCATTTCTAAATTTTAAATCTTTACTTTACCAGTTCTTTTCTGCTGCATTTCAGGGATTAGTTTCACCCCTTTAACCTTTGATCTCTCATACCATTTCTGCACACGCTTGTACTTTCCACTGTGATCTTYTTCTCTTGTCGTTCTGACTTTCTTTATGCCTGAATCATATAAATATGTTTTGTTTTCCCTGCTTCCTCGTTTAGCTTAGTTTCCATGGCATCACRTTTCCTGTCCTGCTTCAGAGACCCTGTGTGTATTGGACATAGTTACACATATCCCTAAGAACAATTAGTGCTACATACATTATATCTGAATACAGGAAAAAGAGAGGAAACAAAGCACTTGGAGATGATCGCGTGTGATGTAGTGCTCCTTACATATATAATTTGACAAACTCCAGTGATGTTGCAGTTTTTCAGTAGCTTTCACCCATTTTTCATTCCCTTGTACTCAAGTACCTGGCCAAAAGCYGTATGTTTGATAAGAATTTTGTTTTAAGGCGTGCCAAGTAACAGGGCTTTTATTACTGAATGATTCATCAGCGCAGAAGTTGTTTTGGTCCTGCTGGAGTATTTTGTATGATGCAGAGATAATTGCTACTATTGTAAAATATTTTCATTGAGAACAGTTGACATAAAACATTGCACAGAAACTGATCTGTCAGCTTTGTTGTATAGTGAATCATAATGTGTTGTACATTTTGACTTTCTTGTTGCTTGAAAGATCTCTGTGAAGATTAAAGAAAAAAGCAAATTAGCTCTTATTTCTGCTTTCAAATACAAAGGTGGCATTTCATATGAGAGTTTAAAAGTTGCTGGGTTTTCTTCTATTTCCCAATTTAATGGATACTTTAGAGAAAGGAGCAACATATAAGAAATATGTAAATGTATTTTTGGGACTAAATTCTTTCATCTTTTAAAACTGAAAAATGATTGGAGCTAAGTTTTTTTTCACCTTTTGGGGGCTAAATTATTTCGCATTTTATAGCCAAAATCCTGGTGCTTTACTGAGCAGAACGTATATGGGCTTGGAGCACGGGAAATGTTGAAGACTGGAAAATATAGCCATTTTTAATAGTAACTTTTGCAGCTACCTCCCTTCTCTGCCACCCGTGAGGTTGTGTCACTTCCTTAGCACGTACAAGCCCAGTGATACAATGTGCAGTATAAGAGTTCATGTCTTTATAACATAGTGGCACAGGATGTAGGAACACATCCTATACAAGTCTTTTCTGAAAATTTTGTTTGTGGAGGGCTGAGGAATGGTAGGGTCAGCAGTTTTGGAGCCATATAATCCAATTCATTTGCAGTGGAGCCAACGGTCCATATGATGGCCATAAAGTTCCTGTCCAAGCCATATCAAAGGTTTGTCAGGCTGCATTTTGGAAACATAACTTTTAGAATCTGTATGCTAGAATGTGTGCCCTCTTCTTCATACTGAGACTTTTTCTGCCTTTCATGTACTATGGTCCCTTTTTTGAAAGGAGCCACTCGTAAATGAAGTAATTTTTTTTTCAAGGAATTAATAGTTTAAATAAAGGACTGAGTGTGATTCTCTCATCCCAGACCCTTTGTAATCCAATGCCAAGGTTTCTCTTAGTTGTAGACTGGTTGTTGCAGACATTTGACTTTTATATCATTTCTTCAAAAGTCTGTGACAAAATGTTTCATAAACAAATAAATGGTCTGTCTGACTGCATGCATTCAACAAATTAAACTGTCTTCAGTGCTTCTCCAGTAGGTCTAATTGACCCAAAAGTTAGAACCTGGAGACTAAATACAATTGTCTAAAGACAAAGTACTATTCTGCTCTGATCTTCTTGGCGTGTGGCCCTTGGCTGTTGCATTGATTTTGTAGTAATGGTTGAGAACACTAGAAAATAGATGAAGAATCCTCTCTTCCTCTGCCCAGATTCTACTTCAGAGCCCCAGGAATGTAGGTGACCACAGTAGCATTCCTATAAGTTCTACTTGGATGTTGAAGCATAACTTCATTCTGTTAAGAACAAAGAAACCCAAAATAAGCTCCAGGGTTGCTATTTGAATGTCTGATACATCCTTGAATTTGCTGATCATAATGTCTTTGTGAATGTAGTATGAACAGAAATGTTTGAAATTAAAATGTACCTTCAGTTTATAAATCATCCACAGTTGCAAACAAAAACAAAATGCAACTTAATTATCATAACTGTGTATGTACACACATGCTTATATATACGCATATGCATGTGTACCTACAGTAATTTTTTTTTCTTTTAGGTGTATGCTAAGAGTTCTGGATTCCTTTGGAACTGAACCAGAGTTTAACCATGCCCATTATGCCCAGTCTAAAGGCCACAAGACACCATGGGGAAAGTGGAACCTTAATCCACAGCAGTTTTATACAATGTTCCGTAAGTATCCCTGTGTTTATAAATAATTTGGAGCTTTAAAAAGGAATGCTTCTGTCATTGAGAAGAATTTTTGTATTATGAAAGACAAGTTCATGGTTTAATAAAATGCAGCTGCTAAATGGGCAGAATCGTAAGTGTCACTAAGTGTCTGTAAACTATGCAAAAGCTCTATTGTGCTTCCATCCAGTGATCAGAAAATAAAAATATCAACTTAGTATAAATAATGGTAGGGAACTGTATTCTCAGGGTACCTGTGGAAAGTGGTCATTGGCTCTTCCTTCAAGTATCACTGAGTTTGTTTTTGTTAGTTTTGCCTTCTCGAATCCTGTTATGGAGTAATAGGTTTTTGAGGAACTTGCTAGATTGCATTTTTATAAACTGCACTATTGCATTTCATCATGTTAAACTGAAGTTTGTAACTATGTTGTTGTATTTYTGCTTTTTTCCTTCAACAACTGAGCAGCACAATTCCTTTGCTATTTCTTTGCATTCAAGATTAATAAACTAGCACTCAGCAAAAATAATTTTTATCTCTTTTTTTGTGGATTTCTCAAAATTTTCACCTAGCTTGTTTTCATGTTGTGAGCATTCATCCTGAGGTGAACTGATTCACATTTTTTGCCAGCAGTGTACAAGGCTATTGAAAAAACAGGTAGTAGATTTCAGCATTGTTGTAGATCTTTGAAGCATTGTTAAATATCTTAACAAACAAACAAAACCAAAAAACAACACTAAAAAAGAAACAGAACAGAAAAAGAATATAAATTCTGTATAAACTGGGTTAGATTAAATARTTACAGTGACCTGCTCCAGCCCTAGTCTTTGACTTTATGGCAGTAGGTTCTAGAATCAAAGGATCTTTCTCTTTTGCGTGTTGTAGTAGTGGTTCAAGTTTGTTATCTCTGAAAGGTGCAGAAAGATTCAGCGCTGCCAGCTAGCTTGAGGGTAAGTGAGGCTTAGGAAAGAGGGAAGTGCATGTTGTTGTGTGCGGCAACTTCTCAGCCCAACTCTGTAAAGAAACAGTTGCTAGTGACCAGTCTGACCTCCAAAGTTTGGTGGTAGTCCCTGCCTGAGATTAAGGCCAGGGCATGCACTGTTCTCTCTCATCAGACTTCATAGTCAAGTCTTTCAAACTTTTCTGCTTTTCACAGCAGAATTATACATGCTGCTGTCCGGTTGACATGCTTTTGATTTCAGTTGCCATGTAAAATYCTTGAGAGGCATATTTTGTCTGTCAACATTTGTTATGCAAGTTTTTCCAGAGAAATATAAGTGAAGGTTGTTCAAAAGATAAAAGGCTGCATTCACAGTTGTTTCGAAGCAAGTAACAAAATGCGTGGTGGGGAAATGTGACTTGGAAGTGGTTGCAGTTTGTGTCTGGACATTAGTAAGCAGAGCTTGTTCCATATCCACATGATTTTCTAATTTTTATTGGTTTATGTCCTAAATTGGAAAGGAGCTGAAAGCTCAATGGTGCTGTTTTAAGTAGTCCAGCTGTTGGGAAGTTTGTGTGTGAGGTCCTGTTCAAGATAGCACCAAGRGTGATGATGCACTTGAGGAAAATAGTTGCATGAACACTTGTGGTACAGCTGTGTGTGTGCACTCCTCAATCCCACTCCATGAAATGCAGAAGAAAGTAAATCTTCTCTGTAGAGGTGATCTCTGTTGTGGCAGTATATATTACTGTTACAGTCTCTTGTTCAGAGCAAATCACTTCATAGTGAATTTTCAGAAGAATATGAGTATTGGAATTTCAATAARTAACCATTTCCAGTTTTTACTAGTGGAAGTGACTGATGGTTTTCCTTTGCAGGAAAAGTGGTAAAGAGATTGCAAGCAAACTCATTTTGAAGCATGAGTGATTCCAGTGCTATAGACTATTCAAGGATTTTGCTTCTTTTTGTACTAGGTGCAGAAGAGTCAGTGTTCTGCGATATTTAAAATTTATTTTTGTTTTTAGTTCTCTGCTGCAGAGACAGCACCATCTTTATTGGGGTTGTGACTAAAAGTGCATGTTATGCATCAGTAAAGATTTTATGACAGATTGGAACCCTGGACAGCTTCCCAAGATCCCCAGACTCTATTATGTTTTGAGAACTCCAATTATAAGGGCAGAAAATTATTACTGAGCAACAAGCAAGCCATATTCAAACCTGTGGCATATTAACAAATGCCTGACTGTTCTCTGAGCTTTCCAGAAGCATGAGGGTTTTTTTCCCCTTTTTATGTTTTTTATTTAAATTCTTTTATGCAAAATAACAGCACTGTTACTTGTAAAACTGCTTAAAAATCTTGCTTAAAAATCCATCTGAGTGCTTCCTGTCAGTGACGTTTGAGGCACTGAATTCCACCAGTTCTAAGTGCTAACTTTAACAAAGGTTTATTTTTCTTTTGAGTGGGTACTGCCTTGCCTCTTCTTTGAATGCAATCTCTCATCCAAAAATATGAAAGGATGGAAAAATGCCCCTTTTCAGGCATATTTGCAAAGTGCCATTTGCTGTGCTAAATTCTAAAAAGTCGTTGGGTCTAAAGTGACTGCCTAGCTGTTGCTGAGACATTTTTTGTGAAAAAGTAATTGTCATTTGAAAGACTAAATGTAATGGCAGAGGGAAGCGTACACTGTGTATGGTTTGTCTGTTCTACTGCATTATCCAGTTGGCTGATTTTCAGGAATCAAAAAGCAAAACCAAATTGCAATATATATTTTATTTTTTTTAAAACCACCTTTGGTGGGKTTTTTTTGTTTTGTTTTGAGTTTTTTTAACTTTGCAAAGTGCGCTTAGTAAGAAGTCATCATCTTGTGTGCCAGAATTTAAAAGGGAGGCTTATAGAGGAGATCCTAGTGTTCCTCGCAGCCTATTTCTATGTAAACTTGTGAGGCTGTGATACTTTTTAGAGAGGCATAAAAATCCCACATGTTGGAGCAATTTTTATATAGTAGGGATGGATTTTTACCTGAAGCCTTGAATGTTGGAGTCCATCCCTGGAATTAAACACCCCGTCTGAAAACAAACAAACAAACAAGCAACCACACACCACAAAAACATCAAAAATACTTAGTTTTAATGAGCCTATAGGTCTGTGTCTTTAAAGGAGGAGAACAGTGGCTAGTATTGCTGGATGCCACTGCTGGAAAAAGACCAACAGAGGCTAGAAATAAYATAGAAAACTAAGAGTAAATTTCATATCCTTTGCATGCACTTTTTTTGTCTGGGCACTGGATTAACAACGATTTTGCCAACTTCAGTTGTCACCTTTCAATATTTTATCACAGATATATCTGAGTGAATTAGGCAGTGAAATTTGTATTCTGATCTGCATCGTGTGACTTTGTAGGCTAGTAATTAACATGGATACATAATATGCAGTGAGTTGGATGGTTGGTCTTAGCTCTTCCAATACAGGAGGTGAAGCCAAGAAATTTAGTAAAATTTATTTGTGACATTGAGCAACATACAGCTTTGTTAACAAACATAAATCCAGGGTTTTTTCAAATTGTTGGTATTGCATCTCTGAGATTGTCAAACTGGATTTCTCCTGGTTGTCTTATCTCTAATAATAAAATAAAGCTCAGCACACAAAAAATCATTATCATTAGGCTTGATCCAGCTACAGAATTTTTATTGTCAGAAATGAGCCAGAAAATAAGTGCTTACTTCAATAGACATGCAGCAGGATTAAAATTAGTAAGAACTATTCTCAGTAATAAAGCAAGTAAATGTATCTCTCAGTATGAATGTGAAGGAAGTGATCTGTTGAATATTATGTTCCTTATACCTACTTTTCCGACAACATTCACACTTCTGTAACATTAACTGATACTTTAAAAGGTTTTGAATATGCTCTGTTTCTTACAGCTCACACTCCGGATAACAGCTTCCTTGGATTTGTGGTAGAGCAGCATCTGAATTCCAGTGACATTAAACACATTAATGACATCAAAAGGCAGAATCAATCTCTCGTTTATGGCAAAGTAGATCATTTCTGGAAGGTGAGTTTTCTACACTCATATACTTGAGCAAATTTATTTTGATCAATATAATAAAGCATAACWCTAAATTTAAAAGTATCCCTTCTCTCTAAATCTATTAAGTTCTTTTTCTGGAAATAAACATAGTTAATAATTAAACTGAACATTTTGAAGTCTTTCTGATGAGGAAACTTTTGTCTAGATTGCTGTGGATCCTTTGCTAATTCCGTACACCTTTCTGATAGAAGAAAAAATTTTTATAGTCTTGATGTCACAGTAATTTTGGAAAATGCAGAAGCTGTTAAAAGTATTGGGAAATTGAAAGTGTTGGAGGCTTTGTGAACTTTAATCAGTCATAAGCAAATGTGTCTCTCAATTATTTCTTATATCTACAACTAAAAATGTGCTGCATTTTGAACTGGAAATTGTGTTTCACTAAAGACCCTAGAAGTGTTCAATCTCATTTTATCTCCCTGTAATAATATCAGAGTTTTGTTTCTTAAATATTGCAATTACTRCATTGTCTCCCATCTGTAGACGAGAGCTGCAGAATAACACCACCAGGGTTTGGTCATATTTTCACCAAGTTAAAGTGTTGTTGAGCTCACAGTGGTCTCTGGTTTTTGTCCCCTGTCCCTTTCTGGAGCTTCTTCCAGGCTGCCACTTCTGGGAGTGTGTGTCTCACGCAGTTTTCAAAGAAAAGCAATTACTGACTAATAATCGGATTTCTTCCAAATTACCTTTAGTTCTGTGTGCCCATATACTCTGTATGCCTTCCCTCCTGCCTAAAAAGACCTTATTTTAAGCCTCTTGTCAACTCAAAAAGGAACTGATCAGTWCATGCTGTGCCATACATAGGACCAAATGATAGGACAGTGTGAGAGCACCTGTGTCTCATAGTTTCTTTCCWTTTCTCTTCAAAGGCATGAGAATATCAGTCTTGCACAGTTTTCTGAACCACAGAAGCAACATTTAGTCTGATAACTCCGATTATACAGAATAAATTCTTGAAAAATGATAGCTACAAGTAAATGGTCCATCTGGGACACAAAACAAAACAAAAACTTAAGAGAAATGGGTGAATGTTGCCAGTGGTAGCAAAAAGGTAGAGCTGAATGCTTCTTGGCTACTGTGCTGAGAAAAATATGTATCTTAGCTGTGCGTGTTCGAGTGTGATCTCTCAGGTTTATATTTGGGCTTATTGCACTAAGCCATGTAATCTGTGTCTTAAAAGGAAATTTTGCTTTGCATCATAGTAAATACTGTGACAGTTACTCTGTTTGGTTCATGGTATAGAATGACTTGGTATGCCCCAATCTGCAGTCTGTTCTTCTGTCTGCAGAACGCTGGAGCAGAGCTGGGATCCTTTCATTTGAGTCTTTTCTAGCTGAGGCTCTTGTACTTTCAGTTCCTGATCTCATTATCAGTCTCTCAGGAACAGTTGCATGTAATAATCATGTATACTTCCTGACCTGATTTGTAGCACCTATCAGCAGAACAACCTGTTGAATACTAGTTGGGTGTAAGGAACGAGATAGTTGCTTAGTCACCAGGGTTTTTTTTCACTGCAATATGTATCTTTTTCTGTTTATTCAGTCCTCATGAATTCAGAAATATGTATTAATAGCTTATATGCCCAGAGGGGACATTTGTGATTGCCTAGTCTGAGATTCTGTATGACACAYAGGATATTCATGGGCTGATTAAGACAAAAACATGGCTTTTTGGAAAAGAACATCCAATCTTGATTTTTAAATAGCACATGATGGAAACCCCACAATTTCCTCCAGTAATATCCTCGAATAATTGCCTTCTCCCTTAAGACTTTGCATTATTTCTGGTACAGATTTCCAAATGGTAATTTCCAATCTTAGTAGCAGTTATAGACTTTGTCTACTGGACCAATGATGTTTCTGTTATGTTTCCSTGTAGGAATATATAGGTTGAGGTCAAAGTAACCCATAGTCATGTCCTGAAAAGCCTGTATATGCTGAACCACTGAGAGCTTTGTGCTTTCTAATCCTTAAGTGTTCTCACGTGTCTGTTTTCTCGAAACCTTATCAAGATTATTCACTTTCCTCTTGAAATGTGAATGTTAGCAAAGGGCGTGTGGGCTGTACCAGCACCAAATCAAAAAGAAATACTGTATGTGTTGTTAGGCATATCCCCTTTTCACCATTAGGAACTCACGTTTAGACAACTTCTCAGCCAAGACCCTTGTATTATATTTTAGAACTGCTGCTTTTCAAGTCCCTGCTCCATTTCTRTAAGTATTGCCTGTCTTGTTCCTTCCAAGATGTATGACTTAATACCTGGCCRTATTAAAATGCTTACCGTATGCATGTAACATCAGCACATTAAAACTGTAATTTGCAGACTGTAACTGCAGTCATGCCCATATGRACTGGTACATAAAGTGCAATCACTGCAGACAGGCTTTGAATCACTGACAGTGTGGGATGTCTTATCTGGAGTGATAAAATCCAATTCTTGTGATCAACAGAAAGCCGGAACTAATGTTGTATCTGTATAATTTGCTTATTTCATGTTTCCTTCATTTTCCTTGTTCAATGCTCTTTTCATCTGCCACCATGGCTTGTATGGAACCAGACTAATCTATTTATCCTGCTACTTTTCTTTATATTGAACACRGCCAATTAACAAAAAGTGTAATCTCCACAGAATACACGTGTCACTGCTGGGTCTGWTCAGTCATTAGAGAAGCACACTGTGAAGGGGAGAGCTTTCCAGTCCCCAGACTGGGGTGCTTTTGGGGAGTAGCAGTTGCAGATAAATTGTTTAATTTTAAACCAAGCAGGTTGAAATGGAACTGAGGTATGCACAGGACCTTTTTACCCTGAGGGTGGGACTTCAATAGCTAACTGCCATCATGGTTTTATATAGCYGTGGACATGGGTCCTTTTCTGCATCTGGCTAGGCCTGTAAAAGAAAAAGATGCCAAATTACTTGCTAGAAATCCCCGTATTCCCAGCTCTGCTGCATGGCTGGGCAGAGTTGGTGAGGCTAGCTCAGACTATCTGCTTAAACTGTGTACTCTAACCAGGTTATTGTAGCTCAAGAATTATGGATTGTCTTCCCACATCATTCAATGGGGCTAAACTCTGATTTGAACATGACAAGTAACAGGGGGAGGAATACAGTGATCGCTTCTGTCAGCTCTGCCGGATCCAACTATAAATTCAGTACTCTGCATTAAGTACTTCATGGCTAAGAGTTTGAAAGTTTCATATCTGAGCTCCAAGAGACATCATCTACTCTTTGTGATGTACCACTGTATTTGTTTAACCCTCTTAATATCATCGTACATTGAATTCTCCAGCATTTGTGCTGTCTTTTAGTTTCCCTGGTAGACAGGAATTTCATTATTCAAGGATGCCTTGAAAAGTCTTGGAGAGTGTGACACTTTGAAAAGAGAGATTTTCCAATCTTATGTTTGTGTCTCAATCTAAATTGTCATACACTGCATATACACACTGGATTTTGGCTTACCTTGGACTGGACACTTTGGCAAATAAGCACCCAGGTGTTAGGACTGCTAGACTTATGGGTACGCATTCACGACGTACACAGAGATTTCTCCCAGTACCTATTTTTCTGCATTACATTTGGCTAAGCTTTATAAAAATCATTGTGTTTTGACTTTGTCAATATAAGAAAGTGAGAGTGGGTATATGAGCTGTTTTACATAYATTTTGCAGTTTGAACTTTCAACCTATAAACCAGTTTAGGACTCTGAATCAAGCTCTTCTGTAATGTAGTTGGCCTGTAGTTCTGCATATGTGGTGCTTAGTTTCATTCAGTGCTGAATTTCTGGTGTTATGTGAGGGTACCTGAATGGTTTAAAATTGCAAAATACTGTGATAACCTTGGACTGACAAACTGATGGTAGAGCAGAGTTGTTAATTACCACCATCTACCACATCGAGAAAACTAAAAGCAGAGTTTAGTTCTTAATGCATTGTGTTTCTACCACATATTTTTGTAGCTTTTATACTTAAATTTTTCACCCACCAAACTTAAAATTTCAGCCCTTCAGACTGTGTCTTCTTGTCAATTTGTCTTAGGGAAAGACTTATCAGACAGKTGTCACTTGATTTCTTTGATGAGGAAGGCCTGTCTTTTAAAAGTAGGTGGAAATAATTGACGAACAGTAATAACAGTTCTGCAGTCAATGATCAACAAAAAGTACTTTCCCGAATGGCATGTTTATTTTAGCTGCTGAAAAATTGTTTCATGACTGTTACTCACCGTTACTCTTCCATTTTGACTGTGAGAGAAATAATTTGCGCTTTTTTTTGATGTGGTTATCTTCCATGCTCGAAGTCTAGATTTACAGTATGGATAGCAGACATGGGTGAACAGCGCAGTCTGATCCAAACTCTGCAGAGAATGTTGATTTTGCATTACTAGCCAGCAGGCCATGACCTTTTCTCTTGGAATTCATTTTGGAGAAAGTGAAAATCTGGAGTTTACTGTCAAATGATTTAAGATAAAAGAATATTTATATATGCACCCAAGCAAGCAAACTCAGAAAGTGGATTAACAGTTGAAGGAATGTTGATATTTTGTCTGCAAATCACATTTCTTGATTTATTTACTTTCTATTTATAAATGCCATTTTTACCCACTCTCATTTTCTAATCAATTGTTTTTAATGTTTAGAATTGAATTATGTGCCCTGATTATTTTTGTGAAGTGGCTTATTGCAGCATATACTTTTATGATCCAAAATAACACTTTTCTACAAAGAATGGGGAAATTCAGGACTACTTAAATGCAAAAGGAGACAAATGTTAGTGAGATTTGTGTAAGGTATAAGGTGCTGACAGTATTTTTATGGTACTTTATAGATGATTATGAAAGCAGTAGCTTTTGACTCAAAGTGAAGAGAATAAAGGAGTGATTGTTTTGTGGGTTGTGCTTTCTGAGTTTATGGTTGGGCTTTTTTTTTTCTTTGTTTCCTTCAGAAAGACAGACTTTTGGAAAAATTAAGAACAATTGTTTTATGTACAGGGAGCAAAGGGAAAATGCTGCTCTTGGTTCCAATTGTTCTTCAAAAATTTCATTTGATTAAAAGAAAGAGGGTTGCCCTTTGGGGGATGAAAGTTTTTTCCYAGCTGGTGTGTGTTGTTTTTTCATGATTTTACTCTTGCGGTTTGAAAACTAATTCRTAAAATTTTTACATATTGATCCTTTTACTTATGCCTATCTATCTATAAGGTTTCCTTTGTGAGGAAAAATCATTTCTGTAGACTCTATAGCTCAATCTGCAGTAGTTACCCTATCTTGTGGAGGAGGAAACCCAGCGACACCATTTAAAAGTCCTTTTTTTTTCCCCTAAATATTATGGATGGAAGAATTGATGCTGTTTGGGATATTAAATGTTTTAGCTGTGGTTTTAGACTCTGAATCAGGAAAGAAGTCAGTCATATGGTTAAGTAATGTTCCCAATTAAGGTTATGGATAATAAGGTTTTGGATAAGGTTTTGTTTGCACATGCAGAGATGCTTAAAACATGCTGATTTTATCACTGCTTTTGCTTTGTCTTCCTAAATTGTATTGGTTGGTTATATATTAATTTTAAATACAATTTGTATKGCTGCTCAGTTAATTTGAATTTATTAGTAATATTTATTACGTGTTTTCATAACTTTAAGGGTTTAAGTAAAAACCCTCCCTCTGCCCCCCAAAAATACTACTGTAAATACAGCATGGAAGCCTGTTCTTTTCATCCTATCTTAGTATAATCCTTTTTTTTTTATTTTAATCCTGTATTCCCTGTTTTGTAGTCATCAAGTGCTGGTATTTATATAGAGGACAGTACATGGATATAGTAGGAAGATTCACTTTGTTATTAACAAGATGATTTGGGGAATACTTTGGGTTAAATTCAAGATCCATTGTATGTATCAAACAGTGTTTCCAGCAGAATTTAAGCAACGAACTTCACAGATACTTCTCAGAATCCCACTAGACTTTTATTGGCATCACATATGAACAGGAGACATGAAAATGTTAYGTTTCTTTTGGTCCATTTTACATTCATCTTTGAAAATGAACTAATAAAGATAATGAGATGGCAAGCAAGGCCAGTTGTAGTCAAAGATTTATCTAGTCCAGTATTCTGACTCCAAAAATAGCCAAAACTTGATGTGTAAGGAAGAATGTGAAATCAGGCATTGAAACATGCCGAAAGCCAGGCGGACAGGATTAAAGTGCACCTATAGTGACAGACCACAGCTGCRTTGTGGAAACAAGACCAGGCTACTCCATTTGTACTTCTGCACATTTGCAAAGAAAAAGTTCTGCAATGGACTTTCTCTTAACAAAGTATATGAGCTTCTCAACAGTTTCTAATAATGCGACTTGACTTTACAAATACTGGGAGGAATTTCTCTTTCAGAGTACTTCAAATTTGAAGTAAAAGGAAAAATAAAAAATGGACCAAGCTTTTAGTTTTTTAAATAATTTGTGTTAATTAACAATAACAGCAACAACATCAAACAAGAAAGAGCGTTKGTCTCCATTTGTTGGCTGTTTTATATAATTCTTAGCCCAGGACATTGKCTGACTGGTGCAGCCTTGGCATAGCTACCAGATCAGGGTGATTTAATAATGAGGCAGGCCAYCTACTTCGTCACAAACAGTATCACCAGTAGAGCAAGCTAAAGCTAGAACCAGTTGTTATATGACATTAAATACCATGTATATTTGAATGTATACCAACAATTAATTTAATAAGGAAGTTTTAAGAAGTGATAGTGTTCATTCATCTAGGCCTGATACCTTATTGCTCCTCCAAGATTTGAAACAACAGGATTTTCACCAGTCTACTTGCCCTTTGAATGAACTTCAGTAAAATTGTTGGCMAGCTTTCACACAGAGCTGTGGAGGAACAGTGTACAGGATTTACATGACAAAAGTAGTGAGTGAAAGTAGAATTCTTAAAACTCTCTTGCTGCCAAGAAGTACAGAAACTTGTTGCCTGATTTTAGAGCTATTACTAAGACTATGTGCAAATACTGAGGGAAAGTTTCGCTGATCTGTGCTGCATACTGGCTGTAAATACAGTCTACAGCTAATTGCTTTTGGAATGCTAGTAGTCTTTAAAACTGAAAAAACATATGGCATTGAAAATTAAAGTAATTCCTGTTTGCAAACTAGGATGGTGTACTTTTTTTTTTTTAATGCAACACTAAAGCCATTGCTGTTCTCTGGGTCTTTTCCAAAATGCCTTTAAAACTTTAGGTGAGTGCAATATTTGTGGGTGTCTCATGGAACTCAGATACTAGGTATTTAGATGGAGATGTGTATTCAGTTATTCAGTTGGCAAGACTGCATCTTACTAAGGTGAGATTCATCCTTTTCTTCACAAAGAAGATAAACAATAACTAATTATTTTGCACCTCTGACAAAAACAATGAAAATTTGATATTTCAGAATGAGTTTTTTAGTATTTTTAGGCCAAGTATTGTTTAGGCATGTCAAGATTACAACTATCTGATGGTGACCTGTTTTTTGTCCAATTAGAAATTAATAGGACCTTGGTATAGATTTCTTTATACGTATACTATGAATAAAAAAGTTGCAGTTTTCTTCTAATCTAGTAGAAAACAAAACTAATAATGTAATGAAAGATCAAATATTATAGAAGTTGTATAAGAATGAGTGAACGTCTTCTCTTCCTGGCTTTCGTGGTACGGGAGATAAAAACCAGCTCTGMTTGAACACTGCTGCTTGAAATGTGTAAAGACTGAAAAGATTTTATTGTTGCTATTACAGGATAAGAAGGCTTATCTGGACATCATCCACACCTATATGGAAGTCCATGGAACTGTTCACGGGACAAGCACTATTTATATTCCTGGCTACGTAAAAAACCATGGCATWCTCAGTGGGCGGGATTTGCAGTTCCTGCTGAGAGAAACCAAAGTAAGTTTGCCTAGAGGGAATAGTGGCAAAAATAGCTACAGATAGACAGTATCTGAAGTGCATGCATTTCACCTCCTACGAATGAGCTCCTAATTTAAAAGCACTGGAAAAACAAATGACCAAATGTAAAGGAGCTTAAGTTGTCTTCTGTGTGCTAAGAATTCCTTTTTCATCGTGTCCATGTTTTGTGGATTGACAACTAATATTAGAAAATTGGGGCGGCGACCTACAGTGACAGACATTTAACAACCAGCTTGAGAAACATGGATAAATGCATTTTTCATTTTCTCAAATGTGATATTCAGCTCAAGGAGATTATCAGCTGCGAATGTGCTTTGTTTTACATCCCTGACGTGAAAGTTAGGTAATATCTGAAAGCTGTACAGTAGGCATGCTTGCTCTGCCCTACGAATGACTTTAACCTAGGGTGACCCTACTCTCTAGGCGAGAAGAGAAGAAAGGCAAGCACTTCATTTGCCATTCAGTTCCTTCCTCTGCTTCAGTTGTGCAGAGAGAGCAAAAGAGTGTGCTTTTTGTGGTGTGCTTTGCCTGTGGGCCCCATAGTCAAGGGAACTCAAGATAAGGGACAGTATATACATTGAAATAAATAAACTTTTGTCCCCATAGTTCGAATGCTTTGTAGGGTTTTCTGTGCCATTCCCATAATCTTTGTGGCACTTTACAACATTAAAACACTTTAGTAGATTACATTTAAATAGGATGTTTAACTTTCAGTTGGTGAAAGAAGTGGTTTGTGTGTTTAAAATTAGCAAAATGTGTGGAACTGCACCACTTACTCACCATTGTTGATAGTTTCTTGCTGTGCACTTCTACAGAAGAATCTATTATAAAAAAGAAAAGAAAAAAGCCAGCACCTCCCAGTCTTCCTACATGACTGCAGAGATCTCCTTTTTGAAATATTTGGGAAAATGATGGTAATTTGACATCTCTGTGTGACAGCTGTTGGCAAATTATGACTTTTTACAGGCAACCACTGTGTGTATGTACTTGATGCATACAGATACACATAGCGTTGYAGATTAAAAAGTCAACATTTACTTTCATCATAGATAATATTGAGATTACACAGCTTTTGCCTGTGTAGAGTATGAAATCAATGTGTTAATCATAGTACTAACGTGGGAAGAATATTGACATTGAAATAACCCCAAGCACAGTGACTTCTTTCTGAAAAAAAAATGTGTTCTATTCACTGGAATAGTAAAATAAGCTGATGGACATCCTATAGAATTACTGAAGTCCTTATAAATTTACAAAGTACAGTTCATAATAATAGTTATGTTTGAGTAAGTCTTCCTCTAATTCTTTATCAGACATCTTACATGTATTATACTAAAAAGCTTTATTTTCAATATTAAGTAGATAGCTCACCTAGTTGTTATTGGTTATATTTGTTGTGCTCTAAGATGCAATGTAATTTAATTTAGGACATTTAATTTAGGACAAATTCCAGTTGATACATACATATTATGCAGCTCAGCACAGTGCAGTTATGTGGGTTTTGTGACACATGAAGTAGACAGACTAGCTTCCCCTCAGTTTTTGACTAGTAATTGCAATATCAGATGGAAGATACTATCTTGTGATTGTGAAGTACTCCTGAGATCAGTAAGATGCTTATTTTTCACAAACTGTATTTTAGTGAAAAGCATGGATCTACACTGTATTGTTTTCAGAGCCCTACAAGCATTTTAGATTTCAATGATTTTCTATACTATTGTTGTACATTAGGGGTTTGTGTTTTTTTTTCTATTCTTAATATTGGGGAAAATCCTCTGAGAATTTGCTGCATTTCTTAGTAGATAGCACTGAGAAACACATCAATGTGTTTCAGAACTCTCTATCAGGAAGCCAGTGTTTTTATCACATTATCTTTTTGGTACAATCTTTCGTAATAAACTTTTTTTTTTCCCCTAAGTCTGCAAACAGTATTTTCATATGGCTTTTCTGAACTTTTGTAAGCAGATTTGCAAATGACAAAAGCTGTTTTCATTTTAAGGAAATTTATTTGTGATGCAGCCAGGCAAACAAAACTTTAACCTGATGATAAGCAGTTAAAAGTCCTTCTGCTTTTCCTAATACTTATTATTGTCGGGCAAATGGGAGTGCAGTGTATTTCTGATGTTGCAACAAAACGAAATGAAATATGGCTTACTGCATCGTGAATTGAGGTTATTATTCCTGTCTAATACTTACTTGTTCTAATATATCTAGTTTAACAGAAAAAGTAAAACAGCAGCATCCTGAGATTGAAAGTGGAAACTGAGATTTACCATCTAATTTGTTTGGACTTTTTCAGTTGGAGGTAGATTTTTGGGTTGTGTTTGTGTTGGGTTTTCTTTGCTAGCTGATGTTTAGTATCTCATGGGTACACTGGCTGTTCTGCCTTAGCATATGGTTGCCTCTCAGTGTTGATCAACAGACATACTTGCTCTAAGTCTTCTTGTTGCCTGTACATTCACAGTTTCAGATTTTGATATCTTTTAAGATGCAATACTTTAACATAGCTTGGCATAAAACACCACTCACCTGTCTCTACTGGCCATCTGCTGTGTGTGTGGGTTAATTGTGTTTATATCAAATGGATCATGGATTGAATTGCTAAAAGAAGTGCAGGTTTTCCACAAAAATCAAGCTGACTTGAATGGGAGCTTTGTGCCCTGAGGAGCCTTGTGTGTGTGTGCACATGCATCCACTGATGTTCAAGGACGCTTTTTAATCGTAATCACTTTAATTGCTAGGCAACGTGACCAGAGCCCCATAATGAATTTAGTTATGGGGTTTTGTCACTAGACAATCAGTGTGCCGAAAGTATGTGACTAATCGGAGCCGTAACTCAGGCACGGTAACATCTGTGGGTACAATGCTCACTTGAACCATCTAGGCCTGCTGCTTGCTGTCTCCAAGCAACAAACTTTGTCTTTAAGCTTCCAGAAACTTTCAGATTTTTTTTTTTTTTCCTAAACGTATTTTTTCAGACCCAAGGGCAAGGATTGTCTTTCATTGCTTGTGATTTCAACATTGCGTTAGTAAGTTTTTGTTAGGTCAGCTGACAAACGATCTAGTTTTCAGAAAGTCAGAACTAAATAATAATTTAACAAATCACACAGTTCACTGTACTCAGAAGTGTCAGTTTATGTTGCACTGCTTCATTTTGCCCTTAGACAGCAAAATACCGATAGGTGATGGCTTAGTCATGATTCTTGATCAGAGCTTTGCCTTCCCAAAATGTATTTGGTCTCTCTGCATTAGCTGGTATAGAACACAGTTATTCTCAGAAATATGCAGCTGCCATTTCTTTCTGGTGTGTATTATAAAGCAACGTATTTCAGAATAAGTGCATTTTCCAAGCAGGAGGGGGCTGTTTGAGATTCATCATGGCTAGTTCAGCTGTGTAGTGCATGACAAAAACGAGACATGTCAACAGTTCCTAATGAGAAGATGTAAAGCCATTCATCACGTCAGAGGAAAATAGGGTAGGCGAGCTGGCAGCCTTCTTGCCAACTTATGTGGCTTCTTGCCAAATGGGCAGCTGGAGGACTTGGACCAGACTCTCTTGGAAGAACCAGTAGYGAATTCTTGAGAAATATTCTTCCTTTTGAGAAAGTTTCAGATGTAACTTTTTACTTCGAGTCACTGTGAATTTTTGAGGGAATCCRAATTCTTTTATGAAGTGGAATTTACAATTTCTGAATGGTGATTAATAAAAGTAGGAGCAACACCTTGTTTAGACAGTTTGGGAAAAATCCCGTTGCTATGTTGGATAAGCAGAAATAGGAAAACAAACTTGKTTTTTTTCATATTGCCTTTTATGAAGTAATATATCTTTTTACTTCCACACTCTTCACAAAAATCAGCTGAAAAGACATTTAACTAGTGATTCTATTCTGGAGTTGTTTCAATCACAAAAGGATTGACTTTTCCAGAAAGTATTTTATATTCATGAGAAAAATATATCAAGATTGTTAACAACAGCCTGTGCTACACTTCTCTTTCTGTAGTTGAGAAATGAATATATAAGTTCAGTAGGGAGGCATACAAAAGTGGTGATAAACCTACCAACCCAACAGAATAAATTAGAGAAAGTGCAGTAATGTTAGAAAGGGGAGAGGAGAAGATAAACGCTCCTGTTTATGGAACTATAGCATTTAGTCTCTGGAATATGAAGGTTTTCTCTTAAATATTCAGCTTGCCAGAATTAYAGTCAGTGAAGTAAAACATTCAATCCTTATTTTATACTTTTGGCTATAATTTAAAAAGACTGTTTGTTCAAGTACTCAWTTTAATAATAGTCCAATCTGGTGCCGTAAACTCCACAAATAAATTGCTTAGTGTCAACTGAAAATCAGTGGTTTCCAAAAAATAAAACAAAAACACACTGTTTTTTCACAGGAGTGGTTGTGAAGCACTTTTCATCTCAGAGAAGTTTCCACTTAGCTACTACACCATGAAAGGACTGCTTACRTTGTAATCAGAAAAGAACGGTGTCTTGGCTGGTCTGATGCTGGGTGGCTGGCTCAAAAGYCTGAAATTCCAAACCAGGGGTTCAGTTCACTGCAAAGGCAGAAAAGGTTCCTGAGGAGCCTTTCTTACGAAAACCGAAGTATTCCTGCTTAAGGGTTTCAACACCTGCTTTGCTCAAGGTGGGCAAGTGAGATTGCAGATACRAATCCCCTTTTTTGATTCATGCAGACTTACAGGCACAGACACACCTGGGTAGCAGACCTTGCAAACAAGGAAATAGTTTTTAAAAAAACCACAGCACTGTTACCATGATCATTTTACATCTGTATTTATTTGCTGTTATCTCCTTTAGATATACTTTTATACTGTAAACTCCTCCTGGCAATCATCACGTTATATGGGGCGTTAGCATACAGAGCCTACTGTGGCATGTGCCCACTTAAAGCACTGTATGAAAAATAATGGTTCTGGCTTTCAAAAACATTTGAAAGGTGAGAAAAATGCTCCTATACAGAAAATCAAATGGTTTCAAGCACTAATCAACCAGTAAAGCATAAAGGAATTCTACTCTGCATAGCAATTCTGCYGCAGCTAACAAAGCAAGATCAGGGCTAACATTTTTTAACCATGTGTACCCATAGTTACRTTACCAACATTGTCAAATTTAGAGTTTTGCATTATAGATCTTCATCCATAGGGGGAAGGTGCCTCTCCATGGTGGACTGCGTTACCAGACATAGTGTCCGGTAAGAGAGTACCCTAAAAGCCATAGTCAGCACCCTATGTGGTAGAGGCAACAGTGTACGTTTATAGCACAAAATAGTGTTCTAAATCTTTACCGTTTTGTGGGAGAGAGCCTTGCCTTCCACACAGGCTCAACTGTACTGAGGATGGATACTTGCTTCACTGGGACCTGAAAACTGTTGTCTGTTATTTCTACTTTTTTTTTTTTTTCCCCTCCTTCTTTTTCAATTGGTGACTCGCAGCATTTGTTACATACTTTTAGGAAGCACCTTGGTAGATTGTTTTAGCCTTTCTGGAAATAACAAGCTGCATGTAATTCAAAGGATTAACAATTAGAGCATCACAATGAGTTACAGAAATTACCTGTGTTCTCTAATGCTTGCTTTTTGAATCATAGTGAATGTGACTTTCTTGAGGCAATTGAGCCTCAGTTTTGCTCTTTATCCCATACAAAAATACTAGCTCCCTAACCAAGGAACATCAGGAGCAAGGTCTAGATTCAGTTTGGGCATGTCAGCTGATCTGATGAAGATGATGTGATGGAGAGTGATAGAAGGTTTTGGAGGGTTGAAAGAAGGAGCTGGGGGGGCTGCGGGCAGCTGTGAGCCAGGCTGCAGCCTCAGGCCAACAGGCAGCACACACACATGCACCGTTCTAGCGATCAGACACATCTTGCTTTCTTCGAAGGTATGGTGCTGCTTASAGGTAAGGTTGGAAAATGGATGCGAAACAGGTGGTAGGCTATTTATTATAGATTAAGTGTTGACAGTGTGCTCTATGGTGTCCAAACATAAAACCATGTTTCTTTCCCCATGGAGCTTCCTCTTAAATAAACGGACCAGTCAGACACAGAACTGTTCAGCAGTGCACAGCAGCAGTTTATTAAAAAAGTGAAAAACGAAGCAAACAAACCAGCATTCTCTACATAACAGACAAACACAGGATCATAGGAGAATTGATACTTCAGATGGTTTTAATTGCTGCTTCTCAGCTGGTTTTCTGCCTGAACTAAGGAGTAGTTTAAATAAATAACATTATGTGTGCAGATTGCATGAAATGGTTTTATGTCTGTAAGTCATTATTTTCAAGAGATTACCTTTCTTTAAATTAAGCCTCTTTTGAGATGAAATTTAGTATGTATTTTTTCTGACTGAAAGGTAATGTATCTTATGCCATATATAAAAACCAAATTTAGATAATCTAGCTTCAGTGGAGATAATCTTCCAGATCTTTTTTTTATCAGCCACTGGAGGGTTTCCTCTAAGATTTAAATCTGTGAGATAGCTGAGAAACTTTTTGCAAGTAGGYGACTTTTTTAACCTGAAAATTGAAAACTGAAATAACAATATTCAGCTCCATGCAGTGAAAATTGTATGTCCTCAACTATGCTGAGAAGTGTTAACTTGCTTTTTAAAATGAGCCAACTCAGAATTTATACTGTTGTTGCCATGGGTCGGAGAGGATTGATGTTGCAATGCCTGTACACGACAATACTGACTACAGGTTTATGCATCAATGTTAAGATCGGCTCCTAGGAAGGGCTTTCAGTTTTGAATCTTCGTGGATTCACTTCCATGTTGCAGAAAATTTAATGCAGAATAGTATAATTTGACCTCTTGGGATACATATGTCCTGAATATGTGATCCTAATAGTTACGAAGCTTGCTCTTTATTTTCTTGAAAAAAGCAGTAACTATATATGTAAGTGCACGTTAAGTCATTCAGCAGTGCTGAGAAATTGCTGTTACAAATCAGAGCTTGTAATTCTCCCATTATACACAGACTTTCAAATAAAGATGAAGAATCCTATATTTAATTCAGGGGTTTTGATTATGTTGGGCCAGGAAAGGGGTCAAGATCCAAATAAAAGCCAGACAACTCTGAAAAAAATATTAAATTTCTTTACATTGGAGAAAAGCACTGCCTTTTCTAGAGCACCTGTGATCTCGGCTGATGTAAGAGTAGGTTTGCAATGCATTTTTCCTCCTTCAGTTTACCTTGGAGGCGTTGAACCTCTTAATCCTATGCAAGCTCTTGCTGCCTAGGTACAGTGTCTTAAGCTGATGTTTGCTGCCATCTACCGTTTTAATTAGAAGACTTAATCAGTTTGGCAGGCGAATGTTCATATTGGCAAAACCAGCAGGTTAGCTGATGTGGGAGAGAGGGGGAAAACAGTAGTGTAGCTGTTTCGTGAGGTTGCTGCAGTAAAACCTGTACCTGCAAGAGAGCCCCAGCAGTTTAATTTCAACACCAATCAAATCACCAAATGACTTTTTTTTTCCCCAAAAAATAACTGAAAGGGTCCGTTGTTGCCTCAGCTCCATGAAAAACCACCTCAGCTCATTTCAGAAGGTTATTATCAAATGTGTTTTACAGGACATTCCATTACTGCTTGGATAGGAGGGGGTGAGCTGCTGAATTTCTCCCATTTTCTTCTTAACGTTACTTTTTTTAGGCTGGTGCATTTAGAATGCAKTATTGTTTATTTTAAGTTAGCTCTTAGCTTTCAGTTTTTCTAAAGAACAAAAATTACGATAGTCCTTGTTATCTATTTTACAGCTGTTCGTTGGTCTCGGATTTCCATATGAAGGGCCGGCTCCTTTAGAGGCTATTGCTAATGGATGTGCTTTTCTAAATTTAAAATTTAACCCACCAAAAAGTAGCAAAAACACAGAATTTTTCAAAGGCAAACCTACACTCCGAGAGGTAAGCTTCAGCAATCTTGGTAATTTCTTTATTGAAAATGATTGTGGATTTCTTTTTAGTAACACAATATAGGAAAAATTGCGTAAATGTTCACAGTTTATTGCAAAAGGTGTGCAACTGTTGCTTTCTCTGGCCATTGATGGGGTTATCAGTCCTTATTTTTATATGATAATAACAATTTTTCATTAACATACTGTTATGCTTTACCTCTAGATTTGCCTATATGTACATTCTGCTAATTCTTACTGATAGATCATAAACTGAAGTCTCACTTGAAAACCTGATGTTCTGCCCAGGAACAGATCGTGTCATCTGATACATGATGTGTCATTTGAAAGTGGTTTTATTTTGTTGAAGAAACAAACATTACTGTGTACTGTGCAGGAAGTAAATAGGTGTTTAAGTAAATTATAAAAATGCCATGTGTGGGTGGTTGTGTGTGTTTTGGGATATTTTTTTTTTTCTCCAGGAAAGACCTGCTCAAGGCACTGTTGAGCTGAGGTATTAATGGTCACAGCCCACCGTGTTTGTGGTTAAACACTGAAGACATTTGGAGAACTGATTCTTTAAGAGAACAGGAAAACCAAACCTCAAGCTTTCAAAACAGCCAGTGTGTTTAGACTCTAGTAAGAGAAAAATGGGGCTCAGTAAACTAGCCCCTCATCCTGGCACTGACTTTGGAATATTTTTCTTCTTTGGTTTAGGTAAAATTCAGCCKATACCACTTGCAAGCATTTAACAGTCAGGTAGCCATTTCTGACATTAGCACTTTTGCCTGTGACCATGGCTTGTTCATGGGTGTATATGCGTATTTTCTTTACGTACTTACCTGAAGGGAAAGCTCTCTGGTAACACTTAGACGATGGGAACTTTTGCACAGCCGTATTTCACAATTCAAGTTACGCTTGGGCTATGTAAATTGCAWACTGAATAGCACCAGCTAGTTGATAAGCAAAAGACAGTTTCCCATTTTAAACCAGGAACATAAATTCCTTATGATTGTATGACCTAGGACTGTAATTGCCTTTCAGCTTGTTATACATTCAGCTTGTACAGGCCATGAGTTCAAACTCGCCCCTTCTCACAGCTTGCACTACTAACAAAGGAGAAAAAGTCTGTTTAAACTTTTCTTCTTGGGCTTGGCACCTTTCAAAGCTTTTCTTCTGTGGGTCGCTCAACTGTTTGTCTCGTTTCCAGTTGTTCTGTGCCCAGACACTATTACTGGTCAGGCTCAGTAAATAATCTGGACCCACTTAACTCTGTAGTAGGAATTTCAGTGCTTGGAATGCCATGCTAAATCCTGCTGGCGTGTGTCAGCACTAACAGAAATGCCGTGCAGCCGAATTGCACAGAAAAATGATCCCTATTGACTGCTTTACTACAAACCAATATAATTAACATTCATCATGAATATTGCTGCGTTCACATGCTCTGCTGATCTATCCTAAGAGTAACCTTTTCTCTAACTGGTTTTCACAACTGCATTTAGATCCGATTGCYCGTAATCCATGTGCTAGTTCTTTGGGATTAAGAAAGTCCTTAAATCCTTCTCTCAGTYTTTTCAAGTGTTAAAGGAGAACAAAAAAAGCTTGTATAGTTCTGCAAATTGATTATCCATAGACCAATTTGAAGATAAAGTCTGTGTTTAGTACTTTTGTAAAGTAACCATCGCAAGTCACTATTTCTCTCTTGTTCTAGGTAGAATTTATTGGGGAGGAGGGAGTTAACTGTTTCCCCTCTACCCCCAAGATGGGGTCCTGTAGTGAAGCCTCTGTACAAAAACTGGAAATGACAGTTTTCATTTTAGATCAGCAGTTGTTTTGTCTTGGGACATGATTTTGCTGAGGGAAAGAGCTAGGAAAAATAAGAAAAAATCACCTTCAAGCAGCTTGTTTTGTACCAATATTTGTACCAATATTTCTTCTTCATTCCTCYTAAGAAAGAAAACATTGTATGCTAAATCTAGTTGAAATGTGCACTTTTCTGCTTTTAGGAAGGAATAAAGAAGACCTGAAATTAGACATTAATTCCAAATCTATTTATAAGAATTCTTACAGATTTTAATTATAGACAGAGGGAGTATCTCCTGAATATCTAAAACATTAAGCCTCAGCTAATTAAAGCATTTTAGTATTAGGAATTAATCTTAATATTTTTTGAGAGTATAGATGTAGAATAACTGGTGCAATAAAAATATGTTGCTGGTTACTCTCAAAACAGCCACTAGTGTGAGAAGTTTAGTTGTTTCTCTTCCAGATCAGATATGGCTTTAATGTTGCCATCTGTCTGTCTGAGATGGTAGAGAAAGAGTGGTCTAAGGCATAATTCCTAAAGCTTTGTGGAATTTAAAACACTTTTTTATGTTCATATTTTTAAAGGTGCAGTAGATGGGGTTTTTATTATTACTGAAAGCAATAGGAATGTAGCTTCTGCCATCTAAAGTCCAGACATAAGTGCCTTGGGAACTCAGTCTTGGTAACCCAAATTTTTAAGTACATACAGTTTTAGTGGCAGTAGAAATACTATTGAAGAAAGGTTAGAATATACCAGTCTTCAAGAAGGATTGGACTTTTTGGAGGAATTTAAAATATGCCAACGGGAGCACAGTGCCGTGGGCTGCAAGTGAATGTAGGCAGCTACGGAAGCTGTCTGTGTGCAGGAGCATCCCCAGTTACCCACCCAGCAGCTGCAGTCTTCCAGCCAGTCCGCGAGCCCTCCCCACCACGCTGCCCTGCAGTCGGAGGCRGGAGCCTGCACGGAGTCCCCTGGACCATGGATCTCAGAGCACAGATTTATGCTGGCTGTAGCTATAAGGCTGGCTTCTCTCGTCCTCAAGCAAAATGCAATAGGCAATTTTTTTTTTTTTAAGTAGTTTCTTGCATTCACTTGAGGAAGAAGGCAAGTATGGTATATGCCCAGTGCAGGAGAAGGTTCTTTCCAACAGATACCGTTTCCTACTATAGATCTTTTGCACTGACTAGATTTTTCTTTCTATCATGCATAAAGAGGCAGCTGTATAAAAATTGTCTATGAATAATCTATCCTGTAAGGGTTTATTTGTATTTAATTTAAAAGCAATTTTCTTCTGAGGCCATTGTGAAACGGTCCCCTCTTTTCTGCAGCTTTTGCTTCCTCTCCACGTGTTCATTTGCATCTTCCTCTCACTCCTGTGCAAACTGTCACAAAAATTGCTTTTAGTGCCATCCTGCTAGTTCTGAAAGTAATCTSTAATATAACTTTTCTTAGTTATCTACTTGGGTAGTTATTGAATTTGTTTTCTGACAAAGCGGTGAGCAAAATACCAGTTAACACTCTTACTGGTGTCAAATCACTCTTGTACTATCAGCAGCGAGAGTCAGAATTCATCTAAGTGATAGAAATGATTCTTTATTCACTACTACTCACAGAAGCTTGGAAATGTTTGAAATTTGAAGGAGAGACAGAGGGAGGATGACATCTCTTGAAGCCAGTCACGCAGGTCTAACTAGGACTGGTAGCAATTATGGGTTGTGAAAACGCAGGGCTGCTCTGTGAATGAGCTGTGGGGAAGCAGGGTCATGCTGTAAAAGTAATTTCAGCAAGCATCAAGTCTTCTGTGCTGTAGGTCATTATGAGGATCAAAGCCACAAATGAGAGGTATACAAATGTTACTTGTGATCTGCATTATTATCTGATTTTCAGTTTTCCAACTAAATTCACTCTCTAAGTTTAAAYGCGGAAAATCTGAAAGGTAACTCAGAAGGAATGATGCTGACTGTTAGATTCTAGCTGAATTCTTGCGTTATCCTAGTGCATTTCATCCAAAAAGTCTGATGAAGAGAGTGAGAGGGAAGGATATCCTGACACATTAATTTTACCAATATTATTTCTTCCTTTCAGTTGACATCTCAGCATCCCTATGCYGAAGTGTACATTGGGAAGCCCCATGTCTGGACTGTAGACATCAATGATCTTTCTGAAGTTGAGAAGGCTGTGAAATCAATTTTGAATCAAAAGGTGAGAAATGTATCCTCAATTTGTCATCAGCGCTTGAGGGTGTATTGTGTACTGCGTGTAGAGTTTTTCCTAATGTTAGTCTAGTTAAAGCAGAGTGCTGCACTTCGGTAGGATATTGGGGGGAAAAAAAATTGTTATTGCATCTCTGTGGTATCAGATTATCATGTTTTAGTACTGGATATGTCAGGTTTTTACCTGAAAAAAATGAGCATGAGTGAATTTGTATAGAAATGTGAATTTCATACGTAAATTATACAGCAATCTATATTTTCTGTGCATTCAGTGAGGAAGTTTCCTTGTTGATTCTTAGAGCATTGCGGGCTGTCCAAATACATGCTCAACTCTTTTGACTGATTTTGTAGCCTTGATGTAACCGCCACTGAAGTGCTTGTGCACTTACAGCGTGGAATTGTAATGAGGGCACTTCAAGGGGCGGGGGGGGGAAGTTAGAAGTAATTTTCAAAGGTATCACATTCTTTTTTGTCATAATGTTTTCTTTTTCACGTCAGCTCCAGAACTGAAACTTAGTTAAAACAGGAGCTCTGGAGTCCCATAGGGTCTCAGGCTAGCTTTAGATCTATTACTTTGCAGTATACCCTGAGTTTCCTTAAAGATAATCACTGAGCAACTTTTATTGCCGTTACAAAGGAGTAAAAATCAGCTTAAACTGCTGATGGTTTTGTGAAATTGTGATCTGTTAATGAGTTTATTTGCATTTATTGTTGGTACTTAAGCTATAATGTATTTGGAATGCAAGCTGCTACCACACAGTGCACCACAGAGTTCATTTAAACAAAAAACCTTCTAACCTTAGCACACTATGTTTCMACAGATTGACCCTTATTTGCCCTATGAATTTACATGTGAGGGAATGCTTCAGAGGATGAATGCATTTATTGAAAGACAGGTATGACCTTCTATTGTGGATGACTCTCTTGTTTCATGTTGGAAAGGGAGGACTCTCTCCATTTTAAAGTTTCTCAGTGTTGTTGCTTTTCAAGTAGAAATAGTAGCTGTGCAGTGCTTGGTGTTATATCAAAGCATAAAGGCAAAGTAATTTTTCAGTGTATATGTGATTTCTTTAGCCGTGTACACACAAAAAATCTTTGGATCGTGAAGTATCACATAAATATAGAGATACTTTTGTGGTAGAATTGCACTTAGGCTAAAGCCTCTGGGTGGATTTTTCAAGTATGTCAATTGATAAAGCTTTAAATGGTTTGGAAACCAGTTACTTAAAGGACTTTTGGTCCCCRTGCGTTATTGCCAGCTGAGAGCAGCAGAATGTACTGAGTTGGAGTGATAAACTGCAGAGATTTACATAGGATCCKGATTTCTAGAAACTGCATGTTTGCTTGGACTTCTGCCCAAGGCCAGGTCTGTTGCAACGGCCAGCTCTGCCTTTTGTTCTGGCTGCTGCAGAAGAGAGATAGGAATAACCTGTATCTCTGTTACGCCAATTAACTTCCAGGATTTCTTTCAAAAGCACTGCATGTGCTCCTGTACCTGTATTTCTGAAAGAGAACAGTATTACAGACAGTAATAAAGAATAACACAGCTTCAGATCAGAAGTGTAGTTAACGTAAGATAGCTATTTCCAGTTTCCTGCCAATAAACACTTYAAGCTTTTTGCCGCTGTATTGACAACGTAGCCTGTAAAAGTATCTCTGCTTTTTTTGATCCCTCTACCTGAGTTAGCTGTAATTGAGAGTTTTTGTCAATACAGGAGGAAGTGGAGCTCAGTGTTAAGGGAGAAAAAGATAAAATCTAGAGATAGCATCTGTGGGGCAAAACTGTCTCTGCCCTCTGGACCTCCTCCAAGGGCTAAGCCCTGGCCTCTACTGTGTGCTTCTCAGAAATAAATACAGCATTGTAATTTTGTTCATTGCTTTGACTAATTGTCAAAAGCCATTGTTTCACAGCCCCCAGGATGCTCAAGCGTCATTATTAGCTGCATGTGCTTAGCACTGTGCTCGATTAACATGTAAGATGAAGCAAAAATAAAGGTTGAGACCTTATTTTGAAGAGTTTGTGGTGGGAGGCAGGCAGAACAGAGAAAGCCGCACAAGCTTGGAACAGGAACGAAGATACGTGGAGCTGATCTGGTTCAGAGGCTGTGGGGTGCATTAACCACAAGAACATGGTCTTCAGGGGGTGTTTGAATGTGAAGAGGATGGGGCCAGATACACTCACACACAAGTCATCCTATGGGACAGTGAAACTGTAGGATTTAAAGGAGTTGTCTGGAGTTCCCCTTTCGGTGCCTTGGCTCAGGATCAGGAGGGAGGACAGTGTTCAGAAGAAAGATTTAGTGAATTCCGTGAATCCTCAGATCCAACAGCCGGGCTGAAGGTCTTCAGGGTCTGAAGTAGGAACTCCTGTGAGCTGTGGTTTCACGTTTAGCAGTGCCACCTTCAGCTGAATTAAACCAGCTTTGACTCCAAGCTGCTCCTTCCTGCCAGTGCACGGCCCCTGCCAGCGGCCCAGCGTGGCTGTTAGGTGCATCTGTGCCATCTGCTGAACCCACCCCTTGATCCTGGTCGCTCTGTGGCTGCACAAACAGTTGTGTCAGCTCTGCAAAGCGGCAGCGTAGGGTGGGAASCAAAGGGTGGGACTGCTTAAGTTGGCACCGCCATTAAAGGAGAGCAGCCAGGCAGCTGCAGCCGAAGCAGCTGCGGGATTCCCTGTTGCAAACTTGGGAGCTGTTGGATGAGGCAGGCTGGGCTGATGGAACAGACGTGCTGACTTTGAAAGATGTGGTCAAGCAGAGTACTTGGTAATCCGGCAGAAAATGTTTTTGGCAGGGCTCTACTAGGTTAGCAAACTGACTTGGCTCAGCAGAGGGTCAGCTGAGCACCAGAGCTTGGTGAAGGGAGTGGGGTGAGAACATTCAGCCAAGAGCAGGAAAAGCCAGAGGGAGGAGGACACCTCCTTTGACAGCAGGGCTAAGCCTGTCTCACCTTGAAATTGTGGTTATAGGCAAAACAAATATAAATGCAGTCTCTGGTGAAGCTTAACCTTCTGTTTTACATAACGTCTTTTCTTTATTTTACCCTTATGCATGTAGGGTTGTGGGGCAAGATAGACTGGGGTGAAGATATCGGATTTAGGTTGCTTTTAATGGTTGATAGGAAAACTAGCCAGGGACAGCAAACTGAAACACAGCTCTGTGTGCTGGTACCTGTGAAGGTGATGTACTCTGAGACGTGCTTCAAGGTGGCATGAGCTGAGGAAGGCTTCCCACCAAGCTATGGGCCAGAAATGGGAGGCGCTGCCCAGGTTTTGCGAAGAATTTTAACTAAGAGATGTTAAAAGCTGAAGCCCCCAGCAAATGGTGAAGCCTCACAAGTGATTCCCTGTCTTTGAAAAACTTTGTCTTCTGCCTGCACTAGCTGTGAATCCAATCCAATATTACAGTATTATATTGTATATATTACATTAGTATATATTACAGTATTATATAGTATGTATTACAGTATTGGATTGGATTTTGAACTTACTTAGATTTCCTCCTGCATCTAGTATTTTAGATGTTGATTTATAAAAGGACAGAATAAGCAGGGCGCTTAAGTCCAAATAGCAAAATGACCTTTTTGAAACAACCTCATTATAAGGTACCTCCAACCATCTATTTTTAACCTGTTTTTTTAGGTGCTGTTCAAATTGTTCTGCCATAAACACGCTTTAAAATTACTCAGTTTTTTTAATATGCCACAAGGGAATGACTTAGAGCTGCATCAGGGGAAGTTCAGAATGGATATTGAGAAAAAGTTCTTCACTGAGAGGGTGGTCAAGCACTGGGACAAGCTCCCCAGGGAAGCAGTCATGGCCCCAAGCCTGTTGGTGTTCAAGAAGCATTTGGGCAACGCTCTTAGATAGATGGTTTAGCTTTTAGGTTGCTCTGTGTGGAGTCAGGAGTTGGACTCTGTGATCTTCCTGGGTCCCTTCCAACTCAGGATTTTCTGTGATTCATGATTGTACAATATTAAATTTATGGTTCRACCTGGGAGTATGTAAACTTCCTCCTTCAGCAGAGGAAATCTAAACAGAGAAAAAACCCACCARACTGATATTGAGAACCGGTAAATGATTTGGGGTCTTAGCTTCATTAACATTTCAAGTAGTCCAGCCTTTCTAAGCTTTGGGTCACAGTTTGGGACCTGTTCATACAAAGCAAGCCATGATGGACTGGGCCCAAATTTTTTTATCACCTTTTGATGAGAGTTGCCAAATGTTAAAATAACGGCTAATGAGTATCATGGAATGTTATATAAAACTACTGATCAAAATTTTCACTTTGCCTTTTCTCATTTTAAATGTCAAGACCGTAAGAACTTGTCTTTGAATAGTTTTCGCTAGCAAGTGTGATTAGATATCGTTTCTTCCTTCCCTCTTTCCGCTGTGGTGACACTTGACTGCATGCATTATTTATAGCCAGGTTTTTTCAGTGTTGGGAGAGCACTTTTACTAGCAGTTCAACCAAGAAGAGCAAACAAACTCTTTGAATCCTGGTTGCTTTATAGAAATCTTCGGTCTTTTATGAGTTCAGCTCACTCCATAGCACTGCGAGTCCCCTGATCCCTTCCAGATGCCTCTCCACCTGGGCCGCTTGAGACGTTTCTCGCCTACAGGGTAACTGGCCTCTGGAATTCTTCTCCTACCAGRACTTCCCCCTGATATTTGTGCTGTTACGAAAATAGTTCTGCCAGCACTGAGTTAGTGAAACAGGAATTACTGAGAAAGCCCAAAAGGGGTTGGATATGTGGAAGTAAGGAGAGTATCTTGAGTTGCTTTATGATAAATTAAAAAAGGTAAAGGTAGGGAAGAAGCTTYGTTGGGAAGAATGATACTACCACATTGCAAGTAGCAATCAAAGGTGATAATTCCTTCATGCTAAAATTAAAAAAAATTACTGTTTTTAATTGTGCTTGAATTATTGATTTTAATACAACTGAAATGAGTTGCAAAATGAGTATTTGGGTGATAATATCTACTTATTTTACTAATGGGGAAAATTGATAGCAAGGGATTGGATGCATTATAATAAAATATGATCTGTCACTGCAGGATTTCTGTCACGGGCAGGTGATGTGGCCCCCATTAAGTGCCCTTCAAGTAAAAATTGCTGAACCAGGAAAATCCTGTAAACAAGTTTGTCAGGAAAGCCAGCTCATCTGTGAACCTTCCTTCTTCCAGCATCTTAACAAGGACAAAGCTCTGCTTAGGTAAGTAAAAGCATGAACATATCATTTGGTCTCTTTTTATTGCACTGGTTTTTGTCACACATGAAGTTTAGTGTATGAATTCTGTGAGAAAAGAAGGTGGGGAGAGAAGTACTGTCTGTTTGGCAGCAGCAAGCTGTGAGGTTAGCCGTCAGTTCTTCGCAGCGGTGGATGGTAGAAGTTACGGCTGTATTGAGAGCACTGTTCCATATAGCATGTGTTTTTGCAGTGAGGAGTACAGCACCGAGGCCAAAAATTTACATCTCTTCCTTCCCCCCTCCATCTCCTACGTGCGTGCACCGTACACTGCCCTTTGATGCTGGGTTGCTTGCACTGAGCAAAGATGCTTGTGCTGCAGGGATGGCAGACGCCAGAACTACAGTTGCGGTTGGATGGACCCTTTGCAGCCCTGGCTGAGCAGGTGCACTATTCCATAGCTTTTGCCATGTCCTGCTGAGAGTTAGTGAACTTGTATGGCTCTTAACACTAATCCTAACTGTGCTCAGTCAGCTGSGTCAGAAACAAAATGCATTTTGTTGCAGGAAATAGAACTCTCTACATATTGTGTGATTTCTGTCAGTTGTTCATGTGATTTTAAATAACAACACTTACGAAGTGTTGCTTTTCTTTTATTGATTGAGCTCCCTCTTTGGTCACTATTAACATCCATACTGAAACATCTATATTCRTTGGCAATTAGCAATTACTGTTTCTGCAAACCTTTTGTCGGTATTGTCCTAGGTAAAGAATTGTAACCCCTTGTACATTAGAGGTATTAGTACCAATTTATAAAGGTTACCAGCTATGCATTAAGGAAATTAATGTTGCTTTCAGGTGCTATCTCTTTGGGAATATGTCTGTGTTCCTTTCAGAATGAAAACAAAGCACTCAAAGCCTAGGGGTCCAGCAAATGGCTGCTAGGGAATATGCCTCCTAGGTTTTCTACCTCCACTTTTTGCTAAATTAAATTGTACAAGGTTTTTCTTTTTGTGTTTTGTTTGAAAAGTTGTAATTTCCAGTGGAGTTCAGAAGCAGCTCATGCAAAAACTTTGTCAGGCTTCTTTTCTAGCTGTCTAGACAAAATTACAATTCTGTGGGGGAAGAAAAAAAAAATCTGTTAAATGCTGAATGTTTCCAGAAGTGAAAAACAAGCCTCTGCTGGAATTGCTACCCTTGTGCTTAAGCTTTGTGGTCAGAAAACGGCAACTCGAATTTTTCTTTTTTCAGCTAGCTGGTGCTAGCTGGTTCCTCGGAGCAGCGGGTCCTGCTCTGACCAGCTTCCGCTGTAACACAGCAGCATCGCCCCATCCTCGCAGCTCGGCCGACCGCACCTTGAGCTGCCCAGGGCTGCCTGGCACGGTGTGGTCTGCGGGGGGGAGATCCCTGCTGAAATCAATGAGAATATCTCCTGATTTCAGATTCTTTGTCTTACTAGAAATCCATGGTGTATTTAAATATTATGCTTTGGAGAACAGTCAAAAGCATTTTTTTCCTTTTTAACTTCTTTCGTGAGTGCTTGGGAAACGGAGTAAAGCTGAAAAGACTGTACTGCCCTCTGCAGAGAGAATCTGCGCAGGCGAAAAGAAAGGAGAGTCATGTTCTGGAACTCTGCAATTCTAAATGTACTTGATTTAGGACGTAATATAGCATTTTATTTTATTTTTAGTGAGGAAGGATGAAAACTACCAAACTCCTGTAAATTCCACTGTGATTTAGATCATGTGCTTTGCTTTTTAGGCATAATATCGAATGTCTCACCATGGAGTCTGCAAATGATATTCTGGTCCCCTCTTTCGATGGACGAAGGAAGCACTGTGTTTTCCAAGGTGACCTCTTACTGTTCAGCTGTGCCGGATCCCACCCAACCCACAGAAGAATCTGCCCCTGCAGAGACTATATTAAGGGGCAGGTTGCGCTTTGTAAAGACTGCCTATAGCAGCAGCAGAGCTTCTTTTGAGTTGAGGACAAAATGTAAGTAGTTTTGAGAGGAGCTACTTATTACTTCCTGCACTTTTGTCCAGGTTTTTCGCTGCAGGCAGAGCTATCATTGCTGGGYAGAATTACCTACTAAGAGAGGAGGGATTCATAATAAACAGCTAACTGATCTTTTTTTCCTATAAGAACATTTGCAGTGTAACTCTTCAGATTCCTTCATCTGTTTGCGAAGAGAAATGAGTTTCATATTCTACAGTGATTTGAAGATGACTGCACAGAATAGTTTGTAGAAAATTCCCAGACCCATCAAACTTTTTTTTGTTGTTTGGGTGAAGTGCTTTCTATTTTTTTAACAAGTTAGGACATCCCCCATCATGGTTAGCTAAAGGAYCTCAACTTCATTCCAGTAGAAAATTGAAAAAAGTGTGCTTGAGGGAGGGGAGGTGCAGAGAAGAGAGGACTAACATTTTATTCTAGGTGCACTGTTTTGGGTACTGCTTTAGCTTGAATGGCTATAAAGTGGTTTACTTCACAAGAACTTGGAATCACGAGATAGCTCTGTACCCTGTTACTGGGTTATCTGGGCCCAGTTCTTTTTTTCTTTTTTCTTTTTTTTTTTTTTTTAAATCTTTGTATACAACAAGGTATTGTCTGCATCACAGCTGCTGCATCAGAGCAGTTTAAACAGAGAGTATCATGAATGAGCAAAGAGGCAGTTGCCAGCATGTGACACATCATCTTGGTGACTCGACAACTGACTAGGGTTGTGGCATTCTTCAGTGTGGAAAAGCTACAAAAACATACTGCCATTTTTTGAAAATGGACTTGTCACAGTTTACTGGTCCCATTTAGAGAGTAATCCTTGGAATTTGCCCATGCTTCTGTTGTAGTCTGTCTACTAGAAGTACTGTGTGAAGCAAAAAGTATTCAGCATCATTGGAGCAATATTATCGTTAGAGCCTCAGTTTGCTACKGCTTCCAGTAGTTAAAGTGTTGCTGAATGACATAGAAAGGTTAAACTAAGCTAACTATAATTATTGTATGGTAGAAATGTAAAATGTCTTCATAACTAGCTAGGTTTTTAAAGAGAACTTTTTTCTGAAGAACAAGTAAGAGGAGACAAACAACTGCTAAGAAAAGCATTGATCAATCTCATGGGTTCTTTGATTGTTTTTCTGGTTCGGGCGGGGGGGTTGTTTGTTTGTTTGTTTGTTTTTCAGCAGGCATACCAGTTACAAATTTAGAAAAAAACAATTCAAGAGTTTGGAATTCAAATCAAACTTCATTTTTTTAGAGCAGCAAGTTGAATCTTCTAAACCGCCTTCTTTTTATAGAGGTAATTTTTGTTATTTTCAGCAGAAGGTGGCACGCTTGACAGCACCATTTGTAGTCAGGAAATGATGTGCTAAGATTAGTGAGAAACAAATCTGCAGTATATTTTGAAAGCGGTCATAGTCTGCAGGTTTACAATTTGGATGCGCTCTGACCATACTGGAAAAAAAAATCAAATCAACATGAAGGTTTTTTTCATAAAGATTAACATTACCAGGTAATAGTGGAAAGYATAGATATTTTGAATTTTCCTTTCTTGGATATATCTGGTTGGTTCAGATTTTTCTTGTAACTGGCATTTATTATCTGTRTGTGAATATTGATGTATCTCTTGACCTACCAAAGACCAAGCAAGGGAAATGCTATTTAATCTTGGATAAACTCTCAAGACGAGAACAGAACAGTACACATTTAAAGTTTCAATTTAAAAGCAATGAATTAACTTTTTCAGGTTTTTTTGTTTCCTGCCTCAGCACTCCTGACGGTGTTATCCTGTAACACTCCATAACATTGCTGTGGACTACACAGGAACTTAATCCTGAGAGATTGTTGAGTATCCGAAAAGGATGTGTGGGAGCTGTAGAACAGCAGGGTCACCAGTAACTGAGTTGTGATGATGATAAAATCTGCTGTATTTTAGAGTAATTTTCCAGAAACAGAACAGCTGGGTTCTATAATGGGAGGCAAACTTTTTGTGTGAAAAGAAAACAAACACAAACTAGTATGAAAAATCCTTACTGCTACCATAGCCCAGCCTTTGCTTCAGTCAGCACAAATGTAGTTTACAATAGTTTTAATGCCCTGGAAAAGCTAGGGGAGGAGGATTGGAAATGGGTCTGAGCAGGCGCAACGATTCATGTTGTATTTATATAAAATATTCCCCGCATACCTGTGCATATTTGTGCAACTGGAAAATCCTGCATATTAAAATATATACACTTATACCTGGTGCTGAAAGTAAAGGCAACAGCAGAATTTGCCTTTACCCGTTCAGCCTGAGGTTCTTCAGGCAGGCATTTAGTTTGGAATGAAATATCACAGAATTATGTCAGAAACAAAGATGTATGTGTGCACTTAAAGAATGCAAAACACGTAGTTTTTGCTATAGTTCTTTGCTGTAAATACATACTTGCTTATTTCCCCCCCCATATGGTCCACATGGCATACTGCATTTTATGTTGCCTCTAAACCTTTAAATATGGGAGGGTTTTGGTATTTGTTATTCTTATAAGATTTTCTGGTCTAGTGCTTTGCTCAATGCTAAGTTTGCCTTTACCACAGCAGGGAGAGTCTATTATAAGCTCTGTTTTTTTCATGCTGTAGCACTGTGTCTTTCTAGTCTACTGAACTGAATTACTGCATACTGGCAAAAAGGAGACAGCCAACACCAATGCCGCTTGCATTTCGGCCAGGGACAGAACATCTAAATTGGCTTCAGAATCAGTTGGGTCTGATCCTATTTCCACTGAAATCCTTARAGAAGACTCATTAATCTTAAAGAAAAAAGAATCAAGACCTATAATTTGATAGGCCTCTATTAYTAATTTTAAATTCTCTTTTCAGAAGAAGTATTACTTTTATGAAATAAAGCTTCAGTCTAAATTTCTGTAAAAGGAGACTATCGTACGAGAACTGTAAGTGCATAAACKTTGTAAACGTTACTCACGAAACCCAATATAGCACTCCTGCATCACACAGCAGTGTTTGTTCATGCATTGACAAATAAGTGAATCCTTCCACAGATAAGCACTCAGGCAAATCCATGTGGGACTATTTAAAAGTTTGAATGATTTACTAAAATGTATAATATATATCCATATTTCAGGGCAGAGGGCAGCCTTCTGTCCAAGTTCCAGAACTATTTTCCTTCCTAATTAAAGAATAAAGGTGTAGTCCAGTTATTGCACTTAAACAAGGATATTCGAGATGGGACTGTGCTACTGTTGTTCAGTCTGACAGTAAAGCTTGCGGCTTCCTTTACTCAGAAATCAGGTTTTTGCATGACTTGCATTTGAATATATTGATCAGCGATTGATGGGAAGAAAATGTCAAAAGTTGAATATAAAAACATTTTACAAGCTTTTAAACATATCTCTCATATCAAGACATTCTTTGTTTTAAAATTTTGTATTTTTGTATGTGACCTAGTTTTTTTCAAAAATCTTGTTCCTACGAGATTAGAAAACTTGAGAGAAGCATTTACATATTTATTAAAATTAACATAAAAGGCTTGCCTTTGAAAGGTAAAGTTGGTAAATACACACTGTTTAAAAATGCCAATAAAAACCTCATTTATTTCATATATGCAAGTTGATTTGCACATGTATAAATAGAGTTGCTTTTTGCATTTTTTGCTTAGTTTCTATGTTTCTTTTTGTAATTTATAGTTTCAGCTGTGTGTTTGCTTGTTTATATCAGATTATGTTTCTCCTACAAATATTTAATGTTTATGTGCCTTTTTTTACTTTCTTGGGGTTTGGATGGGTGTTTGGAATATGGACACTGTCTGAACAAGTATAATGGAACACTAATTACAGGTAAAAATAGTGCTTGATGACTATACAACTTAGCGGTATGACTTTTGAATGTTTTTAAGTAGTGGGGAAATGTGTTCTAAAACTATAAGGTAAAGGTTAGTAAGGTAAAACTATAACTCTGATAATTCTTGCAAAACATCGCTTCTACCAGCAAAATACCCTTTACTGAATATCTGTAATTTGACATGAGAGCTCCTGCTGGGATGGGATGTCTATTTAATGACCAGAGCGCAAACTAAAGCCGTCGGGAGACAATGCTAACAGAAAACCTCTAGAAACAGCCATATCCGATTTGATTACCAGGAAAATTGAGGATCCACATTAAAGTTTGTGAGGTGTTGGTTTTCCGGATAAAGATGTCTGTACATGGAAGTGCACGGGGTGATTCCTGGTGCTACCAGGAGAATCCAGTCCTTCTGTGATACCTGAATTTACGACTCTCAGTGGGGAGGGAACTCTGGATATTCAGCTTAGTGCAGATTTTCTTTTTAAGGCTACTACTTTTCTGCAAGCAATTTTGCAAAACAGCTGCTGATCAGGTTTCAGTTGGAGAGCGCAGAACGGGGTTGCGGACAGAGCCAGGACTCTACGTCTTCCCCGCTCAGCTCTGCTCCCAGCTACTTGTGCCGGCTTTTGCAACTTGCTTATCGACAAGCATCCAGTCTGGCTGAAAGTTTCTGTTGATACCAGCCGCAAATCAGGTTGTTAGCCGATGCCTTCTCTCCTCACTTCATCATGTTGTACTACTGTCCTTTAACATCCTAATCGATGTCCTTGATTTATCCTTGATATGAAAGACATGCCCTCCCCTCTCAAAAATGAGTGGCGCGTCTAAATTACAAAAATGATTTACGAGTTTGCAGCGCTTTTCACATAAACAAAATCCAAATTGCTTTTCAGGTATGTGTTTTGCTCATAGTGCATTTCAGGACCAGATTTTGCTAGTAAAACAAATTAAATGGGATGAATCAGGCTGGATACAATCTCATCCAAGTCTAATTAACTTCATGACTCCCACTGGCTTCAGTGATAGCAGAACTCCTCCATTAATTTTTCTTCAAATTAAAAAAGCAGCTCTCCCTTTTTAATAAAGCACTGTATCTTACAAGATAAAGACCAAACGCTTGCAGGTTATACTGTACATACATCAGCAACCAGTTTTGCTTGCTGTTACAGCGTATATCATCTCTGACTAGGTTGATGTTACTTATTATCAAAGTATCAGTTGAAAACTTGGTTAAGTAGCTGTTCAGTCTACAGTTTGGAGTTGGAGGGGTGGGGTGTTGTTTTGTTGTTTGTTTGTTTTTTCGGAGACTATTATCGGTTTCCAGTTTCAGTCTTTTTTTCCAGGGGTGCTAACATTTTGGCATGGCTATTTCTTTGTGATGTTCGCCCTACAACTGCTACGCCTTCAAATTCTGACTTGCGATCTCTTTCCATTTGTAGTTCTCCTTTGGTCCCATCGTTTTAGGGATGGCTGTAAAGTCGAGAAGAATAATGCACTGACAGATGTACGCCTTCGTTCAGGCTGAAAAGGCCAGGGACAGATATGGTTTCATTGAGATATGCTTTAATAATATTGCTGTAAATGTAACAACGAAACATATTGTTTTATGGGCAGTGACTTAAATCTCGTCTTCATATTTTTAAGCAGCTCTATAGGGTTTTTTTAAAATTAGTTTGTAATTTCCAAATATTATATTTAAATGGAATGTGTAAACAGCAAACTCTGTGTATCAAGTGTAAAATGTTTACTGTAGGAATGTGTTGAAAATACCAGAGGCTGAACCCCGGAATGCCTCAGGTGCGAGGCATCGTTCGTGTTCTTTCTTCCAGGGAAAAATTGAACAAAGTGCAACTGTTGCCAATGTGTCTTGCTTTTATAGGTGTAATCCTTTACATATTCATATAATTAAAACCAATAGTATGTTTTAATTCAGCAGACCTCTCTCAACAGCACTAAGCCACCTGTTTATTAAATAGGTAAATAAAATCAGGTCCTCAAAGTTTTGATAAAATTAATAATAACTCCACCTTCCACTCACAGAAACTGCTTTAAGAACATTCAGTTGTAATCAAGTGAACGATACCCTTCTCTCTGCTGGGGGGATCAGTGCAGGTGCCGCTGGGCTACGCGTGGGAACAGAATTTGTCACCTTGCTAAGGGCTCGTAGCTCTGAAGCGCTGTGGACCCTGCTGCCCGCACGTTTTGCAGCAATGATAACACGCGGCTGCCTCTCTGTACAGGAAAATACGTCTGTATGGCACCGCGCTGTCCTACTTGCAAATACTAGCCCTGGGTCAGYGCTGCTCCACTCGTGGCCGGTCACACAGTGAAGGCTCGGTCCTGCAGGAGCCAGCAAAATCCTTGGCTTTAAGGAGAGCGTGTAAATAACGCTGTCCTGGCATTTACTGGAGCCATCCAGGCACCACGCAACACATCCTGGCTCGGATTCCAGCAGCTGCAAAGTAGTTTGAAGTATCAAATAGGTACATGGTAAATGAAGTTAAATTGCTGTCTGAAGGCAGTTAATTTTAATAGGGTTATACCCAGAACTAATTTGTTACATTCATTAACAGGTCTGTTGCAGTACAGTGACAGTGAAAACCATTTCTAAGAAGTCATGGGTTTATTTGGTTTTTGCAAAGGAATACAGCAGAGGAGGAGGAAATGGCAGTTTTTACCAAAGGAAAAAAAGAATAAATTTTATGAGAAGAGAAGCGCTACCCTGAAGATTCTAAGTGAGCTAAAAGAAAAATATAAGGGAATATTTACAAAGTTAATTTGAGCTTGGGGAAGTTGATCTCCCTGAGCTTGCAAGGCTGATTTTTGCAGGGAGGTCCTCCAGAGGGCAATTTGGGGCAGCTCTTCAGTTTGTGGTCTGAATCATTCCCTGGAGGAGTCTCTCTCTCCGTGGGTGAAGGGGGTCAAAGTCTGAATAATCCCTGTAGCACTGTAAATTGAAAAAAAACCTACTGAAATCTGTAAAAATAAAAAGACTGCTGCTTTTTGCAGATGGTAATTTGGAGTCAATGAGAGTTTTTTATATGTACATGAGAACTTCAGGGTCAGGCTGGTACTGGGTGTATTTGGCTTGAAATCTCTCCTAAAAGGTTGATCCTTTGCTTTATTTAAACGGTTGTGTTCCACTATATTACGTTCAAGCAGTTTGATTCAAAAAGAACAGAACACAGTGGTTCAGATACTGTCAAGTTACTGGGGTTCAATAGGATGGGATTTTTTTTATTATTTTTTTTTTTTAAGAAAAGTAAATGTCTGTACTTTAATGGCATAGAAAAATGCTTTGTTTTCACTGTTGTAGAAAAAAACTAGGGAGAACTTTATTTTTCAATAAACCTTTTTCTTGTGTGATTTGGATTTATGATTACTTTGTGCTTAAATGGGAAGTCTGTGAGCTGCCACTTATCCAAAATTGCATTTGCATGGCTTATCCTTGCAATTCTGCAGCTGGGCATTTCCGTGGCTGGCCCACCTCTTCAGAGGTCAGTCACAGCACGAACAGTCCTGTCTGCCCACATCTTGGCCGTAAGAACAACAGGCAAGTAATTACCTTTTTACTATGTTTTGGTTTAAATGCAAGTTGGATAGTGGATAAAATCAAGGTTCATTTTAGGAGGGCGGTTTTGCCACAGCAGCAGTTAGGAATTCTTGGTTTCCTAGAAATTTCCAGCACACAAGGAAGCCTGTGGAATTGCACAGTAGCATGCAGATACAGCAAGACTTACTGGCACAATACAGTACCGAGTTCAAAAAGAAAAGCTACGTTGTGGTAAAATAACAGCTTCAGAGAGTGTTGTCTTTCAAGATCCAAGTTTAAATGCAATGAGCTTGGATGGCTCGTGAAATACTCACGTATGGAACAAGAGATCAAGCATTTGGACTACGTGCCTGCATTCATTCCTTCAGTCAGCATCGCTCCCACGCCGGGCTGAGGCTTCAGCAGCTGACAGCAGCTGGTGCTGCAGGAGCCACCACCTGAGAGGTGCCCCAAAGGTCTCCCCGCCAAAATCATCCGAGAGGTGGTGACTTTGTCTTAGGGGGACTGGAGTGTGCATTCAGTGCACTCGGTAGGTGCCACATTAAATCACCTTGGAGGTTGTAAACACACATATCAAAAAAGACATGCAATATAAATGTCCTCCGAGTGAAACTTCTTACATGGAGCTGTCAGTTTATTTCAGTTGCGCCCATTCTGCTGAAAGGCTCGCTCTGCCCACCTCAATTTTTGTTAGCCCAGCCGAGGCTGAGGGAAGGGCCCTTGTCAGCTGCTGCTAGGAATTTTGAGAGGTTTCGGTGGAGGTGTCCAAGAGTAATAGAACAATTAATGCGGGAGCAGTACGCAGTAGTAAAATGAATAGTCAAAAAACCCAACCAAAAAAAACCAAAATGAAGACCAGCTCTTTTTTATCTGTTCAGAAAATGTCCATTTGTAGCATAGTTGCTATGTACTTTTTAAAACTGCACTGGAGAGAAGCARCTGCTCGCTTTCTTACAACAATACCTGTTTCCAAGTTTGTTGTATGGTTGGCTTTTGCTTTTTTTTTTTTCCCAAATGTGGCCACACACAACTGAAATCAGAATAAAATCAGAATAGTACAGAAGTCAGTAACTATCAGCTTGGGATCCTTTTTATTTTCCCTGTCCCAATTAATGACACACATCACTGGTAAGCAGTAGGATAAATAAAAATGTCAAACTGAAGTGGGAAGGTGAAACGCCTGCAGGCTGGGAGAGGGTTTGTGACTTGGGTTGGGATATCCAGTTGTCCCGTCTATTCGCTGGCCGGAATTGGGGAGTTCAGTGCATCGTGGCTGCACGTGAGGGTTTTCTGCTGCGCAGTGCTTCTGCAAGAGCCTTTTGTTACTGTTTCAGTGAGGTGAAGTACGTGAATATCCTTCACCAGTCGCCCTGGGTATTGATGGGTATTTCCTGGGCATATTTCACCTCAGATTTAAATGGGTGAAAATTTTGTTGGTTCTGTGTTGCTATTCAACATACCACAATTCCCAAATGTTTCCTAACCTCAAAATGAATTAGTGGAGGACACTGCTCATTCAGTCCCTTGTTCTGGTTATTTCTGGAAATGTTTTCCTTCCTGTTTCATTCCCCTAATTATTCTTCAGCTTTGACATTATAAGGAGACATCTGTAAAATGGTGAGCAGCTCAAGTCAGATGTGGGCTGTGTTGAGTCACGTAATGGAAAAAAAATGTATGAAAATTGGAACTTCGAATAAAAAAACACACACACCATGCAGCTGTATTGGAAAGATCACTGGGGGAGCTTAAATACTAAATACTTCAACTCTCACACACTTAGACTGGTTTCAGTCAAACTCCATCTGGTAGAGTCCACAGATGGAAATATTTTGCTGGGACTTTGTGCTGCTCTGAAAAGCCTCACCTCACACTGACACTTCCTCTGCGGAGTGCAAGAGACGGAGCCTCCCAGTTTACTGCCTTATGATGTCCCTTATTTATGTTTATGCTTGTTGGGACTTGCACGTTTTATTGTTTTACTGATTATGGAGATTGCATTTAATTAAAATCCTGGTAGTAAATCTTTGTTGCCAAAAGATGGAATATTGTTTGCACCGAACAGACTCCAGATGTTAAGTTTCGCTGTATGTCCTGCTTTGTCTTGTGGACCCTTGGCTCAGAGGTCTTTCCTCCCAGGAGACTTGCTGCAGGACCTCGGAGGAGCGCCGGCGGGCTGAAGGCATCTGCCTCCCACACATTTGTGAGCACATTTGTGAGGAGGGAAACTTGAAAGCGGAAAGTGCTGAACAAAAGTGCTGAAACAGTGACGGCACCTCTAAAGAACAGGTACCAAGGTAGGAGCCTCTGGTGTTTCAGCAAGTAACAACTCTTGCTTGCAATGTAAGTAATCRCTACAGTGGATCTTTGAAGTGAAGGCTGCTAAATCACTGGGGACCCCTCTTAGCTTTAATTTCCCCCCCGCCTCCACAGGAGGGAGGAATCRATGTGGTTTGCCCAAGGCCACGCTGCAGACTTGGATTCTGCTTGATGGGCCAGCCCCTGTAAAGGGCGGTTGGTATTTGCTGTCACTTGGCCATTTAGAGTAGGTGTCGCCTCCACTCCTTGCTCTGTGGCGAGGTGAAGGGTGACAATCCCGTAAGGCCTGTGGCACGAAGAGGTGAGTTCAGAAGRATACCGGGGTTGGTGGTAGCAGTGTTAGCTGACAAAACGGGATGTTTCCTAGTTACTTGCCAAACTAACTTGGAAGAGAGTAGCCCTTCTGTGCAGGCTTTGGATAAAACGTACTTTCAGCCTCCCGGCTTCCGAGTGGTGTTGGTGCCTGTGCCGGTCTCTGTGGACCTGCACACTGGGGTCCTCCTGCCCCTCCRCTCCTGCCCGCGAGCGGGCTGGAGGCTGCCCGAGGAGCAGCCCTGCGGAGCCRGCTGAGTAGCACCAAACAGGTAAAAGTCAAGAACTGTTCAGCGCTGCCTCAAATACCCATCTTGCAGCTGAAAGGAAAACATCAGCTCCYAAACGTGGGAGGAACAGGAGAGGGAAACACCCCTGGGTTGTCTGCTGTTCGGCTTGATTATGCTCTCCAATTGCGTAACCTGGACCCACRTGCCAGGCCGCAGGAATGTGTTTTTGTGTGCTACTCCTGCTTAGTTACTGGTCCTCAGTAACCACAGCCCGAGGCTCAGCGATGTGCTTTGTCACAGCACCGCTCGCTGGCAGTGCACCTAACRCAGACCAGCAGCAGAGTCGGGAGCAGTGCTAAGAAATCACAGGTGCTGCGAGCACAGCGAAACGCTTTCCTACTTGCAGGCTCTGGATGGGACATTTACACAAGTCCATCCATCCCAGGGATAATCTCTGTCAAGTAGCTTCAGCCTTTCCTTATCTCTGGTGCTGCAGAGGCAGCTTGCTGCTATCGTGGCCTTCTGTTTAATACTCCGTCCTCAGAAACTTCAAAAGAAAATGGGTAATAAAGACATTTCTTGACTATAAATTTGACTGTCTAGGAAAATTGCATTGCCAGGTTGGGAACAAACATTCCTGCCGTGTGTATTATTAAGGCTTAATATTTGTCTAGTGACCTAGCATCTCCATGAGCTGGCCCACAAAAAGGGATGCCAGAAATGTCTGTACTTCTTCCCAGGCAGCTGGGACTGCAGCAATGCAAATGGTGTTATTAGCAGTGAGGAACACTGTGGTACATTCCCGGATGCAGGTATACCTAGAGCTGAATTTGCTGACATCTGAGAAGCTTCTTGTCTGCGGTCTTTGCCTCAGGTCCATTTCTAGAACATCATTTTCAGCAAGGAGCTTATTTTGAGGCTCCATTTTTCCACCACAGTTGGATCATGCTTATTTATGGCTTACCTATTATTGCTAGGAGTGAAATGGGACTAAATCAGCAGGGGATGTTAGTCTAGCGATTTCTTGATGACTATGTGGGTTCAAAAAATCTGGCTTTTAGCTAGAAAGGGAACGTTGTTGTTATCCATTATTAAAATACACTTCATGGCTACCTGGTGCATGTGAGGCATGTCTCGGGATTCGAGACTGCAGCTGGTGTAATCCTTACTGTGAGAGTTTTTGGTAGCTTCCTTCTCTGCTGAACAATATGGCCAAATTCAAAGCACCTGCTCAGATTCGTAGTCATTTGCAGGGATTAATTTGCAATTCTGAGTTTGGCCAGGCTTTAATAAGTGTCAGTTTGCAGTCTCTTGTATGTGCTGTTCCTTGTATGAACACTGAAGCTCCTCCCGTGTCCTGCGCACAACAAAGAGCATTTGGCAGTGCTGTCACACGCCTGCAGCCTGTGATCACTAAGCAAAATATTATGTCGGCCAGTGCCAAGTTTCAGGTGATTAGTCCAAGTGTTTTTCAGCCATTTCAGCTTTTGAAAAGTCCACCTTCACTTAGCTTAGCTGGAAGCACACTTGTTACCTCATAGTTAGAAAAATCAACTGGCACAGATTTAATAAAGAAAACTAATACAGAAAGTTACCTTTGAGGGTGGCTGGCTAGAACAGATTGTCTCAGTAAATTGGATGAGCAGTTATTTTCTCTCCTATTGTCGTGTACCATACAAAGTGTCCCTGATGCTAGCTGGCTGCATCAGCAGGTATTTGCTTTCRTTTCTGAGTATCATTATTTCCTGGTCTTTTTCCTTTTAAGTATCGCAAGTATTTCAGTTATTTTCTTGTATTTAGCTGCTAATATCAGAAATGCTTTGAAGCACCTGTGGTAACTGAAAAGTTTCTGCAATTGGTTTAAATTAATCTGATAAGAAAAAGTATKATTAACTTGTTTAACCACATCTCCTTTTCAAAGGCTACGCAGCTGGAGTCTGTACTTACAAACATCCTCTGAGAGCATTCCGGAGTTCCAGAAAGAAGTGTGAAACTTCATTTACTCACTGTTTAGCTTTGCTTCATGCATGAACACATCTGCAGAGTCCTGTGCTCCTATATACACTCAGCATTTTAACAGAATTATTTATGTTTGAGCTGGGTGTTGGTTTGAATGTCCTACATGCTTTCAATGGCCTAGGACTTCTGTGTTGCAAAGGTTACACCAGGAGTTAAGTATCTTGCCACAGCCAGTTACACCTTCTCACTTTCCTTCAGAAGCGGTTGGCGCTGCCCTCTGCTACAAACAGGCTGCTGGAGTGCCTGGCCCTGCGGGGCAGCACTTTTAGTAGTTCCCAAGTGTCATTCTAACTAGCAATAGGACTGGAGAAGTAATAAAGCCCCTGGAGAGGCCCCAGAGCGTAAACAGTACTAATAAAACTAACAAAACCATGAAATGTGTAATATAGCTATGTTCAGGCTCTGGTTCTGTGATGCTGAGGCTGAAGATGCTTGGCAAAAGCTAGTTCATCAGTGGAGAAACASCCGTTCCACAGCTCACTTCATGGAACTATGAGTTAGAGAAGAACTGGGGGCTTTGGGAATGGGGAAATATCAGGACTAAGCAAAAGCGTAACAAATCAGGAACTTGTGTAGGAAGAAAGGGTCTTGGAGTGGTATTTAATATTTAAAAATCCACCTGTGATGAGTACAGTGAGGACTCCTATACTTTACAGTCTTTCTGGRGTCCTTGCTGGATGCATTTATGAAGTAGTTCCTTTGTCTTGCCAAGCATTGTACTTACTTTCATCTTACTGCTGAGTGACATGATGATCTCTAACATCATCCTGTGACAGCAAGGCACAAGCAGCATCAGCACTGGTAGCAACAATATTCTAAATTTTGCATACAAATATTTATACAAACTTAATTGATCCAAAATATGTGTAAACAAACTATAGCAGCAGAACAAAATTCATTTTGCTGTAAAGAATTTTCTGTTTCAAGCGGAACTGAGTGTCATCTTCCCAATGCTGTGCACCTCCTGTAGGCACTGTCAGGTCAGTGAAACCTTTGGGCAGTCTCTTYCTACACATATCATTTGGAGTTGGTTTTACTAAAGATCTTTAAGGATCTGGCTGAGAACTTGCTAAGTGACAGATGATGGGAAATACAGTTTTAGCATCACAAGGCAGCAGTAAAAAAAAATCAGTGTCCCCACTGTATATTAATCACTGAACAGTCCAGTTGTACATCTATTCTAGTTATGTAGTCTGTTGTCACGTAGCTAGAAATGGGCATTTCTAGTTACTTGGCTACTTACCATGCTCCTATTTCAAATTTGACWGTGGACTGTCTATTTTTTATCCACCTGTGATAAACAGAAGCAACAATACTGGTTCTGTGTTGTGAAAACCAACCTGGAATATATAAAAGAAAGGGAAAATGGATATAGCCAGAGAATCCAGTTTAATAGGCTGCTATACAGGAAGACTTTGTTCTATGATACATTCTGGAAATAGTTTTCAAATGTTACTTACAGATACTGTATAAAATAGATACCAGTTTTATTGATTATACATCAAGATTCTTTGATAATTTAACCTGCTATAAGTAATATAATGTGTGATGGAAGGTGAGCAACACTTTACAGGACAATCTAAATCTAATAAATAGATCTGTATCTCACCACCGGATTGAGCCACTGCTGTGCCGTCGTCAGACTACAGAGCAACCACACAGTCACACACGCTGGTACATCTGCGTATAGTATAATAAAAGATGAGAATACCATTCCTCAAGCAGCTCCTCTTCCTTGCACGGCTTTTTGGCTTTGGTCTGTACAGTAACACTGTGTGTGCTTGTTTGGTCCATGCAAAGCTATGAACAGTGTCTTGTTAAGAAAAAATAGAATTTAAATTGAAGAGGTATAGGTTCAGTTAATTTAGGATTAAAATGAAGTATCTCGCTGATCACAGAAAGGTTCGTACCTGCTCTTTCTGTGTGTCTATTTGAAGGGGGGGGGAGGGAAGTAGCTACTTAAGTGTTTTAAGCAACACAGCTCTCGGTGTCCAGACTCTACATAGGATACTCTGTTAGCCGAAGAGGTTAGCAAGGGTTGTACTTCTGTTACAGCATGTGTTTGGGAAAATACAGGCCAGGGGAAAAGAAAGCAAAATCTGAAACTGGTACTTCTTTACCCACAGGCTTATCACACCATTAAGAACACTTTCACTCTGGAATATACAACATGGCAGCTGGGTTAGAACTGCAAACTGCATGTTTTCTATTGTCACAGGAATCAATAGCATACTTGGAAAAAAAAAATGCTGCTGTTTTGCTGAATTGCAAGCAGTGTGCACATATGCCAGTTTTACAGAGAGAGTTCCCATTAAAACGAACTTCAACAAAAACAGACCACGGGAAACAAACTGCATATTTAGTAAAATACCATTGGCACCACTTGCCCAAAYGTACGATGCTGTAGTTTTACAGTCCTGACAGAGAAGGGGGTGTGATCTTCACTCAAACATCTCATAATGGCGCGTTTGCCTTACACGGGGTATCATATCGATAAGCAACCTGCAGAGGGAAGCACAGGAGTGTTGATGCAGAGACACAGGAAAGCCCTGGAACCGGGGTGTTCTCTTTACTTATAAACATTAGTTTATTTTATGAATTAAAAAGAACTCAGATGTTTTAACAGCCTGAAGTTGCTTTCTCCTGATCAGAATTCATTCTGCCCCACAATTAATTCTGCCCAAAAGGGAGCGTAAAACAAACTGCGGAGAGGGGCTTTCCTTTAGGGAGCTTGGATGCAGGGCTGCATTGAGAAACCGAAAYGCACCGCAGCAGTCGCTTTTGGCTGGAGAAGCCGTGGAGGGATTAGTGGGAAARGGACTGTTGTAGCACCCTGTTTCACACCAGGCTGCTGTAAGAAGGTATCTAACAGTAGAGGAGAATTGCAKTAGTTTCACAAACAGTAAAATCGGGTAGTTGCCAAAACAGAATTTAGTTTTAGGCTTCCTTAGCCTTCATTGTGTCTTGGCGACACAACGGCTGAGCCCACTGTCGAGCAGACTGATGGCATGTATGTAGCATGAGTTTCAGTGGCTGTACAAAATATATCTGATGCTGTTTGGTATGTTTAAATAAATACTTTTGCATGGATTTGCCTCTACAGTTTTCCAGAACAGTTAGTTTTACAGTGGAAATAGTGATTATAGTGATTTTTCCAAGAATGGTATTCCCCATTAAAATCTTAACTATTTTCCAAGTTTAAAAAAACCCACACAGCTTCCAGATGATGGCTTACTGCAGCCTGGCCAAGGTCCGCTTCTCAACAGGCATGATTCCAATTAACTAAGATGCTACATCTCCCCCTTTCTCTTATGGCAGAAAGGGGCATAAAACRCAAAACCCTCAGTTAGATTCCACGCAGCCAGGGGAAATCGTGGCAGCAACGAAGCGCATGGCAGAGCTTCATTTGATTTTATTCTATTTCTGGTGTCGTGAACCAAGAAAGCATCTTAAAATTCAAGAGAAACAACATTTGAAACACGACTGGCTAACCTTCAGTTCAGAAGTTGCTATAGGGTAGGGCTAGGATGGAAATCACTAGCAAGGTCATTCTTTAAACTTGGKCATCTTGCCTTTAACCTAGATATTCTTTGGAAAAAAACAGTACTTAGAAATGTGCTATAAAAGCAAGAGGGACTGATTTTATCCAAGATTTGTGGTTATTTTTCAAATATTTCAAACCTTGTRTTTCCAAATTCAGGTATACAAAAGTCTTCTAAAATTATTCCAATTTCTTTTTAAGTTCTGGCTTCTTTCCAACTGATGTGAGACACACAATCTTTTATCTCCTTCCACACACTCTGCTTCAGTATTGGCAGCTAGTCTAATAAGTTCCAGTGACTGATTTTACTGGATTTATATAAGTCTTTAAGAGCTATGGCTTATTACACTAAACAGACAGCCCATCTGCTGTACATACTGAAATACCTGCTAGCAGGAGACAGATACTCACTTGATTCCATAGGCAAATATTGTAAGTCCAATTAAAACTCCTATACTGCCATCCAGATACCAGACAGAAGAATTGTGTTTAAAAACTTCTGCACTAAGAAGGATGGAAAATCCCATTATTCCACCTACMAGAGAGTTGAAACCTAGAAGGGGAAAAAAATAATTAAAGGAAGAACCAAATCTCAAGGACTTTGCTTTAACCATCTTGCCTAAGAAGAGGTAATCTGTAGGCAGGCGAGGCACCATTACACCAGTGCCACCAGAGCACGGCCCCGGGAGGGGCTCCACAGCGGCACCTCTGCGCTCTTGCCCTGTGCCAAGAAGGAGGCGGTGCGATTCCTTCACATGCGGTTAGGCAGAGGTCTCTGCCACACTTCATTTCAACAGATCAAACACGGAATAGTTGGTGTCTGACCAGTGTTAAAGAACTCTGTCACTTGTCCTGGCTGATATAAGTAACTTTACATTAATTTCCCTGTACYGCGTGTCTTGATTTGGTCAGTCCTGATTTTTTCATTCTCTGTTTAGCTCCAAATCCCAATTCTAGCTGCTGTTTATTTCCTAGGGCATTCACATCTTGATGCTAATTTTCCAAAACCAGCAATATTCCTTCAAAATACTAGACCTGCTCCATGCTGACTCTGGCAGTCAAGCACCTCTCTCTCTTGTAGCTTATCATCATGAATGAAGTCTCTTGGAGCTGTAAAATAGCAGCTGGCTGGCCGCAGCCCTGGGTATGACCGCTGTAGCCCAGTTAACTTCCAAAGAACCTCTTCATAATATATGTACCATTGCTRCATGCGCAGATCTCCCTGGTTAGCACTTCAAAGGCCACTTCRTAAGGCACCCAAAGGCTCTCACTTTCTCTGAAAAGGTGCAAACTGGAATCCAGTATACCCAAGGAGCTCATGAAAAGGAAAATGGTTTTGCACAGTAACATTTCAARGACCTTCTCTTGAAGCTTTTTACCCTATTCTATATATTTATTTACATGTATTTGGCACTAYAGCTTAGAGCTTCATACACTGCTGAATGCATTAGGGAAGACACACAGGATAATCCTAGGAATATTTTCTATTTATGCCTTAGGCATATCACAGGAGTTTCTTATCTATTATTCACAATTTTTATGAACATCCTTTTAGATTCCTCTTTCTTTTTTAAACCCTTTCTCTTTGTCTCCAAGATTGTCCCTTCAAAATTCTCCCAGAGCTTTTGGAACAATTAATGCCATTTTTCCTTCAACTCTTGTTTGATTGGTTATTGGTTTGRGGTTTTTTTAAGTCATTCCTTGTGTTCATCTTTTTCCCCAAAATTCCCTTTTTCTGAATTTTTTTTCTCAATACTGTTCTACAAAAAAAAATATGTCACTGATAATGCATTCATTTGGTAGATACATATACTATTTAATCTAGTTAATAAATGAAAAATCAAACTTGAAATATTCTACATTGCTTGGTGAGTCAACTCTAGTCAGCTGCTGCTTATAGTACTTAGCCAGTTTTTTTCCAATTCCCCATGACTGCATACATGATACTTTTTCCTGAATGCGTCCTTTGATCCAGACCTCTCGCATCCAGTCCTTACCTAAACCATGTTAAGTCTTTCTGAAAGATGTAGCTAAAAATTGACCTTTCCTAGGTATCCCTACAGCTGAAATACTTGTATAAACAATCAATATTTTGATTAAGATTCACCAGATCCCTGTCAGGAGGTACTTAAATGCAAAGGAAACCCTGGCACGGAAAAGCACGTGTTACTTAGCAAGTCTGTGGCAGAACGGGGCACACAAAGGTTTCAGCCTTCCAGCCCTGCAAAGAAAAGGGGGTTGGGGTTTTTTTGGACTGTGGCAGTGCATTCTACAATTGGTATCACAGGTGTTGCATGTAAATGCCTGATTATTGGCTTAATTATACCAGTATAGTTAAACCAATATAGACACAATTACTCTGTCAACTCTCTAGAAGAATCCTGATCCTCTTTTATTCCCAGGCAATATAACTTATACATGTTGATGAAATATATTGTGTGTGTGTCTATATAAAGAATACATAAAGAATATTAARTATAAATTGATTACCTATAAATTTAAACCAGTGTTACTTCCCCTGCTTCAGCTTAAGTCAGAATCCCTCAGCATGATATGCAAAAGGAAGGAATAATACATTTTCTTGCCATTATTGGCTGATGGTTCCAAATGATCTAAAAGCTACTTACAAAGGAAATTGTTTTCTCTTCCTGACTGTCATTCAGTCAAATGCTTCTTTGCTGGTGTGGCAGGAAACCACGTAATGGCTGCAGGTATTAATCCAGACACCATGTTCTGTGCGTACGGCTAGCACAGGAAAAAACAGGTGGCTAAATCTGGGAAGGAAACAGGTATCTAAAGCCTACAGGAAAGCTGGCTGACATCACCTAACTGCCACATCTCTGCATTTGTCCTCTGAGATGTTACAAAATTCAAGACAGGAAATGGCCGGTTTTAGTATCCAAAAAGCCATGAGCTTTTGCTAGAAACAAATTCTACAAATAACATTTTGCCTTATTAGGATTCACACATTTAGCTTTAAAGAGATATTGTTGTCAAGCCCTACTCTAAAACAAGATTATTCTTTAAAAAAATCGTTAATAGAGGTTGACATGTATGAGAGAGAATTTGCTGTTTTGAAAATAAACCTATTTTTCAGGAAGAAAAATCTATGCTCTTGTTACTCAAAACAGTTCGTTGGTCTACAGCCAGCGATCGCAGGAGGTAAATTAGCAGGAAACAGAAAACACTAAAAAAAGATATGCAAGGGAGTACTAAATCTGTCTCAGCTGCTGAATCACATTGTCTCCTCCTGATTGTTAATAAATCAAGTATATATGTAAATATATCTTGTGAAAGAAGATATTTAACCACGCACGGTAAGATCAGCCTCCTACATTTTCTAAAGTAGTTCTGAAGGAGAGAAAAGAGAGATAAAAACAGACCGAGGTAATTGTATACTTTATTCCCTAATTTTTTTAATCAAAGAATGAGCAATCTCCAGCTCAGAAGCAATATAATTAGCACGAGGATGTAATTATGGGGGAAGAGATTTCTGTGTCATACAGGAGACCAATTCAGAGCTAGAGTTATTCAGGAATTCTTCAGTTAATATTTTGTCTGAAAAAACTGCTCYGTTTCAAAAACAAGCTACATTTTTTTAAAGTGAGGGTTAATCATTTGCGTGCCTAGACGCAGTTCTGAAAAGGTCAACATGTTCCACTTACACTCTGACAGCGAAGGAAGTCAGACTCACTGGTCTGTAGTTCCCAGGATCCTTTCCAGAATCCTCTTTGCAGGTTGGAGTTCTTTTTGTTTCAAAATGTCTAGGATGGCAGGGTCCATAGGAAAGAATAAGATCACTGAACAGCATGATCTGTTTGCAGAGAATCACAAATGCAGGGAGGCAGTAGCTTAGTTGTAACCCCCACCCTGCTGTTTTGATTCCTTTTTTGCTTATTTTGTATTTAAAATATAAATACTCACGAAGTATTTATAAAAGTGGGATGATATAAAATACAAATACTCACAATACGTGTTACCACACATCACCAAAAAAATTTTGAGTATGTTTAAATCACTTAAAATAAAGCAATTATATGTATCCCTAGAGTAAGCTGAAAATTGAATTTCCTTAAAGTGAAATCTTAAGCGGAGTAAAATAATTTATGTACCACAATCCATCAATCATTAACACCCTACCGTGTATGTTTACAGAGTATTTCAAACTGTCCTGTGCTTGCACATAACAACTGGTAGAGATTTGCAGGTCACTGTGAAATCTCCGCCATCAMTGGGGTCTCACTTCCTTGCAGAGCAGATCCCCGTGGCTTTCTGAAGATTCACAAGCTTGAGCCTTGTCAGCAAGAGGCGTATCTGGACCTACTTTTAAAACGTCTTTAAACGCACCTTTAAAACCAGCAACGGTCAGGCGCTACGCACCTGAGCCAACAGAGTAGTGGCAGTGAGGTCTTCCAAGGGTATAGGGGACGAGAGTCACCTTGTGCCAACCTCCGGCAGGGCCAGAGGAGCGTAGGGCAGTAGGCAGGCAAAGGCTTTGTTTTACACATGCGGTGTTCCACCAGCTCTACCGAGTGGCAGGAAAAGCACTACGGTGGCAAATTAGGTCTACAGGGGGTATGTATGAATGATGGTTGCGATCCCTGCTCAAGGCAGGGCGGCATTTTCTGCAACAGACTTGCTTCGCTTTAACTGTAGGGATGAAATTGTTTACCAGGCAGAGATAGTGAGGGTAGATGTGACTTAACCAAAGCTATATAAATTGGTGTCATAACTCCCCTCTGTAGTCAAACCTCTGACTAATACACACCTAATTCATTATATGCTCTACCTCTAACTCTCTATTATTGCTTACTAGCCACACATTAACTGGTTGACTCCCACCAGACATACCCATTTCAGYTGAGGTATCTATGCAAGAGCCTAGTGGTACCACAGACTATTCTGGGTTTTGGGGTTTTTTTCCATTTCCCCATGGCCTTCTTATTTCACTGGTCTTTCACAGTTGCCCTCGTGTGGGGGTCACTAATATCCTCTGTGTCTACCACATTCCCTGGAAGAGTCTATAAATGCAGCAGGATCAACTTCACACTCACCATCGGTTATCAGTGCTCTGCTTGTAAGGACCTTTCCCAGCATAAATTTGATTACTGCCAAGGCAGTGCAAAGGATTCCACTTAAAACGGAAACACTATACAGAAAATCATCCTGAAAGAAAAGATGTCAGACATTAGTATATCTTCTGGTCATGCCCCATATATTAAATGACAAATAGTACTAGTTATTGTGCAATTATTTGTGCCACTGAAGTATACAACCTGAGAAAAAGATTTCCTGAGTTAAGACTTTCACAACAGCTGGTGCTTTTTTTGCTTATACTGCTGTCTGTAATTGCTTTTGCAAACATAATTAATGACCGTTCCAAGCAACAAATTTTGAATCGACCCAAACTCCTCAGAATCAGGAGGTTATATACCTGCAGGGCTGGCTGCAGACTGTCTGGTAGTCTAGTGTCTAATACAATCAGTAATGAAGTCCCCACATGCAGGATAAAGGCTTGAGAGTAGAATCCCACTTACCAGACCTTTGTTGACTTTTGGTGTGAGAAATAACCACTTAATACTGTTTCTGATTCTGCGCTTGCTTTGGTTTTGTTTCTTTTCCTTCTTCTAAAGTAAAGTCTGGTCCAAGCTACATCCATAAGAATTTTGATACTCATGTGCAAAGTCAGGTTTAGCTCTTTCTTAGAAAATGAATTTTCCATAGACTTTCATTTCACAGCTACAGAAACATCCACATTGCTTAATTTGACTGTATAACATGGGCTCCCTAGGCTCCCTCAACAGAAAGCTGCGTGTCTGTGTAGGGCAAATAAGAGTAACTAATTGTTTAACATACGTTCTCTAAAAGGTCATCGGGAGGCACCTACCTCTTTCTCCTGACTATTTTGTCTTTGGTTGGGGGTGGGAGGAAACACTCGTGGGCGCCGAAACCCTGGCATTGCAGTAAGGTGCCTAAAGGGAGTCCCTCTGCCTTCTCCCCCCTGAGGTACACCAGCCCACGGGCTATGCAGAGATAAACCCAAGCGAGCTCTTAGCATGCTTGCCTGCCACCTAACCACAGAGCTTTGAAATAGACTGATGTATTACTCCTAATAGAAGCTTTAATTTAAGCTGTTGCAACATCAGTACAAATAAAGGAAATAGCAAGAATATTTTTTTTTTATCTGCAGGTGTAAGTGGGCCAGTGCCATTGGGACCCCGTTACTGATTAAAACACTGGCAAAAATCCCCGTTGATAGTAAACATTGACACGATGATTCACCATCAGCTCCATCTATTTCTGTTATTTTAGCAGCAATTCAAAACCCAAAGAAATTGAAAAATGGTTTTGAAAGCTGYTTAGGAAGATACTGGGAATTAGATTACTGGTATAATGTACGCACATCCCTAAATAAACTATTCAATATCTTTTTATACAATTTTTTTATGTCATAGAATTTTCAAAGTCTACTTCATTCACTCTYAGTCACGAGCTCATTCTCTCTAGTCCTGGTACGATATTGAATATTAAGACAAAATGCCCTGAGGGAAAGAGAGTAAAATAGAAGCAGTGAGAACACAGAACTCAAAGCACTGGGTAAAGGTAGGATAAAAAGCATTTGTAAAATTATGCTAACAAAATGACTGGAAAATACTGAGGTGATTTTGGAGTGCTAGGGAAGAGCTGGGAATATTTGCTTGCTGCCAGCCTAGCAAGGAAAGTTGGGAGCTTTCAGAAGATTTGAAATGACAACAAAGCTCCCTAAGCTTTGCAAAAAGCACTTGAAATTTGAGATTCTTATCAAATTCATGCCTCTAAATTTTGTGCATCTTTCTCAAAAATGTATATTTACCGTGCCCAAAGACTTAATTTTGATAGCTTGACAAATTCTGATTAGTCTTGAGATTTTAATCTAATCTCATCTGACATTTTATTAGATATTTTACCTAATATTTAATATACAGCATATGTGTAAGGCTTCAGAATAATCTGAAGCAGAACGATATGCTCCATCAACCTAGCCATCTCTATCCCAACCCGCCAAGTTAGCCGTCGGAGTGCCATTCCCATACTGTCATACAGAACGCGAGCTTCCCATAGATGCATGAGTTTGGTTTTTAATGTACCCATTTGTAACAGTAAGCGTGGCAAGCAAACCTGYTTGTGATGCTCTCAAGAGCATGAAGACCCCTCATTCACTAAACGGCGAGCGAGRAGGGGATGAAGAGAGCAATGCAAAGGGGTGCGCACACTTGCTACGCTCTCAGCCGTGCACAGGCCAGTGGCCAGCTCCAGCTTTCCACGGGCAACATGTGTTGGGTGAGTGCTCAATGGCATAATCGACAGTTCAACGCTGTGTTTCTCTTGCATCTCACTCGCCAATGCTCAATGACTACATGAGATGTCTTATTTCATCATCACCCCACAAACTCTCCAAAAACTTACTGATGGCTCCCAGGCATCCCTACCTCTTGGCTTCGTCTTCCTCCTCAGCAAAGCACAAGCTTTGTCATTAGCACAGAACTGAACGTTGTAGACCCCGTGGAGGTGACAGTATAAATTACTTTGCTATCAAAAGTTATGTTACTGTCAGCCTTGGGCTGACAAAAATGCAGTTTTCCTACACCTATGAAATTCTTGGGGATGGACCTGCAAGCAATTACAAATTCATGTAGTTTGGAAAAAACTACGAATCCCAATATAAGAGATTTTGAAAATTATTGATACAGATGTTCAAAAGTCCAATTATTAATTCAGAATCTTGAAAATGTTATGCCTTATTCCCTGTGTTATAGTGCAAGGTTTCATCCTCTGCATGGCACGTATGGTTTTAAGCTGGTTTAGATTTTTTCTTATCATGGCAGGTACCATAGATTTTTGGGGTGAATTCAGGTTTTTTTCCTGCATGTGTCACTAAACTCACGGTATGTGGAAATGCATCTTGACATTTGTTCTGGCGATACCATTGTGATCAAAATTAGTCTAGAATCCAAGAATGACTTAAATGTGATTCTGATTTCTGAAACAACTCATGAAGTGAATTAATGAACAGGCTTTTTATACAGGATTCAGGAACTAGAAATTCTTCATAAGTTTGGTGGTTTTTTTAATTGAATCACAGAAGACAAGCTCATTTTGTTGCTAATACTAATCCAATAATCACTCATGATGCAGAAGACCTGACAAATCCAAGCTCCATTGTTACCACAGTGGACACAGAAAGGGAAGAAATTAAAAAAACCCTGCTCTTAATGCAAACGTCTCAGCAGTTTCTTGCTTTAGACTGTGCCAAACAGATTTTCAGAAGATGATATTCCTTTTTTTTATCTCTAAACCCCTAAATCTAAATAATAATAAARTCACTACCTCCAGTTGTGTGCAGCTTTTCACAACAGCCACGGGGAGGCGGCAGATACCTCAGTAACTGAGCGCACGATGCTTGAAGACAAAACCGAAGAGAAAGAAACCTTTTAAATTCACTTTCCTCAGTACTTTGCTATGCCTTCTGGGTGTCCAAGCACCCAAGACCTGGAAGAAGAAGAGTAAGGCTACTTGCTATTAATAAGAAGGTTTTGCAGATGTAAGAGATGAGCCCAAAATACRTGGCGAAGTCCAGCAGCACGGACAGCCCCTGCAGCACGTTGCCTGAGCAGGTGAGGCTGTAAGAGGAGAGAAATGGCTCAAAACGCTGCCTTGGCGCTACTTTGCTGCAATCACCAGAAGCTGGAACCGGTTTAGGAGAGCAGCTGGCTGCACTGGTACGCTATGAGATAGGAYGTCATGGTAGGAAACGCCTGCTGAGAGGGATTCAACAAATTACCTGAGRGAGGGCTGCCGTGGGCTAAGCACCTGGGCTGGAGCTGGGGCCTCGCAGAGGTGGCCGGCCGACGGGACACCCGACTGACACATGCACTTTACTGCAGTGCTACGGGCTCCGAGGAGTTAAACATGTCATACTGTGGCTGTGAAATGATTCCCATTAAACTAACTGATCCTTTGGAGAAATGAAGAAAAGAGAAGCCATAATGGAGATCTAAATTAATAAAATAAGCCTGGCCATCTGGCACCATTTCCCTCCGGATCTTCCTGCAGTCCTGCCCTCTCTGTACCCCTTGCCTTCCCATCTGACAGTCATTAAGAGCACAAAGCACCTCTAGCCAGACTCGCTGTACACATCCTTGGTGTTATTTTAATTAAAGCAGCAGCAAATTGTGACAGATGATAAAAATTTAAATTCTGATCATTTCAATATGATAAAGGCTTCTCAGCGTGATAAATAAAGCTCTTTCCTTTTCCATTTCTTTTCATCATATTCCCTCATTACTACTACACTGTACATGAAACCCTAATTAAAGGACACATATATCTTATTGGATGGCTTCATGTATAAAACAGCACTGTAGATAAAGCGAGGTGCCCATCCTGGACTGACATCTCATTACACAGCACTCTAATAGCTACCATGTCCCTATTTAAGATTTATTTTATGCAAAATTTTATGCTGTGACAGTTTCCCAAAATAAAGCTTTCCTGGATGCTCTTTTTTTGATCTTAGGAAACAATAATAGAAGTCAGCAGGCAGCTTTCCTCCACTTTATCCAAATGCATTGTCCCCACCGGTGCGGCTGAGAAGAGGGGTCTTCAAAAATGTGAAAACAGAAAAAAGTCCCCGCTTTCAAGGATTTCACCAAAAGCAGCAGTAATCTTATGGCTTAAGGAAAATTTGTTGATAATGATGCTGTGACTTTGATCTCTTTCTGAATCTATTGCAGAAACTAAAAAAAAGGGGATGCTTCAGTGCTTGGCTTATTAGGTGGAGATATTTTAACCCAATTCCCAGCATAGTAACTAAATTTCCGCTCATTTATGCTCCTAATCTTTTCCTAGAATGCATCTCAATAATTCTGACCCTAAAACTTTGCCCTGATTTCATATATTATTTCTACCAACTCCCTTCTGCCCACTCTCCTTTAATTACAGCCCTTTCACTTCCACTTCTGGGATGTAAAAATTTCTCATTTCACCTGAAGTGTACAGTGTTGAGTAAAAAGGTATTCATCAGTATGGGAGGAAGAAGGCATGTTCAGTGTTCCTCCCCAGTGGTCACAACACAATATTATGATTAAAATCTATGTGATCCTCCTATCTGGCCCTCCTTGGTAGCTCATTCTAGTGCGATCCCAAAACAAGCTGCTTCTCCCACCCCCCAACAGCTGCAGGTTTCTTTCCACTCTTCTGCCTTCTCCTTAGCTTCCTCGGTGAACCAGCCAAAGGCTGAACCACCTCCCCACTCCCGCAGGAGATGGGAATTACTGGTACCACCTTTTCATGCCATTTTTTCCCTTCCCGGAGAAGCCAGTATCTCATGGTGTTGTACCTCTTCTCTTTCTGACCCTTGCTCATCTTGGCTGAGGAGGTAGGGACGCGTTTCTGGAACGCTACAGATGCTGTTGGCAGGAGTGATGTCATGGCTAGCCCAAACTAAGCTGAGTTTGTGTTGTTAAATATTAATTTTGCCCATCTCTGCAACCATCACCATCTGTCTCACAGGTCCTGACAATGACCCTTCTTCAGTCCAGGTGACTGGTCACCGTCCTCCCCAGCACCCATCAGGGCCTGCTACCACCCTGCTCCCCACCCCTACCTTCACATGCCTTCCACTGCCTCCCGCTCCTCCAGGTCCCTCAGCAACTCTCACGTCATCTGGGCACACCGGCCGTGGGATCGCTAAAAGCCCCTCTGCAGAGCGTGTTACTTAACCAAAAAGGACTGGCTTCCCTCCTCTTCTCCTGAAGGATTCTGTTTATACAGGTAGTAAACAGAGATGTTTCTAATACAAACACTTTAAAAAAAAAAAAACAAGGTCCAAATCTCTACCACACTTTCTCCCAAGTAATAAACAGTTTATGCAATTAGTCTAGAGGGAGCTTCTGGGAAGCTGGAGGGTCTCTCTCACCAGCTAACTTCAAAAGGGACAAGAGTTTTAATTGCACTTCCCTGTCGGAAAACAAAGCGACAGCCCAGTGTCTGACTCAAGTAGAAGACAGCCTCTTCACATGGAGATACAAAGATCTATTATTAGTACAAAAAAAAAAAAAAAAACCAACAGAAAAAACCTTATGAATGTTTAAACTTTTATCTTTGGTGCTGAAGTGCTGTGGCAAGGCAATTCCACAATGCAGAACACTTCTTCAAGAAACAGGTAACAAAGACAGGGTGCGCCGAATGCCACAGCGGGGCACCAGGGCCGGGAACCAAGGGGCTATGAACTCCAGAGAGCTATCTTAGGTGACCTTAGGACTCCTGCAAAGGGTCTGCTTGAAACTCTAAGATCACTCGTGCTTCGCATTTTCCCAGACTTGATCTACATTGTTTTAGCATCAAACAGCTAGAAAACATAATTTAAAACGGTATTTGTCYACCCTCGGAAGTGTCTCTCTAGTCAGACTGCCATTTCTCCAATTAGGGGATTGAGACCAGTAATACGTTTCACATGACAACTCCTAGCCACTTGGTAGGTTAACTTTTATTTCTTGTCACTGAAAACAAGACTTTTCACCAATCAGTGTAGTTGATACGTTTTTCCTAACCCTGGCTTATTAGCTAGTTCAAGTATCTACAACATTCTCACCAAACCATAAGACGCACGTGTATTTTAGAGTTAACTTAATCGTTTAAGGCCAAACACCAAATCACCAAACCATACGTAATAGGTAACAATTATAAAACAGTATTCTAATGTATAATTAATGTATATGGTACTTTGATTTGAAATGGTAAACGATAACATATATATATGAAAGATTAGAAATGTATAGGGAAGTATGTATAAGGACATGTATTATGTGTATATAACCACAAGTATTATTCGCTATATCGCTATTGACCTATAATTCAACTGTTGACATTGTTAAATGTATTTATGATGTATTTATTATAAATGATTACAGTAGTAAATAAATCAGAACTCATAAAGCTAACCTGTGCCACCCCTAGCTTCCCATTTCAACTGTTATCAATAGTATATGATAGAATTACATGCGGCCTAATCTTTCAAGTGATTTCATTTACAAACGCATTGGAGGTGCCACATCAGATGTGCTGCAYGTCTTTTGTACACAAACTGATGACATTTTTCCTTCTTTGTTCTGCAGGACATGTCAGAAATATGGCATGATGCTTGCTTACTCTTGCAAAAAAGTGTCCTTTGCCATACTAATGAGGACAAATGCCAAACTGCATTGACATTACATGTGTTATACTATTACCTAGGGAAATGCAAGCAGTAACTGAATAGTAAATGGATATTGATTTACAACCCTAGGTGAAATTAAAACAGTCATTCTCAGTATGGCTGGGTTGGGCCTTTTTAGCCTTCTTCAATAAACAAGAAAAGGTTTGCAAATTCTTTGTGGCAACAGTCAGAATAAAATACACCATTTACACTTGAAGTGTATTTATACTATCCAAGAACATATAGTAATTGACATGAAGAAGGTAAAGGGGCAAATGAAAAAGGATTTTTATCAGGGGGATGGCAAGCATTAACACTAGCAAATGCAAACGCAAAACAATGCTCAAAACTTATGCTTAATTTGAGTTTTACACTCCTTTCTCAATATATTAACAAGACATCAAAAAAATCACTAAAATTTACACAGAAATCCAAGCATGATGTCATCAATAATATGCAATATCACTATTCCTCCTTATTTGTAATGAAATGTGTGTGTACCAAATCCTCAGGGTCAGTACTGGCTGTGGATACAGCTCTCTGCTACATCAATAAAGGAATAGTAATTCCTTTTCCTAGTGGGAATTATCTTATTATGGCTAACATAGGTTGGAGAAATGCTGCGAGTAACAATAGGTGAAATATTCTGAATCTGATAGCTAGGGGAAAAAAAACATCGTAAATAATTTCTGAGCCAACAAGAAGTGATTCTATTTTAGGTTCAACACTCAATATTGTAGAAAAAAAACCCTTAAATTTCATGATCTGAGAAATATTCATTTAAAATTACATGGAAGGGTAAAGAGAATGAAGGTTTTATATTCTAAATGTCAAATACTGATTAGCTTTGTAAGTCAGGTGTACTGAACAACAGCTAAAATTATCGGAAATCTTAATTCCAAACACCCCAGAAAGAGCAGCAGCTGGCCTACTTCTTCTAACAYTTCCAGCAATGTATTAGGAACAAAGAAGAAGAGGAAAGAGAGGGAAGAAAAAAAAAAATGAGAGAAAGATCTGATCAGTGAAAAGCATTTCCTTAGGGGTCAATGATATGAAACTGAAATAATAACTGCAGCAAGTCACGCTGAAGCAGACCCTCAAAGAATAAAGATTCACAGCTATATAAGAAATTCACAGCTATATAAAAAATAGAACAACACAGAAAGAAGTGGAATTTGTAGCTGTAAGGTTCCCACACATTAATGCCACATCCCTCTTTCCTATCCAAAAATTTGTTTTCTTTGGATTTTGTGATCCTTCCATATTTTTTTAAAGTTTTCAGGTATAGAATAGCGTGTTCACAGCTACTCCTCATTGCAAACATATCCATAGTGTTTGGGCAGATCCACTGTACAGCACATGCATAGAAAGTCTAAGACAGTGTCACTTAAAAATTTTGGGAAGGGCTGGGGGCACTGTATGGGCTCTATACAGCACATGTACACCTACTTTTTACAGGAAATCTTACCCAAATGTCTAAGCATCCTAGCTATATGATAAGAATAGGAGAGAAACAGTAAGATTTCCTTCAAAACCAACATGTTCCAAGACAAGTGAAAAATGTCATCACATCTCTAAATTCACAAAATAAGAAAGCTTTAATTAAAAATATTTTCAGGCAAATGAGAATGGAGGTCACAGCTTGATAAAGAAAGTGACTTGAGCGTATGTGTCGATGCATGTAGAAACTGCGTCTACATACACACCCCCACACAAATTTGCCTCCAAAGGAAAATGAAGCATCTCTGCAAATTCAAGGTAAAGGTTATATGACAGACAGATCCTCTCTGGAAGGGACAAGAAAGCTTTATTCTCATCATTTACTCCTCTGTCCGAAAATCAGAGACCCAGAATACATTTTCTGATGCTCACTAAAAGTAATGTCCAAAGCTTCAAAAGTGTGGGAGAAAAAAATCCATTACACTTGTCATTGCACATATTCAATATTGGCAGTTTCCAGACTTTTTGGACAAATAGATCCCTTCCATTGCAGTATTTCTCCTACATCTACCTTTTCATCAACCCTGTAATTCATGACTTCATGAATTAATTCATTTAAAAACACAATAAGCAACACAATTCAGTGGATCAGTTATTGGGAAACACTGCTCTACTTTGCAAATATTGAAAATGCTAGCACAAGGGATTGTATTTTGAACCCCGAGGATTAATATATATCTCAATTATTTGAAAAGAAACTTTTCCCCATGATAGTAAGCAGTGTATAATTAATACAAACACAGAATTATATAGTAAGTGTATAATTAATTCACTGTCCAACTCTCCTGACACAGAATGTCATTTATCAGGGCAGGCTTCTTTATAATTATAATATAAATATAAAGGACTGTGCACAGGGAAAACCCTAAGTTTACCTAATAGTGACAATTTTTAAACCTGCTGTTAACTGCAGGAGATGGATTCTACAGTTAAAGTTCTGTAAAAATATCAATTCAGTGCTCAATAGTAATTTGCAAAAATGAACATATTGTATAAATCTCTGGTGACCTCTATACCTTGAATCCCGTGAGCTCTTCAGGCTTCCTCATCTAAAAATGGAGATAAAACTAAGAAGAAAGGTACAAAGAAAGTCAGTGATGACCAAAGATGGGCTTTAGCCCTACCCGGTATAGCCACGGTTGCTGTTGCATATAGAAATAGGAGTTAAAATTCCAGACAAACACTTATCATTAAACTTAACCATATTTTAAACCGATTAATCTACCTAGTCATTCATATCCTGCCTTACAGGCTATTTCAAAGTTAACTACAGTCCTTGGCATATCAAGCAAGGGAACCAAAAGGAGAAATACACCATTTCTGTGTTTCCCAAGGTTTTGAAGCGTTCAGAAGAATTACAAAAACCATTGCCTGTGCTGAAAGCATGTGTAGTGACATACACTACCTATTATTTGTTTTTACTTAAGACAGAGAAAGAGGTAAAACAAACAAAAAGCAGAAAAGAAAGGCAGAAGCAGTATTAAGAAATGCAGAAAGTCAGGAGCTCTAATTGCCCTCTCTTCTATGCCAGTGCAGATCAGGAGTGCTGTCATTCACAGTGTTTCAACRAAATTACATTCAGCATGGGATAAAAGAAAATTCAAATAGGTGACTGAAAAATGCCTAACTGAGCTAAACCTGAGCTCCTGTCCTATAAATTAAGTAGCTCCTCTCTGCAGTCTAACAAGAAACTGCGGACATTTAAGCCCCTTACAGGATGGGGTAGTCGAGCTGGAAATGCCATTAACGTGTAAACCTGTCATGTTCCTTTTGGTTCTCCGAATCCTGGTGAGGATCGTCAGACCTGCAGCTGAAATCATCATATGAAATGACAACAATACTGAAGACTCCTGTTTCTAAATATCCACATAAATAGAAGAAAATCTGTGTTCAAAACATTTGAAAAAGCATTTCAAATGATTTCTTAGTCACGTGAATTCTATATCCTTTCTCACTGGTAGCATTTTCATGAAAGCAACTCTTCCGAGATCCAGTTCAAGGACAACAGAATCTCTACATTAAAGGTCTCATAAATTCTTTCCAAGGAAATCTCTTTCTTGCTACATGCATCTTAAGAACTGACAGATACGTAACTGATGTGTCTTATATGCAACAAGAAATACAAGGAACTTTGTATAATTGATCCAGAATTACTCAGAAGTGACTGACTACGCTTTTAGAATTTTAATCATAGCACCTTACAATCAGCAAGCAGATACTTAATTGCTTGATCCATTTCATTTCTTAAATTAAATTTGTCCATATCATACTATTTTCTCCAAAACTTACGCAAATTAAAATGAACTCAGAGACATTAAAACTGCTCCCAATTTTCAACTCTGACAAAGTCACTGAAGTTTACAAGAAATTAAGATGTAAAAAGAGACTTTATAGGTCTGAGAACGATGCAGTCAGTCATGTTGCTCTGCACTATTACGTTAATCTTGAATGCCCCACGAACAGTAGAGCAATGCATTCCAAACCATTTCTGTCTTCGAGACTGACAATACTAGCTTTGTGTTCAGCATCTGAACACCAAGAGTAACATTTTCCAGTTGGGTTTTGACCACGTTATCTCCCCTAAAATTGCAGTCACACATCTAAAATTTCACAAGACACTTTGAAAAGTACCCACATCTTCAACGACCTTTGCTTCAAGAAAGACTAATAAAGATGTAAACTGTACAAAAAAAAAATCATGCGACTGTGACTCACATGTGAAACTTATGTTGAAGCATACGTCCTCTTAATCTAGTGCAGAGCTCTTCACCCTAGTTTTATACCAGTTTGGGACACCAGTGGAGTTACACTACCTTTCCTTGGTCTTAATGTTCTGTTCTTGCTCACACCACGAGGATACTTCCCTGGCATCAGAGTAGCCAACGTTAATATGAAATCCCAGTAATACAGAAATCACCATCAGAAAATATTTCAGGTCACTATTTTGATGCAGAACTGGTTACTTCACTGCTATGCAAAAAGCCATTAGCAGAAACGCTGTTCTATTATTTTTCCATATATGTCCATACATTATAGCTAAAGTACATGATAAGATACTACAGAAATTAGTATTGTTAGCAATTAGTTCATTGGTGGTCCAAGAAGTAGAAGACAGCACCCTAGATAAAGGAGTAGAGGCAGAAACTTCTCCCCCTTACTGATTTAATTTGAGCAGATTTCCACTCTGCTAAGATGCTAATGATATTGCCTGGGCAGCTGCAGATCAGCTGAGAACATACTCGATCAGCAAAGACCCAAACAACTGGGAAGAACGACTACTTCTGCTGAGACACTATTTCTCTGAGAGACAGAGCAACTAAGGGAGCTTTACACAAACAGAAAATGAGCATCAGATTCAGGCACAGCTAGAGCAACTGAAAAGGTTTCTATTAAATAACATCCTTTTCCCCCAACTATTTTTAATGCAGCAACTCTTAGGCATAATACCTCACTAGCCATGACTTGCAGCAGCAGTGCTGTTCTCTCCGTCTCCCCATTTTTCAGTGTTATTCTTAGTTTACACAGAGATATTTCACCTGTCATGGAACCCTCACTGAATCAGTTTCCCACAGTGAGATGTACTGAAAGACTTTGAAATAAGAATCCCTACCACATCATTTAAAAGACACTGAACAGAAGTACCATCTTTTTCATCCCTTGTTCTAACCTACTTTCCAGGCAGAATTGCTAGGTATGAAAATCCTTTACATGTGTGCACGTGGCTTTTACCCTGCCACTAGTCAGCCACAGCCCATGCCCTGCCAGATACATCTTTCAAACTGTTGATAGCACTTGAGTGCCTAAATGAGCGAGAACAGTCAGTCCGATGTCACAGGAACAAAATTATCTATTTATCCTGATACTGTGTCAAATGTAAGTAGTATCCACCCTATCATTTACCTACTTCACACAGTTTTAGCGCAATAAAGTCTGAATCCAAGGCAGTCTGTGACAAAAGGGATCTGTACAAATTATTCTTACAGGATACTTGAAATGTAATGGGATCTTCTCTTCGGGGATACCTTTCTGTAGCCCTGATTTCATATTTTTTTTCCTGCTGTAAATGCATTTCAAAAATTAAAAATGAGGAAGTACAACGTGTCCACAAGTCATAAATAACTTTGAAGCTGTGAATAGGCGACATTTCTCCCCATGTAAGAAACAGAGCCCTCACCTGTAGACAGCACTTGTAATGATGGAAGAGCGAGGTATAGATGACACACCTTTTAAACTTTTGTTCCTACTGCTGGAATTATTAGGGCATTTGCCCACAATGAATTAGACTGAGACATCCAAATTAATCTGATCTACACTAGCATAAATTCACCAAACGGGTGTTTTAATGATTATTGCAACCTCCCTTCTTACTTTATTTATTACTATATTTACTTCTGCTTCACAGAGTCAAGACTATATATTTCATTTTCTCGCTAAATAGGAGTCAAACTGTAGCCAAATGCACGGTTTGGGTATAGCCAAGTTAAGAGGTTGTCATTTAGCTGGCCATCACTGTAGGGTCTCCCCTCACCCTTATCAGGATCTCCTTCAGCCTTACTGGCACAATGGCATCCATGCTCACTCCCTAACCCAATTCTGTCTAAATGTTTTGGTTGAGTTACTGCCTATTAAAAGTGTTTAAGCTAACCTAGATCATTTTGACAGAACCAGGCTGGTGAACAACTACGTGTGCTGTTATACTAGCAGAGCTGAGGCGGCAGTAAATTATGAAGACTGGAAAAGAGGAAAAGTAAAATGCGAAGAGAACATGAATCACCTGTGGTCAATGCACCTGGCTGCAATTCAGTAACACATTAGTTCACCGGCTTTTGCTACGCTACTCATCTTTGCCCAAATTTTGCTAAACTACTGAAAATAAGTTTCTGTAGTTGCCCAGGTTCTTGGAATTTTCCATGAGAGCACAGGACCCAGTAGGTCATCTGTACTGCTAACAGTGGGTAACAAGTTGAAATTCCATTTTGGCTTTTTTTTCCAGCTCTGCCTCCATCTCCTGATTGAAAGCAAGGAGTTTAGGTTTCTCCCTAGTGATGTGTTGAGAATGGCACTTGGCAGGGTGAAGCCCCGATGCGAAAGTCTGCACGCACTTACAAACAGACCAAACCGAATACAAAAGGTCCAAGTCAGACTGTATATACAATAACTAAACTGAAGCCTCATTTTGTTTGAGCACATTAGCAAGAGCCTCCTGGGAGTGGAACCACTGCCAAATGGCTCTCCCAGTGAGTAGCTGTTTGGATGAGTAGAGCTCAGGGAAGTTAATACCCACTACTGAAAGGAAGCAAGCAGGACAGGACAGAGCAGAGCTGAGAGAAAGGCCGCTGGGGAGAGCTGCTCTACAGGCCAAGTAGGGGCTGGCTTTCATAACCAAAAGAAAGCAGAGAGCAGGAGAAAAGCCCTTTGTGATGCTCCACGGTGAGCCAGTTGAAAAGCCAGCGCTTTCACCCAGCATGCTCCCCTCACCTGTTTCATTCCTGCTACTCCTACACGGCTCTGGAATTGGAGGCAAGAGCTGGAAAACAAAAAAATAGAATCCAAAAGTACACTTTTTCCACATTAAAAATAAAATGCTGAAGCCGTTGGAGTAGTAAACTGTGGAAACATTCTCCTCATAAGATTCTACCACTTTCATTAAGCCCAGAGAGACCTCCTCTCTGTAAGTGAGCTCTTACAGTCCTGTATAAAAGCTTTAAGTGATTATGCTGAGGAAGATTTGGCCCATAAAGGTAACCATGGAGAAGAAAAGATGGGGTCAAGCCTATAAAAACCTATAAAGACTAGACTCCATCACATAAGGAATAATACTGCTTGAAGACTAGGACCGGTATGTGCAGTCAGGCAGGATATGCAGCCGCTACACCTTTGCTGAGTTCAACGGGGCTTGTTGAAAGGAGACGCTGGCCTTTCTCAGTCTCACTGGCAGTGTAGGGAATAAAGAGAACATTTTAAAGAACATGAATCACCTTACCACTTCTGGAAGCACCTTCTTCGCTAGATCATGGATGGCTTTGATCACAATACATAGAGATGACAGGAGGAATATGACACCCAAGATAACACAAGCTCTGGGAAAAAAAGAGAAAAATAAAAAGAAATGTTAAGAACATATTTGGAGCTGTCAACTCTCCCACTGCTGAAGGGTAACACACAACAGAACATTAATAATAAAAAAAAAATCTTAAGGAGCTAAAGATAGAGACTTGAATTAAAGAAGAGAATGAAAAGAAATGTCGAGTTCATAAAACCTGGATTATATGTGAGAAGACAGGGCAGASCAGATGATGTTTCTGAGTGAGAGAGAAAGACATGTCTCTCCTGCTCCTGATGACTTATCATAGAGTCCTCTAGAGGTCTGTTTCTCTTTGTTTGTTTGTTTTGCTAGGATCTCACATTAGAAATAATCAAGGGAACATCATTCTCTTTACCAAACTAGGACAGATGTTTGGTAAATCTGATCAGTAGCATAACAGAACCTGAAACATCTGTTTCCTCCCCAAATCTCCACGAAAAAAGATTTGAAGTGCAGACATTAAAAAAAATCAGCAGGTTAGGTGCAACACTTTGCAGGCTGTCCAAGGGTCTCTGAATACCTAAATAAGGATCAGTCTCATCACATTAGGTGCTGTGCAGAATAAGACTCTCTATTCCTGCCCTGCAGAGCTTACAATCCAGTTTTATAAAAAGCAAATAAATGGGTTAACGAAGAGAAGATAAAGTAACAGAGAATGGTTAACAGAGAATAATTAAGTTTTGTATAGGACACAGGCACAATGAGGTTTACAAAGCACATAAATGCATACTCAGAAGAAAAAGTGAAAGAACAAAAACTCTTGCTTTTGTTCAAACATTCAGACCAATACTACTCTGAGATGGAATTCCTCTTGCCATGAAATACTTCAGGATGTAAGGCTTTGATTTCCTCTATACAAACAACAATGCCAGTCTATTACAGTACTGATATATCCATAACTCCATTTTACTAATATCTATTAATATAAAATTCTATTACTATAGATATACAGTAAGAGAAATTTTAATGTTTAAAGTATGAAATAGTTAAGAAGTGATATTTATACGTACATTTTTTTCTTCAAAAGTTGTATTCCTTTGTTTCTTATTCATCATTTGGTACCTATCTGATAGCTCAGTTTACGGATGCTATAATTATTCCAGTAGCATGCTACTATTTTCAACAACTCAGACATCAGGCCATCTGGTGGTTGGCAGCACATGTAATGTTCACATCAAGCTCAATTTAGAGACCGCAGCTGAACTGGCATTGCTCTGCCTAGGTCAGAAGACGCAGCTGCAGCAGTGGCGCAGGTGAGTAGCTGGTCATTTTGTTCCCCAACACAAGCGACACTAAACCACACTGTGGACAATCCACATAATCCTACATGCAAGTTCTCGGTAAAGGGGCTGCCCTTCTACAGAGGAGTACAGACAACGTAGAGGCTAGCATCCTTCCTAGCAAGAGTGGTATTGTAGATGAGGTATTCGTCTCAGGTAGGCAAAACATCTGTCTTAAAATAGGTGTAGCAGAGTTTAACTCCTTTGTAGTAAATTGCAACACAGCCCTCATTCTTGTTAAACACAACCTGTTGTAAAAAGTAGGCAGAAAAGGCTTGAGACAGTCTGATTACCCTAGAGCCCTCCCCCTAGACTCAAACACAAGAACAAAAATGTGGCCCATAATCTGCGATAGAGGAAGAAACTCACAGGATGGATTCTCTGCAATCCTGCAGCGAGAGGTGATCATTAAATGGTAATACGGATGGGAGGAAAGTTCATCTCCCCAAAAGAATGAGTAAAATTGAAAATTAGAGGGCTTTCCATTTTCCATTGCATATTTGGAAGCAGGTCCCTGTTCTGCAATAGATTCTTTTCAGAGATTTGCAGTTTCACTCTATCTGAATGGATCACTGCACAGAGAATCTGTTGTAATGGTTATTTCATTTTTTTGGATGAGGTACAGAAACATATACTATAAGATCTGCTCATTTACCTGGGACAAATGCAGGCATTAGGTAACTTGAACACAGAACTGGTCCACGAAAGTTGGCTGACTTGTCTAAGGCCATTTGCTGAGCCAGTGACAGGTTGACATAAGATACATACACTTCATGCAAGAATATGCTGACACTTCATCGGAAAGCAACACTGAAAGACAAGCTTTTTTATCATTCCCAGCAGGCTTAAATCAACATAGCCACAAATCTGTGAGTTGGAAACAACAGATTAAACTTCCTTGTGCCAATATGTATTATTGAATGCCAAGGGTATGGGAAAGAGAAGACAGCGAAACATCATCACTTTCCCTTAGCATATACCTTCTATCCCCTGCACACACCTTCAGAGGAAGACAGGCAAACATTCCCTTAGGGCTTGACATGAGCCTTGCTGGCACAAGCCTAATGTGTCCAGGGAACCAGCACTTGCCCTGACCACTGGCTGGATTCGGTTCTCAATGTATGCTGGAGATTTTGGGGTTATCTCTGTAAACTCTCCAACCACTCAAGCCTAACAGCAAGTATTTTGCTTCTTTGCCTATGCCAGCAGATAAGTAATGACTTCAGCAATCTTGAGCTGCTTCTCTTATTCCCCAGATCAGTTTTACTGTGTCAAAAGAATTCCCATACACCTACTTAATAGCTAAAGAAATAGCTAAAAGTAGAAAGAAAAAAGGAAAATGTTAATAACAGTGACAAGGGTATTAATAGCAGACAGAAATGCAGTCTGAGGTTTGAATCAGCATTGAGTCATCATATTTAGCAAGCCTAGCTTCTCCTTTATATGCTGGCTTTCGGAATCGATAGCCATGCAAAATTCATAAGTAATGGCATACTACTTTAAGTGAAAAAATACATGTTTCTTGTCTTCTTGAGTGTATCAATTTATCTACAAAACCAGTAGAACAAAATACTGCCTATTGTCTTTTTTCAATCTCATTTGCCAGAAGAATAATTTCTATCTAGACTACAAATCATGCAAAATTCAACTACAAATGTACAAAATAAGAAACCTCCAAAAATTAATCTGAAATTTTAACTGTAGTATCTAACAAACAAATTGTAATTGGTTATTGGAAGCTTGCTTTATTTTCAAGCCATTAGACAATGAAAACTTTAATACAAGCCTGCTAACTTCCACCTGCTAACAATTACTCAACTGCTTTGTAACTAAATAGTGTTTCCAACTGCACACGAAGGGTGCTAGTGCCAAGGTTGTTGGCAAATGCAATTTCATTAATAACATTCAATTAAACTAGATGAGCCAACTGCCATTTCTAAACAAGTTCAAGTCAACTCAGAAGTACCCATAAAAAATTATGAAAGAGGAGTTATACAKTAGTGAGGTTTGACTGAAAACATAGTGAGGATTTTACAGATACCCCTGGTTTGGAATCACCATAGCATAATAAACGCTCCTCAACCTCCAGGTCCCCCATGATCATTGTCAGCAATTCAGACACTCTGGAGCACTGGTGTTCCACCTAATGCCCTCATATTCCAGAATATCGGTATCTTCTTGCTAAGACATGAGGGTACTCTCTTGTCCAGCAACACCCATGATGAATAGATCTCCACATATCATATGCCACCGGTACCACTTACACCTCCAGCACCTATTGAAGATCGTGTACTTATTTTACAGCCATTTCTACATGAGTTAGTATAAGAGCTTCCCACTAAATAGCTACTACATCATTAGAGATATAATTGATTTAGAAYGCAAAATAATTGATCACTGCAGGTTTGACAGGCAACAGAAAAGATCTAATGAAGAATGCATGAATCTGAATTCTCCCTCAGTTCCATGTAATATACTGCTTTTAAAATAAAGAGGAACAGAGACAATTTAGTCAAAACATTTTAAAACATAATGGAAAACCATGATTTGATTTTCAGAGACAATCAGCTTTCTGCAATCTTTCAGAATGCAGTATAGTTTAAAGAATAATAGACTAATTCAGAAAGGACAAGGTGAGGGCATCTCTCCCGATATCCAGGCAATAATAAACTTTTAGGTCAACTAAAGCTCAAACTTCCAAAGGTTTTTTTCTTAAAGCAATGGCACTTGGAATGCAAGAGTAATTAAAACTATATCATTAAGTTTTCAGTAAAGAGAATTTAATATTATGATGTTAACAGTGAAACCACCAAGTCGTCTTTAGTTTGCTGTAGGTCTTGGTAGCAGATCGTTATCTGCCAAAGATACTTCTTGATGTGTTTTTGGTGCGGTATTTCTATCTGAAAATCCAGAAGATAACATAAAGTATAATTCATTGTATTAAAAAATGAACTCATCGATTTTGTCAACTTTTCAATATAACTTTGTCACAGATGAAACATACCGTTAAATCAGTTGTATTGCAGCCCCAGGCATTGAGAATGAAATTATTTGGACTTTCAAAACTGCCAAAGACTTTATACAGCTTTCAAGCTTCAGTTACTGCTAGTTCACTTCTAGTGGAATTCAGAAATGCGATTATGCCCAAATCCCAAAAACTAAACTCATGTCTCCAATCTAAATCTTGGTTCTGGGTGTGCTACAACCCAACAATTTCCAAAAGACGTTCTTCTGAAAGCAGTACTACAACCCGTATACAACCCTTTCATATGTATACAACCCTATAAATATCCATTTTGTATTACACCAGCCCTGAATATTTGCACTCACCCCATCAAAATAAGATCAGCGTAACTGTATTACATGACATACAGCTGTCACCTCACCTTTTCCATAACACATTCCCTGTACGGAGCTCTAATAGACACAATTCTTCATTTTGGTGACAGATTCTCACAACTCATAAGGAAATCAGAAAAGGAAATCTATCACTGTAAGCACCTGATAGTCCTTCCCTTAATCAAAAATTTGCTACTCTGCATAAGTTAATGGCTTTTAAGCAAGTAGCTATGAAAAGTATTGAGATTCAGGAGGTTCCATCTTCACAAACTGTCAATTTACAAGCTGCTATTAATAAGTTAACATTTTTTCCTCTTTTTATCAAAAATTAATTTCCTAAAGAGAAAAAGTCCAACTACTCAATTCGTTTGGATCTAGCTGACACAGCCTTCTAATTCATGGGTTTATCCTTAATTCTGTCTTATATTTGTAATTATTTGTTACGATTCCCTACAGGTAGGGGTAAGACTAAAATTCTGTAATATTTCCATCATAGAACTAAAGACTAATCTCACTCAAATCTCTGGTGATTAATCTTCAATGTAATAAAGCAATTTTACCTTTAGCATGGCTCTTGCCACGCTGAATACTCTTTATGTGAGTTGACCCATTCTAGCCAAAGGGACTGCTCTTCCATGTAGTCAGCCTGAAATAAGACTGCACATTTAGACTCTCAGCTACTTGTTTTGTAACATTTTGTAAAAAACAAGTAGATAATAATAATAAAGCTACAAATACACCCCCAGTGACAAGCTCTGCTATATACTACCTCAAAAGAGCTCTGGGGTAAGCTACACAAGGGTGACTGATAACAGAGTTTTCCTCATATCAATTGAGTGCGATAAAATAGCCACTGCAAGAGGCTTCCCTTCTTAATTATCATCCTGCTATCTTCCTGGCAAATGGAATACAGTAACACAGTAACAACGAGGGTTTGTAATGAAGCTCTTGGTAATTACTCCTCTCAAGTCAATCTGCTCTTATATGCAATGGTGCAACAGAATTAAGGATTCAGAAAAAATTAGTGATGCATACAAATACAATCTGCAAAAATGTGTTAACTTTCTCTTAGCGGCTCAAAGAGACAGTTATTTTGGGGCAGTGGAGAGGGAAAAGGGGTCTCACGTACTTGGTAGTATGTCTGTTATATCCTGGAATCTATTTTACCACCACACTTCAAGTTCATTAAAATAGTCCCTGAAATGTGATGACACCGTGTGGAATAAAACAAGATTGTCAGTAACAGTCTAATTACTTCCTAGTTTTGTTAACATATGATACAACTAAAATGCAATATTAAAAACCTAACCTTCTTGTCAAATGCTGCGCTACTGTCCCACCTTTTTTATTCATTGCTGTATCTCAGATTACTTGATCTTTTTTGATTACATGGGTTATTTGGTTTTTTTATTACTTTTACCAGTGTAAAGAACCTCACAGAACCATAGAACAGCCCAGGTTCTTCTGGTCCAACCTTTCATGGGAAAGGGAGCCTAGATGAGATCTAGCACCCTCTCCAATCGCATCTTGAAAACCTCCCACGATGGGGACTCTAGCATATCCCTGGGGAGGTTGTTCCGGTGACTGATTGTTCTCATTGTAAAAAGTTTCTTTCTGGTATCAAGATTACTTAGTTTATTCATTGAAAACATCGCTTACCTTATTCATTTTAATAATTTCAGCAGAGCTACAGAGATAAACGTGAAAAAGAGAACTGTGAGAAAAGTCRTTATAAACCACTAGCATTTGTGTTAGTGTTCTTGAGGTAGAAACTATATTCTCACATTTGCAAAGCTGCCATCAAAACAAGCTTCAGTTCCTCATCCAATTCCCTGGCCGCTACGATCCTATAAATAAAAGATAATACTCCTAATTTCTACATATAATTCTGTTACCTTTCAAGAGCCAGTTTACTCTAGTTTATTTTAATTCTGTATTTTCTTGATTGTTAAGAATCTTACCATGATATATCTTTCTATGAGAAATGAGTTTTCCATCACGGGAATAGTGGAACAGTTTGCCCAGACAGGTTTCAGAGTCTCCATCCTTGGAAGTTTTCAAGACCTGACTGGATAAAGTTCTGAGCAACCTATTCTGATCTCACAGCTGACTCCGCTTTGAGCAGGAGCCTGGGCTAGAGACCTCCTGAGGCCCCTTCAAACCCAAATTATCCTATGAGCCTATGAATTTTTATCCAGGAAATCTTTCTCTCTGCAGGCTCTGTCAAGATCTCTCAGCACTAATGGCTCCTAATAGCCCACAGAAAAGGAAGCATTAAAATCTCTACAGGCTGTTTTCACCGCTGGACTGACGAGGCAGTGTTAAAACTATTACTTTGCAAGGAACTGTAACTTAGTATTAAAATGAGCTGCAGGCCAATAAAAGCAATACGAGCTCTAAGACCAGGAGTAATGTGAGCTTTTTCAGCAAAGCTGAGCAAATCAGTTTTATGATGGATACGGAATTTAAGCTCTAAATAAACCCACTAATAAAACCTCTGGAGTTTAAGTAAGAAAAAAATTAAATTATAAAAGTAATTAATTTAATAAAAACTATAAATGTGTTAATTCCAGTTTCCCTATGATTTGAAAGGATTTTAGTATTAGTGGGTGACAGAGTGAATATCATATATGGAATCATTCAAGGGAAGTCATATGGCACAACATGCAAGGCAATTGCCCAAGAGGTTTTTGCTATGTCAGGAGTTAGGAAAATATTTTTGAGCGTATGATATTCATTCACTTTCTAATTCTGTATCTCTCTGTACATTTTTCTCAATTGTCTTCTGCGTCTAGCCACATGACAGGAACCCTTCTGTATCTCTTCGCTTTGCTGGTACTCCTGTTTTCATTCTTTCTTCCCATAACCAAATACAAATTACATTCTGTGAACGCTCCTTCATTAGTAACTTGGAGCTTGCAATAACCTCTACCACATTTCTTCTAGATGAGAGGCAGTCAGCCTGTTTAAACAAAGCTAGGCCTACTTTTATTTAATATTTGTACTATGGCAGCTCTTATGGTCTGATTACAGTAGCCAAGTATAAAATTCCAGTCACAGCCAGCCCAAGATTTCTCAAGCACTGGCAAAATTGAATGCTGATACTCAAAGGGTAAGAACTCAGGAGGAAAAAGCTCAATTTTTTGTCACCAACAAATTATTTTCTGGTGGCAAACCAGTGGGTTCTGGCTGATGGGAATGAAGTGGAGCAGGGTAGATAAAATGGAAGAGGACTCAGACTAAGTCAGTGGACAAAGAATATGGAAAGGGAAGAAGTCAGAAGAAGTTTCAGAGAGAAGGGGCTGAAAGTGTTTGTTCTGGTTTGCAGTCATTCGGGGCTCCAAGGGATGGCTGGGGATGTTGCAGGTGAGGGCCTCTCTTTGCTTTCTCTTCCCTTGATCTCCACTGCAATCCAYGTCCTTCCAAGACCCACAGCTTTTCTTTTCTTCACAGCTACTTTCTCTCCACGGCAGCCTCTGTTTGCTATCTACACATCCTAATCTGCTATCACACAAGTGAGGAAGAGGAGGAATTGAGCAAGGACCATTCCTGCCACCAAGAAAGAGTATGTAAAGAAGCAGGGGAGAGGCCTAAGCAGCCGTGCTAGGAATGTCTGCCTGCACAGCAACAGCCACCCCGGCACACACCCCGGACACAGCAGGGGCAGGTGATGGCGAAATCTCTATGGCTGGGTACCGCATCCCTACGGCGGGAAAGGGCCTGTTCAGTCTACTGCACACCGTGCCACAAGCACAGCTCTGCTGCTCATTATGTTAAAAAGAAGCATTAAAATTACAATGCAGCTGTTCACTAACATTTGTTCCTTGCTACCCATTCTGCAATATTGCTGAGATAATTCTAAATACATTTTTCATTAGAGTGACATCCAGAACTGTGAAGACTGTAAAATCTGCCTCTTAAACCCATTAAAGGGCTTACTCTAAAAAGAACAATCACTAGCCACTGTGGCGTATTACTGTAATACACAGACAAAAGATGCAATATCAGCCTCACTCTTGAGATTCCTGCTTCTTTGTCACGCTCTACTGCTAATCTTAGAGCTTCTTTGTGCCCAATTAGCCAGTTATATTGCTTATGTTTGTGGTGTAGCTTATCTATTATCAGGTTTAGTTGCTGAGGAGGGATTGGACACCAAACTGTACAGAATCACAGCTGTTCAGAGTATTTACACCTGCCTGTTGCTGGGTGAAGAGGGAATAGAGTCACTTTAAGATGCACTTTAAAAGGAACGAAGTGGGCTCGCTGTTCATCGCACACATTCCGTAACCCACCTCCAACTGCCAGAATCCAGATGAGCATTGTTACAGCTACTCCTTTTTCTCACCACAAAAAGAAAAACCAAACCAGATTACAAAATCAAGAGAATTCAAGTAATAGTCCAAATTATCATTGAACGGCAATTTCTCAATTATTATATTAAAGAAAAACACTGTGTTATCACACGGTCTAACCTCTTCTTAGGAGGCGAAATACTGTTCGTATCCGAGACTCAGATTAGCTATGCTAGGGATCCATTTCATGTTGAAAAAGTTATAGGCCTTCTAAAACTTTTACTATCCTCTGGAGTTCAACTAGTCGCTGCAGAACAGGGTGTTTACATCCTTTAAAATCATGCAGCTGAACTAGGGCAACAGTTCCATAAATAATTTGATTCTCCAGGTATTAAATATCTGCCAATAAAAGCTAACAGATGTTTCTACAACTCAGAGATTTTGAAAACTCTTACGACCTATTTTCTAGTTCCTGGTCTGTACAGACGGTACAGTTGCACTCAGGGTACACCTGCCTTATAACCACCCTCCTGGCTTGTGAAGAGCTGATCACTGTTCCTAGCCTTGTAGCAGGTGATCGGAGATCCTGTCATTCCCCTGAAGCTGGAAACTAAAGCCTTTTGAGAATATCTGTAATACTCATTTTTATGGTAATCATCAAATTCCAGTACAGAACACCACCATATCCCTGATTTTATACATATATCTATGTGTGAATACTAGGCAATATACATAAATACTGCCTAATCAACTACCAGTGAAGTAAAAGGAAAGGCTTTCATAAATTAAAGATATTGGATCTAGCTCCAGTAAAATCAATGCCAAGTCTACAGATGCCACACTTTTAGAAACAGATTTTAGAATGTATAAATATATATGTTTGCTATTTCATATTTAATATAAATTCTGTGTGTGAGGATTTTGTGTGTGTGCATGCATAAATGTATGCATACATGCATTGCTGCCTGGATAAGAGCAAAGTTTATGATTGCTTCACTTTTGCCTGAATATGGGATATTGGATTTATGGAGAAATGATGCAGTTTAGTAAGTCAGCCTAATGAAGCACCTCTAAAATTGGTATCTAGCACTGTACCTGGATGCAGTATTTCAACTAAATATTTCAGAAGAAAGAATGGTTTAGAAATTTTCAGTGTGGTTAAAAAGAAACTATATTYCTCCTCCTATAAAGCAGATATCCAAGCATAGGTGAACACTTTATTTTGCAAACTCTGCACTGTGCTCCACTGGGTAGGAGAGACGTGCATATGCMACGTGGGGACCAACTCATGGTAGCTGAGAACTAAACAAGAGCTGCAGAGGTATGTTCTTAGCTATTTGCAGTTTGTAGGCTATCTCCATGCATTTGACATTTTTCCAGATCACTTAGCTATTCCATTCACTCATCACAAAAGAGTTTTTCCTCCAGCCACAGAGGTTTGCCCTGAACTGTGGGTAGGTGTGGATTTTGCCATCTGTGCTTCAAGTCTCTTTCATATGTATGCCACAGATAAAATTATCCACAGTTTTTTCAATGTGACTGATATGTTGGGTCTGAATTGAGAGGATTATTTTCATTCAACACTACCTAAACAGACAGTGCTCATTTAGTCAGGCTAGCCAGTACAGCAGAACCAATCGGCACATGAAAATTTAAATAGCATACTAATACTGAAAAATAGGGGGTTTTAATTCTGCGCACCAAGAGAGAATAYACCCTGCAACCATATAGGTCAGTATGCTTTCTTATTTGAATCAGAGGAAAAGAAAGAAGAGCCAGACCTAACCTGGCAGTATGACATCCATTTCCTCCCATAAAAGGTGGTTTCTAATTCTTTTAAGCTTTGGGTGCAAGAGGAGGATACGTCACAATCCCCATATTGCATGCCTAAATGGGATGCACATATATTCAATATAACTTCCATAAGGGTCCCCATGACCAAACTCTGGGGTAAATATTCTCAAGCGGTGTCATCTGAACATAAGCAAGAAAGAAAAAGAGCAAGAGGCTCACTCCATCTTAGGGTCTCACCTGTCATTACATTTTCTCAGTAAGAAAGAAGTCTTTACACAAACTCACCAGCCACTAACTCCCCACATTTGCCCAGCAGCCACACTGACGTGCCCACTTCCTTTACCAGCAGATGCGGCTCTGCAGGAGGTGGCAATGGTGATGGCTCCTTACAGAATCTGCACAGGGCAGTAATACAGTAATAAAGGGCAATTCCAATGATCACCCTCAAAGCAGAAATTGCTGGCAGGATGAAAGCCTCTGGAGTGCCCTGGACTAGACCATAAGCAACTGGACAAGAGACTATAGAGCAAAAGTAGATTTGCAATTCRAAGAGATAATGTAGTGCAAAGCAGTAAGGTGTCATTTCAAGAAGCCATACAGCACTTTTCCCTAGCAACTGAAGAAGGATACCATGTACATATCTGATTTCCCCTGTCTTCCAAAAATGAATCACACMAGAAAGTAAAGAGCAGGAGAACAAGGTGTCAAAAGGAATATTTATCCATAATATACCCACACTGAAAAAGGGAACACCGCAGCAAAAGACAGTTCCTWCAGGTATACTCAATTCAGAGTGGGTGTCTACCTACCATACACAGACTTGTACAGATRATTTTATTATTGCTGTTTACTTAAGTCTAAATTCCAGAAAGAAGGTAACTAAGCAACTGGTAAGGGTTTCTAATCACTTGACTAGGCTTCTCCAAAGGTCACGTGCCTAAGAAGATGTAAGATTATAAAAGAAAAACTGTTCAAAGCTGTATCCTTCTGCTTGACAAACATCCACCGATTCGCGGCAGTATTTGAAACACTAATATGCCTACTTGTTGCACTGCCCCATTTACCTGAAGAGGCTACTTACAATCAAAAACTGAACGCAAGGCATACTCTGTGAAAAGATAACTGACAGAGAGTACGTACCCAGGAGGCTATCAAGCAACCAAGGAAAGGGATCGGTACACTGGTAATGTTGTAGTCATTGGGTATTATAAAAAGACTGTTGATATCATTAATATGGTTCATAAAATGTTTTTAAATATCTTAATTCCCATGTCATACTGTTACATAGCCGTAAGTTTCACMCCTAGTGCATGAAGTCCTAGGAAAGGGGCAGAATATCCATGTTTCCTTATTTACTCTCTTCATTACATATCCCTGTGTAATGGATAATTCATATATGTAGATATCCACATCGTGGATTCCTAGAGTTGTCTGACAACTGAAAACCCCAGTGAACCACCACCAGGTTCTTCTTTCATCAGACAGAAAAAAGGCACAACAACGCTGAGCACTTACAAACTGAAGCTATATATATATACGCACAGATTAGAAAAAAAGATGTACATCTTCATCATTGAGCTTAATTAAACATAGAGGTAGGGTAGCAAAGAATGTRAAAGGTTTTCTAATTGTTGCATCCAGCATTCTAACTATGAGTCAGGTTTCCTATTTACTCCGTCCCTGAGGAGTAGTCAAATATCTTTCTTAGAGATTGCTTTTAGCTCAAACTAAGTTAGAAATTCTCAGATTAAGCTCTTACAGTTGTACTCTTCTGGATGTCAAAATAGATGAGAATACCCGTTCATTCTCCCCATAATTTAAGAACCTAAGAATCGAATCCTCAGGGCAGGCATTTTTCACTTGGCCAATGGGTTCAGCATTCTGACAGTATCAAATCCAGCTGCCACAGCTGAGGTATAATGCATGGAGATGAAAGTTAAGCTAAAGACACATAGCAAAGTTTTTAGATAATGTCTAACTGTAAAGCTACAAAGACTGCAAGACCTTCCCAATTCTTGATCCATTGTTTTTAAACCTAGCATAAGGTGARAAAAGATATGCAAAATAAATACATGAGCAGAGATAACTGAAACCACCTACTGTTCCAGGTAAAGTGTCATTTTACCCACAAAGAAAGAGCACTCCAGAATCATACGCTGCCCCACTGAGGATAGGAATGACTATTTTCTCCTGGCAAAAAGMTTTCTCAGCAGCAGGTGGACGTATGAAAGATATCTGCACCCTTGTCTGCCACACAGCAGACTAACTAATTCTTGTTATTTTAATATTACTGCCAATGTTTTGGATGACAGCTTCACCAATGTAAGAAAAAAAAAGACATATCTGCATTCATTATGTATTATGTCATGGCAACAYAGAGCATCACGAGTTCATTAGAAATTATTTGCCCATGATACAATTTAATTTTCTTATTACAGTAATAAAGGAAAGAATAGCTGGAGTTTGACATAAGCAATCAAAAAAAAAAATCCAAAAAAGTGAAAGAAATGTGAGCTTTCTGCTCTTGGCATAATCCAGAATGCTCATTATGAGTAAGGTTTCCTATTTACTCTGGCACTGGGTTAAGAAAGATGTTGACAGACTGGTTCTTGGGAAACACAGACTTTAACTTGGTACCATCAACAAAATAATATATAATAAACACCAGCTGCAACTGTCAAGAATCACTATGTTAAATATGCTGTACAGAGTTAGTTTTTGCAATACTGAACATAAAAACTCAAACAAAATCCAGTAGCCAAAAAAATGCTAGGAGCAACGGATCCTTCGGGCGTAAGCAGATASTCCTGCACCGCGTTGTACAGAAATGTAGGATTGTAGCTCTGTAGTGTAACAGTAGGGATATTGCTGTTACACTGTAGTGTAACAAAAGGGATATTGCTTTATAGCCTAAGAAGTCGCACTACTCCATTTACTCCATTTGACCTGTGCAGGCTGCCAACTAACTCTATTAACTTACCATGAGCAAAGTCCTGTTTTCTTGAGCAGTGGGAATCAAACAAGAGATGTTTCCTTTGTTCACAGTTTTGAGATATTTCAAACCATAAAAAGCTCTGTCTTTTACAGCTTTTTCACAAGGCTGTGGGCCTGAAGTTTGTTTTTCTGTTTTCTGGATCTTTCCTTTTTTAGTGGTATGTCTCACTTTCTCCTCACACACAGCTCCAGCACTCCARTCCAAGTCCTTCATTCCTGAATTTAACAGATCAACCCTTTGGCTGTATAGATAGTTACTAGTTCAACCTCTCATGAGACGTTTTTCCAGGTCCGTAATGCTTCAGCCTACTATTAAGAAATTACTTCTGCTATTTACTGGGTTTATTTACGCACATGAAAAACCACTGTTACCACATCAATTTCAATAAATTTCTTTCTTCAACAGAATTTAGATTTGCTTCAGCAGCCCAATAAGCTATTATGTTGCTAAAGATTTACTAAAGGGCAAAATATTCAAGAATATTTGTACACTGGTTATGAAGAGCAGGAAAGGGGACCATTCAGATTTCTTTGTGCATCTTGAATGGCTCAGTGATGGTTCAAAGTTCAAATCACAAAACAGAAGATTGGATTCAGACCTTTAACCTGACAACCTGCTCTAGCTGACCCTGCTTTGAGCAGGGTTGGACTGATGACCTCCAGAGGTGCCTGCCAACCCCAGCCATTCTACGGCACTGCACTGCACAAAACTCTTACCATGAAGTAATAAGCTGTACCTGGCCCAAAGTGCACAGGTAGTGGGTCTACTATTTTTTTTACATTCTCTAGTTTATCAGCTATATCAGAGTATATTCCTTCCTCTTAGTTTCTCCTCTTATGAAGAAAAACAGGGAATTGCAAKAATTTTATTTTGGTCATAAATTTTCATCTTTTGTTGAGATTTCTCAAGTTATTTCAGCACTCTCTTCTTTCTTGCTTTGTTGATGATTTGTTCAGCACTTCTAAGTTTCCTGCATGTTAACTTGCAACCCAGCAGACCACACTGARCAAATCAAGCGCTCATGAACTATATACTCTGACTCTCTTCCCAGATATCTATAGTCCTTCCCAATTCTTGCATTGCCTCAAGACTTACAATTCTTTCAACCACTCTTCTAAAATACATGAAAAACGTAGTAGCCTGGTTTTACCCTCTTTTATTTGACTGCCAAAACAGAAAGATGGTGAAGTGCGAAACTATCCAAAAAGTACCAGTAACAAACAGATCAAATATTCATCCCATTCCTACATAACCATTACTGAGACAGCTAGTCAGAATCAAGCAGTGTCTCAGATGGCCTACAATCTTACAGTGACCTTGGTGAATATTCATTATATTTTCAAAGCCACTTGGTATAATTAAAAATAAAGCATAAAAATTTAATCATAATTTCATCATAATTTAAGACATACCTTGAACATAACCAGATATATCTTTTCACAATGACATAAGAAAAATTCTCATCAAGAAAAGACTTGAAAAGCCTGCCAGCTTTAGCTTCTCAGACCATCAATATCAAAGAATTTTCAAGAAGGGCAAATCGCAGAGGTAAGCTAAAATACATTTTGCAGTTACTACATGTAAACCACCATCAGATTCAAAGATGTACATTGTATAACTTCGGTCACATGTACACTGAAAAAGTACCTTCCCATCTTGCCCCAGAAAATGAGAGAAATCAAACGATCTAGTAAAAATGAAACCCATTAAACTGATTTAAACTTAGCAGGACAAATTTTCATAACAGTTTCAGCACTACAATTCCCCTGAAGTCAAATGGAAATGCATTGGTTCAGCTTAGCAGAACTTGGCACAGCAAGCAGTTTTATACTGTTCATTCTSAGTACCAGCCCATGAAATGTTGCATCTCTAACTTCCATATGGCTACATCTTAAGTAAGATTACGCAATTCTTTTACATCTTAGCATTTTATTCTAAGTATTTAATTCACAGCACATCATGAGTCAGGCTGTATTCTCTGTGTCTTTTTCTGGGGTTTTGTTTTTCATTCTATATGTTCTCTCTCAACGACATCCAACAGTTAGGATTGGATCTAACATTGCCCTTCCATGAGAGGCTTTCCAACTAATTTCAACAGATTTTGGATCCATCTCTTGCTGTCAAGTTTATTAAACAGGATGTTTTATAAATTTGTAATATGTAATTAATTGACAGTTCCACTTGGCTTTTGTCAAGGAGCTCAGGTTATTTTCAAATACATTAGGATACACAGGTGTCGTGGTTTAACCCCAGTCAGCAACTAAGCACCACACAGCCGCTCGCTCACCCTCCCCCCCCTGGTGGAATGGGGGAGAGAATTGAAAGGGCAAAAGTAAGAAAACYTGTGCGTTGAGATAAGAACAGTTTAATACTTGAAATAAAATAATAATAATAACAACAACAACAACAATAATAAATTGTAATGAAGAGGAAAACAACAAGAGAAAGAGAGAGAGTGTGGGGGGAACAAAACCCAGGATAAACAAGTGATGGAACCACTCACCACCTGCTGAGCGACACCCAGCCAGTCCCCAAGCAGCAATCACTGCTCCCCAGCCAACTCCCCCCAGCTTATACACTGAGCATGATGTCACATGGTATAGAATATCCCTTTGGTCAGCTTGGGTCAGCTGTCTTGGCTGTGCCTCCTCCCAGCTTCTTGTGCAGCTGGCAAAGCATGGGAAGCTGAAAAGTTCTTGACTAGTGTAAGCCCTACTTAGCAACAACTAAAACATCAGTGTGTTACCAACATTATTCTCATACTAAATCCAAAACACAGCAGCACTATACCAGCTACTAGGAAGAAAATTAACTCTATCCCAGCCGAAACCAGGACAACAGACAAATGTAATATTTAAATCAATAAAAGACAGACCTATAAATAAAGAACTAAGCTGAAGTCACTCTGGCACACCTTACTCTGGTAAACAGTAGTAATGCACATGACCTAAGCACCTACATGAATTTGCACCGAACTGTCCAGCAGTCTGAGAGCAGACTTCCCCACTGAGAAAACAAGGACTGTGAAAGACCAGGTGTAGGTATAGGCACATATGATACAAAGATTATTTACAAGGCAAGCAAGCAGCCAGAAGGAGTCATGCAACATGTTCCCAGCGTAGAGGAAAAATAGTTACATGCAGTCTTTCAAGCAAGAGATTGATTAAACACAACAGGAGATTAGAAATGTGCCTCCCTCAAAAATCTGACACAGTATGAATTGCCTTGAGAGACACAACCATCTCTTCGCTTGTCGCTACTATGATGATCCTCCTGTCAATTCTAGAAATTCTAGAAATGGAGGGATAACTAGACTGCCTATTCAGTGATTCATATTCCCAGCATATGGTAACATTCTTTCACTCAGTACTGATATCATCATGTAACCTTAGCTGTCTTCAACTAGAGGGCACGGCAAGTAATTCATTGACTTAATTTAGCCTTATGTAAAGCAGAGGGATTATATGAAAGCAAATTAAAAATTAGCATAAAAAACAAGAAAATATGTTTGCTACTTTRCTTGTTCACTTTACTGGCTTAGCCATAGGGATATGTTGATTCTTCTTTTGTATTGGGATTTATTTTCTCTATAAAGTACTTTACAAGGTTCACTTGAAAAAGCTTAACAGAAGGAGATTTCAAAAATATGTTAATTGAATGTTGAGAGGAATCTCTGTGGACGCCCACAAAAGCAAGATACTAAGGAAATGTCTGTTAAGATCTCCAAATTTGTGCAGAAAGACTAATTTTAATCACATATTTCTGGATTTATTTTTATGAATCAATGCCACATCAATCTTCTATGGCCTTTTATTCCAAACTGTTATGTATGGAGCCCTGCCAGAAAGGAACTCACAGCACTGGCAAGCTGTTGCATGAGCCTGAGTTAATGCATGTAAAAATACTGCTTACTGTTTTCCTAGTTTTTAGAAAAGGACTATGAAGACAAGTTATAGTCCTTTCTGCGTGGCTTTTTTTTGTTTTCACTTGATCGTACCAGTTACATAAAAGCTCAGTTTCATCAGGCTTCCCTTCTTGCAGAAGGGACTTCAYCAGAGGTGTTTCAGAACAAAAACTACCTTATCCCCTTTTATTATAGAATTGTAGTCCATTCCAGGGGATAGTTGAACTATCTTCAAATAAGCCAGATGGAATACTGCTAGCAATGGCAGCACACAACAAAACCAAAGCAGATAAATGTACTGCAATTCTCCACCTAGATGTACCCAAAATTTGAGTAGGGGGTTAAATTCTTCTTTATACACTAGCTGGAACAATTCTTGAGTCAATCCCCACCTGATCTTCTCAGCTACCACATGCATTGCCAATAGAAATGCTGCCTAATGCACAATGATGCAGAATATAATTTCCATTGTGATCAATACTGCACTGCAAATTAAAGACTTTTTTTCCATAGGATCTATATAGCAAGCATTAAATATGCTTACTTTGCAAGCATATACTTTTTTACATAAAGAAGACATGCAAGTATTGATATACTCTTACTTACCAAACCAGCGATAGTTCTGTAATAAAAAGGGTGTGTCTATCTCTCTGTACAGCAGTTATAATAAACTGTGTCACTTTACTCTCATATCACTAATACAGGCTCAATCTTATCAGATGTTCTGTAATCTCAACTTCTCATAATATCACTAGCAGTTGAAGTGATTTACAKTCAAAGAGAAGGGGTTCATATTCCAATCTTGTTAAGGGAAGCACAAATATAATACAAGCATCAATTTTAAAAACATACTTTAGTAAGAATAATGGAGTAAGATGCAAAATAAAAGATTTACAAATCCATTACAGATTGAAAATACAGATCATTTGATACAGATGCTGCAAGGAAAAAGAAATCGCAAAGCCCTAACAATTACTACCTTGGCTAAAAAGAAGCTGAAAATCACAAATCACAGGGAGGTTTGCCTAAGGAAAGGCTGCATGTTTGGGACCAAACAGTAAGTTGGCAGAAGGAAAGAATACTTGCTGACATGACAAAATGGTTTTTGTCAAAGCTCTGGAATCTGTAGCATCACAGCTTGACAGCAAAAGCTCTGCAGGCCTCTAGCAAAGCCAAAAGTAATTAAGTGTACTTACATGTACTCCCTGTGTGCAGAATGCACAGCAGCTGCGTTGCTGTAACGCCACAAAACTATCGCTGATGACAAAACGTCCAGGGTAGCATCAAACTGAAAGAGACACAGAGTCAATTGTTTTGTGGGCCATTAAACGTGCCCAGTACTAACAGTAATGCATTTACTATCCCGCTGCACAGGCACAAAGCAGCTTCAAATGAATCATTTAATGAAAGCAGGATTTACATTTATTAAATTGATTTTCACATTTTTGCCATGTATTATTGCACAATGACACACTTCAGAGCTCAGGAAGTCAATCAAGGGATTAATAACTTTTAATTTGTAATCCATCACCTGTGGAGAAGTTAAGAAAAAAAATCCCACCACAGTCTGCCACTGTGGCACCACAAGAGTTAAAATACTAATTAATACTAATATGATTCTTATGCAAAGACTAAAAAAAAAAAAAAAAAAAAAAAGTGTTTGAAAATCCCTGTCAAGCATTCCTTTTTCCTGCAAAGTCACTAATTTTCTGCAATAAAAGGTTTTGTTTCAAACCAAGCAAATAATAACTTTTTTCAAAATCCCATTGTATCCAGATTTCATATTATTCTGTATCATCAGCAAAATTGCCATGTTTGCATTTCCAGTTAATGAAGACATGATGTCAGGTAACACCAAAAATCAGGCTTATCCCATTGTAAGAACTTTCATCCTTAAGTCAAACTTTCTACGGAGCCAATCTAACCTTCAAATTTGAAAGCAAAAGACAAATTATTTGAAATGAGTCATTTTGCTTGTTGTTAGGAATTTTTTGCTCTGCCACTAATTAGGAATGTCATGGCAACTACTAGAGAGRAAAGCTGTCATCCCAAAGTCAATAGTTTTACCATAGACTTCAATAGGAAAAGGGTCAAGCAAAGTTCAGAAGGGACCTTCAGAATTTGGCTCAAGTTCAACAACAGAACTGATTAAGCTGAGAGATTTTGTAGAAGTAAACCGTATCTGGTGGATAATATCTATCAATGATGAGATATAAGTATTGACACTAACTCCAATATAAGACTTAGTAGTCAGAAMCTGAAAAAGTATAATGAAAGTATCTTTACTATCCTTTCCAAGGTATGACTTCAACAGTATTTTTTCTAATCCATCATTGACTTTGCACACCTTGCCATGAACTTACAAGAAGAAAAAATACAGTATTTCATGTTCAGAAAAAGCCCATGAAAAAAATGGTAGAGAATATTTAAATTGTATCTCTACTTACAGCAAATCCAAATGATGATGCACTGTATCTCATTACGGAGACAGCTAAAGGAAAGAAAATATCATTTAGAATCACTTTAAATCTCTTTTGTATCCTTTCTTCTTCTCTTGTCRGAGAGCTACAAAACCAGTTTCAACACATGGGCTTAGTTTCACCAGTTCCCACTACAATGACCTGACCGACACTTAAAAAAGGTCTACAAGAAAGGCCTTGTGCTGCAGGAAATGGTTAGGTCACTCGAGAGAYGCTTTTCTTTCTTCCAAAACCGTAATGGGGCAGACCTTAGCAYAGCATTCAGAAACAGTCTGTTTATGAAACATGCTGCATTTCAGATGCAGTTTTGAGTAAAAATATGTTGAAACCACAATTTCAAACTCTCAGAAAACTTTACATGTCTCAAAGTGCTCCTTGCTCCAGTTAGGCACAAAAGTCCACCTGAAATGGCTGACAGAAAGCTATGCAGGCCCACCCAGACTCCCTGACTGCCATCTTTTTGACAAAAAGCCTAAGGGTAATTCACACAGCCCCAAGTAATGCTTCAAATTCCATCAGATCAGTGATTTCCAATGGAAAAAGCATTATCAGGAAAAATTTTGAGCAGCTCTGATTTTGACTGCATACTGCCTCTAAAAAAATAAACGAGACTTGAAAAATGGGCTAACATCTAGAAAAAACTATCATTTTTATAATTTTACTCCATGCATCCTAATTCTATCATCTCACAGTTCCCAATTCTAGGAGGTAACTGTGCAAGGAGAAATACCTTTCTTCAGCCCAGAGGAATACCAGGGAAGCAGCAGGCAGCAATGGAAGGGGCCATCACCTGGAGATGGGACTTCATCAAACTGCAGCTCTCACAGGCTGACAGCAACACGAYGGCTATGTCAAGCTCTCAAGCACTGAGCAGCTCTAGCCTTCTTGCTGCGTTTTGTAGACTGTGGAGTGAGAGCAGGACTAACTGAACCTGTGCTCGCTGATTAAAGTGCGCAGCACTCTAGTTCCAATATTAAAATAAAGCCTAACAGGATTAATTTTACTACTCTTTCATGAACAGCTATCAGCTAACTTACTAAGAAAAATATGTTTTTGTAAAAATAAAAATACTTGAACTAAAAAACACAGACTCATCAATGACTTTGTCAATCTTAGGCTGACAAATGCAATATCTAATTTTCAGTATTCCGGTATTCATTAGAACAGCTTGGCAGAACAGAGCCACTATGGTTTGACTGTTCTTTTCAGTAACAGCAAGCTGCAGTACTGTGGCACTTATCTGGAAAAACAGAAATTAATATCTTGGAAAAAAATAACCCTTTTCTTATTGATCTAAGACCTAGCTATGGCCACGATCATGCCAGATATCACAAATATTTGGACTTTATCATTACAGTTGGCCAAAACACCAAGAAAAGTCATCAMGTTCATTTCCAGATTCTGATTTTCTCAAAGTTGAAGAGTATTAAAACAGTTAGTATGGATTTACATGTCTSTCTCTGTTAAATCACTACTTCCCACACTTCACCTCCTGGGTRAAAAAAAAGGCAATATTTCTTGGTCAGACTTGCCAGGCAAGAGCTACACTTGACCAGCTGACACTAGTTTGCAGTGATCCAGCTGCAAATTTGAACACTTCACTGCATAATAATATATTACCTATCAAATTTTCATTGTATGCCTCCTTAGAAGCATACACTTTCAAAAACTGCAGAAGTTGCATCAAAAAAAAAAAGGGGGCATTCACAGGTACACACAAGCTTGCAATGTTCCTGTCGTTACTGCTTTCATATGACACAGTTCAAAGCCACACTTTTACTCCTACTTCTATTTCTAGCCTGCCCCTTTAGTGGAATTAGCGCCTCAGCTTCTACTAAATTGCCAGCTTTTTTCCCCACTTGAATCCAGACTTAAAACAAATTAACACTATGGTTCCCTTAAAAATTAATATATAATTTCTATAGGTGATGAAGTGCATACAGATAGCCACACCTTAAGAATGCTTTAGGTGGCATATTTGGTGTATTTAAAGCATAAGGTCTTCAGCATGAGAACTGTCTTTATTTTTATATATTCTACCACAGTGAATATCCACAGCACTAACACACTGTTTGGCCTGAGCTATCTAAAATGGTAATTAAAAACAAGTATTAACTAACAGTGTCACAAGTCTGCTTAAACCTTTTTGTTAGCTAGTGAATACGACTGGAGGAAAGACTTTCCAAGGACTGGTACCCTACAATAGTAACTTGTAGTGGTAAAAGGTCATAATAAAAGTAGTAATGACCATTTAAGCACTGGAAAGATATATTTTTATATTATTTATTTACATACTGGTTTTCTAATGGGAATAACAACCCATTTGACTTTCTTTCAGAGTCAAATAACAATGTTAAAGCACCTTCAGCCCTGACTTAAGCACATTAATATTTCTAGCTGACAAGTACGGTCATAAAGCTCACCAGTAAATCATCCCAGCTTAAATGCAATGTTTGTCCATGAGTCTGGGCTCTATGGCAGAGAAAGCAACTGTAATATTGGTATACAGGGTATCAACCAATACAGGTTGCCACAGACTGACCACATCCTCTAAAGACAACGACTGGCTCCCATTCTAGGCGCTGAAGCTGAAAGGACTTTTAGGGAAGTACTTCTCAGCATCCAAACACTTGAGACCCCTGGGCAAAGGAATAACCAGTGGTCCTTATGCCTCCAGTATCACTGCCGTGCTCCAGGAGCAATGTACAGCACTGCAGGAATGGATCATAGAGCTTTTGCTGAACCCTCACCTTCCTYCTTCTCAATACACATTTTCAGTTATTCCTAGATGAGCCCCTGATGTAAAAAACCCCCAAGATTGCTAATCTCCATATTGAACCAGTACAATGGTGGGAAACAAGCAATGAGGAAAGAACAGAGCAGGTAGCTTAAAAATCCTGTGGAGCCACTGCATATCTTTAGCAGCTACACTGCCATGACAATGGGAGCCTGCTTTTAGCTATTTTATTGGCTAAATTGGACATCATTTTATTAGCTCTACAATAAAGCAGATAATCCTAATGCATTTTCCTGACATTTGTAAATGGAACTCGCAAGCAGTCAGAAACTAAAAATAGAGCCAGCATAGTAAGCCACAAATCTACCACTGCCTCCACGTGCACAGTGACATCAATTTATGAAGACTACCAACCTATAGGTCAGATTTTGTAATTCCTTCACCCCTTCCAAAGTGATTCCAAATAAAGAAAAATACCCCATTTCCCACAACAAAATAAGGGTTTCATTCATTTCCATGTGCCTCAGAAAAATCATATAACTAGGGCCCTAGCCCTACAAAATCATTCCAATTTGACTCTTCAGCCATCTAGTCTCCCACCAGCCTTTGCCACATTTAATCCAACTAAAATGTGTTCCTGGAGAGCCAGGACCTTGCAGTGACCCTGGGCCTCTCATTTCCTTCTCTGCACTGGGAGAGCACCCTGGTACCTTTTTGCACAAATGTAGGAGGCAAGAAATAGGACAGGAAATTAACTCTGCCTCCAGTTGTCCCAAACAGAAATCTTTGGGATAACTCTGGCTACAAATTAGAGATGGTACATACAAACAGCTCCTCCATCTGTCATAAAAATCTCCTCTTTCCTACTCAAAGAGGGGAAAACTACTTTTAGGAAGCTTCTCTTGATGGGACAATCACTCCATTCATGTTTGCTTTGAAATTGGTCTTTTTGAAAGACACACCTGGATGTCAGCACATAAAATATCATGGCTTCAAAGTACATGACGTGCACTTAGCAGAAATCAGGTAGGCAATGTGAACATCACTGGGTTTATCTCTGTATATATTTCTATATATGTTACCATGCATATCTTGCAGGTCGTACAGAGTCACAAGTAAGAGGAACTGGAAGTTATGCTGAATCAGAAGTGAAACTGAAATACAGTCTGTTTTCATTGCCCAGTGTTGATAAAACATCAAAAACTAATGCTACAATAAATATTTCAAAATAAATCCATTCCAAGCAGAGAAAACCAAATGAGTAATACTTTCTAAAAATCCCTCACAACTGAAAGAACAGAACAGACATGACTCTGATACACTTAATACTTGTAAAAAAACGCTACTGACCAGGATCAACAGGTACACATACCCCCAGGCTCCTTCTCCCCCCCCCCCCCCCCCGAAATTCCAGTAAAGCAAAATTTAAGGATTTTTATGCACATGTCCAAAATTTCTGCAATCAGCACAGTAGCTACAAATGGCTGCTAAATATCCAATATCTCAGACACAAGTCTGCCAGACATGTAATCTACATGGGCAGATCCAGTGCTACCCATCAATGTCATGTTCCTACAGCCATATTTCTATCCCAAAGTCATTGGCAAAACTGTACCAACCCGATCTATACCAAATCTTCAGCTCATTTTCCCAGTTTATAATTGCAGCAATGTGATAAAGACCCTTATTTCTGGGCAACACCATTATACCMTTATGTATGTATCTACCAAGTGGAAGCATAAGTTTAATGTATATTAAACCTGGACCTTGATCTCATTAGAATTTATGTYCGATTTGTGAAGAGGTCCCTAAGAGGGTTCATTTTTCCACCTGCCTGAAAGGTGTCATAGCGACTCTGTGCAGAATGAACTTCCGTCCTTGGGGAAGAGTCCGCTGTGGGATGTGACTCAGTGAACGGGGCTCTAAAGGAGCCAGACATCATGTCCTCAGCTCTGCCACTGCCTGGGGCATGACTGKTAGGCCAAGAAAGTACTCTTCTCGAGCTTTTTGTTTTTCCAATTTCTGAATTTGTTTTCYGTACAAATTCTACACACTTCAGAGCAGCGACTGTATCTTCCAGTCTGTCTCTACTATCCCCTGGACTACAGGCAGAGCTGGAACTTCTGGCTTCTAAATGTGTACAAAAGCAACAAAGCTAAGGAACCCAGCATTTACTGCTCCCTTCCTTCAAAAAGAAAGTGCAATCCCACCAAAACTGTTAATCAGCTTTACCTTTTCCTTCATTTTTTTTAAAGGACCRAGATCCTTGACATAAACGAGTGACTCTATCTACTATTTAATAACAATTTACTTTACTTCTTCCATAACAAAAAAAATCCTCAAGGTATCCTAAAAATCTTTGCAGATTCAGTCTGGTAACAAATTCTGCTATTGGTAGTAATAACGCTTTCCAAGAATATCTATCTTTCCTTGTCTATTACTCAGTTAATTTTGTTTGTCTGTTTTCATCTATGCTGCTGAAATATCTTCTATATACAACAAGCCTTCACTGCCACCCGTCAGTGAGTATAACACTAAAAAATGGTCAGCCAAATACGCCAAAGCAGTCACTTTTGTATGTCACTCTTTCCAGCATAGCTAGAGGTGAACACGAGAAACCATTTGTTTAGGGRAAGCTTTTTGTAAAACCAGAAAGCAGGCAACTCCAAAAAGGCAGAGTTTAACAGCAATTTCCAGGGTTGCTCAAAAGTCCATGCAGGGGTAATATTAGAGTATGCACAAGAGCCGGTTCTGGGAGAAAGCAGGACCCCTCCTGTCCAGCATCCCACTGCTTCACACTCTCCCGTGCTTCCTTTCTCAGGTGCCAACCTTCTGTTTTCAAAAAAGATCATCTCAAAAAAAGATCACAAATAAATCAGAGAAAAGGAGGAGTGGTATTTTTGTTTAGTTTTGGCTTTCCAAGGGGCAGGAACTAAAAGATGGCCATATGTTATAGCTCCAGTTGAGCTTTATCAGGATACTAAATGCATACGTTTGCATTTAAGAATAGGAATAATAAAACCTGAAGGTCTATAAGAAACACYAGTTTTCCTTCCAGGCACATGGTGCAAATCCTGTGCAATTGAACATACAGGTGCATGCTTTAATGTTACATTTCAAATGGGGTCACTTGAATCACCCAAAATAACTCAGTGCAATGACATTAAAGCACGTTGTCTTTTAATGAAACTATGTATTATTGACGCCCCAACTTCAAATATAACAACTGAAATGGTCTAGAATGTTGCAAATGCCCATAACTGCACATTTACCAGGGAAGCTTTTGCAGCTTATACCCACAATCCACAGGCTTTGTCATTTCAAGCCTGAAACTAGCTTCCAAAACCAAAGGAAGCATTTTGGTCCTGAACAGGGAGAAGGAACAAGTGGTGCCTTGGCTAAAAAAGCCACAACCAACCAGAAAAGTTGAGTGATATCAGACACACTCAACAGCTGTTTCTAAAGCTCTGTGGCCAAGATTTGTAACTCACTGTATCCAAATGAAGGTTATTCCAGATCTAATGACCTAGGAGACTCTCCAAAGGCAGTATTTCTCCCATCCTTTGTGTTTTACTGACTGGAGGCAAAGCTAGCAGAGAAGTATTCAGGACCTACACAGCATAAAGAATTTATTCTTGGGAGTTTGGCCAGTTGCTTTAAAGCAGGTTTTACCTAAGTTAACAGGATAAGCCAGAAGCTGAGGAGAAGGTTTGTAAATGCGTATCTGACTTAAATGGGTTTCTGGAAGCTTCATAGAGATCCAGCGAACTCATATTTTATACATGTATCCCCAAACCTGTAACAGCTTGGACATAGGCTGAACACTTTTACCAGTCATTGAAGGTTTTGAATTGCTAATAAAAAAGAGCTGAAATACTGCCATTATCCTCAGGTTCTGGTAAGTTCCTGTCCTGTGGTCACATTAGAAAGATAGAGACATCCTTTCAAAAAGACAATTAAAGAATGATATCATACGCAAGCTACAGCTCAGACGTATTAACATAGAATTTACATGCAAGGATTCAGGCTAACTGCAGCACAACCAATAATAAATATATGAATATTGTTGGTTATGCTATGTATTGGTGTCTATATGAAAAAATTATTGTTAATTASCTTTTATTTAGAACATACTCACATTTAAAAGAGCATAACCAGTGAGAACTGCATCCTCCTCCCCCCATAATGCTTAACTTGAAGTTAGCCAAATGTAGACTAAATGAAATATATTGGAAAACTCCAGATGCCAAACATCCAGATTCAGCATCTTTTTTTGTTTATTTTTTCCCTATTTTTATGGTACTATTTCAAACTTGACTTGATTGTGAATTGTATTTTCAACAATTCTAGTATATCAGGCATCAAGAACGTGAAAAAAAAAATCATCAATGCTGCTGTTAAAAAAACAAGCGAGTCCAGTTTGAAAGTACTTCTAAGAAACGTAAATAATTGTCCAACATCATAAAACCTAATTCTCAGCATGCTACAAAGATTCAAACCACAGGCCTTATGGTGCATACAAACAGTATTTCAYTGGTTGATATTTCAGGTTCAAAATCCTCACACCAGCAGACAAACATAACACAGCTTTAAATACCTGGAATCATACCACAGTATAACCTTTGCTCCATATAAACTGGCTGACTGAAGTGCAAGAAGGAGGATTTAGATCAAGAGAGGATTTAGTTAGCTTTGCCACATATCATAACTCTTTCTAGAAGTATACCAACTATMCCATACCTTAAATATAGTTCTTAAATAAGATAAGAAAAAAATATATCTGTGGTTTAAATCTACTCAAGTTGGATTCGTCCTGGTGTCTTTAAACTTACAGAAAAGAAACACATTTTAGCCATGCTAAGAATTTAAAACCAGTCCGCAAAAACACTGGCTAAATTCKCACTTTTCCACATTAACTGTAAGAACCCTTTCTTAGTATTTGCTATCCACAATACAACACAGGTGCATTTTCTAATTATAAAAAAATACAGACCTCTCAGATAATAWTATTTTCACTGGAGTCGCACGTGAACTTCAATATACAAATTTTTGATCAAAGATCTTTTTTTCCTAGAATTTCAGTAAAATTTTAAGCAGCTTAATGGATGCAGCAATGAATTGCAAAAGGTTGTATTTACCATAGAAAGTTTTCCAAATTAGAATCTTTTTTTCTATTTGATGGTTTTTAACTTTTTCATTCAACATGTGTGTGGAGAGAGTTATATTTTTCAGGTCATTACAGACATATAACTATATTTACAATTACCTCAAAAAATAAATCAAACCAAACAATTACAGTAGTCTCCCTATTTCACAGATAAGGAAACAGAACTGGATCAGGGATCTTAGGAGATATTTGAAGATCAGGGATGCAGAATAAGTTTAATAGCTAGAACAACTGGATTCTGAAGAGAGAGTATAATTGTTTGAAAAGGCAGCTAGGTCCGGGTGGTTGGCACAGTCTCACACATCATACTGTCTTACTAAGTAACTTTCGACAAAACCCTTAAACACTCCCTTTTTTAGGGTTCYTATCTATAAAACAGGACAAAGTAATTCCACACTTCAGGATGTTATACACAGGAAAAATCATTTTACCATATGGAAGCACCTAGTAATTCTGCAAAGAGTGACTGCAGGCACCATGAATATCTTATCTATTTGAATAAACTGTTTAGTATTATGATCTGCCTTTCATGATATTTCACATTCTCAAAGCACTGCCTTAACTTTTAGAAATGCAAACTTTAACTACGGAAAATAGTGACCCAACTAGAAACGATCTGCATGTTCTTTATGGCATTCCCACAGCTTAACAGTWGTGACATACTCTATTTTTATACTAGAAGTATTTCAACAGACTTCTGAAAATCAAAGCAGACTTCCTCTTACACAGAAATACAGCAGTATTTCAGAAGTGTATCAAGTGCTGAAAAAACATTCATATTGAAAATAATTTTGTATTGCCCTTTAACTTGCATTAGTATAATGTAATTATAATTTATTGTAACTGATTGAAACTCACTAGTGCACCCTCATCAATGGGTTATTACAAGCTCATTTTTGTCCTGATGAAACCTCTAGAACACAAAGGTAGTAAGACCCATGAATGCAAAGGTGACTATTTTAAGCATCCTTCGTTTTAGATACCTTTGAAAGGTTCTGAATTTGGAACACAGAAAAATGAGTCCACACAAAATTGTCGGTTGGACACCCAATAATGAAGACACCCAAAATAATTATGAGAAAGACCTATTAAAAACTACATTCAAGCACAGGTAAATGAGAACATATAGACAGGCTGATACTTTTTTTTTTTTTTTAAACAACTTCTAGTGTAACAATTTATCTGTGTTCTATTTTTTTGCAAAAATCACACAAATGCAAAAGGAAATCTGTCAGAAGGAATGAAGGTAAAATAAGATATTTGCTTGTCACTTTCCTTGGTATTTTTGTCTGGTTCCTCCCTCAGCTAACAGGTGGTTAAGTCCTGCAATTCTGTTCTTGAGGAGGATAAACAGAATTAGAATAAATTCTCCGCACATACACATTTGTGATTTAGAAATCTAAGACCCTGGCTGGAGCCCATTCGTGACTGGTTCAACGGATCCTGGGACAAGGAACGGACACTCTAACCTGGAAGCCAGTGGGCACAGAGCATAATCCAACACAGATCTGCCCCGCACAGCAGGCTGCTTCTCTGGAACCAACTGTTCTTCTCTATACATGGATCGGTGCCTTCCCCAGCACTTCCTACACTAGCCAATGACTAATGGCACAACTGAGTCCCTCTATTGCCAATGGGAACAACACAAGAGAGGGCGTAATAATGTAAAGATTGACAAGTTTTCCTTACCATAATAAATAAAATTAAAAAAAAAAAGAAAAAAGGAAGCTTATATTCCTTTCTCTATGCATGGCTTTCCTGAACATGCAAAGAATGGAACACGGTATGTGAAGACAAGACCAGAAGAAATTCACACTCATTACATTTAGTCTCTTATTAAATGTTTGTTCTCTGAGTGTTTTAATGACCTTAGAAATATGAAAACCAGGGAAGATTTGAACTGAAAAGCTTTGGTCGTTGAAAAATAATTAGTCATCTTCACAGCCTTCTTCATCATCCCTATCAATTTGAGAGACAAGACACATATCATGGTACCCCCCATTTTAATTAGATGGCTAGTGAGCTGCTCCAGAACCAAAACAARCTGCCAAATACAATTAAGCAGGCTGCCAGAATATAGCACAATATTACAGAGATTTTCTTTTTACAAAGTGAGATTAAGAATGCAAACCATCCCAGACACCTCAGTGAATTAGTGGAGGAACTTTAAAACCTGGCTTTACATACACATTTAAAAAAAACAGAATTCCAATTTAAAGTTGCTTTTTGGTGTAAAAATGTTTAGATACCTCAACTGACTGTGGGAGAGGACATTTGATCAGACTTCTCCAGCTGTAGACACGCAGCCCGTTTTAGTACGAAGGAGCCTGAAGGCCTGTTCTCAGAGGTGAAGATGTTAGGCATAGAGGACATCATGCTAAGGACACCTCTGTGTACTACTAGACAGGAAATAAGCTAGTCCATACCCCATGAAATCCTTCCCTTTAATCTTCAATTTTAACAAGTKAAGAGTTCAATTCCTGCCATTTAACATCTTAAACTTGTAAAACTCTCACAGGGGCATTCCCACACTCTAAGAATCTGCAGTTTAAAAAATGCAAAATCACTTGCAGTCCCTTTACTGGTCTGTATGTTCAAGAAATCCTGTATGTGGCATATTTGACAAAGCACTAAAATTCAAACATGGAAGAGTTATATTGGTATAAAGTAATATTTATTTTGGAACTGAGGGTAAATTGGGAAAACTGTCACAATTTTACACAATAAGTTTTACTGGTCAGTTTTGCTAATAAGCCTAAAAAATGCCCAAACAACTATGGTAGTTCTGAAYCAGCAAATATTTTCATAATTTAGTTTTATTTCAGTACTGTCCTATCAATATTTATTTACATTTACTGTATTGTCAGATAGTTTGTGGCAGTTTATCACCTAGATTCTTACACTATAAACTCATTTATATGGTCAGATAACGGGAAAGCAAGAGACAACTGAAAATGTTACCTTGTTGTTTACTCAGTTAGACCAACTGGCAGATTTTGTCACCTATTTCAGTATATTGTATCATGGGTTCTGATCAAAGTGACATTTAAGTTACATTCCTATCTTATTTTATTTTCACAAAGTAGTTAAATAGTCCAGGTAACTGCAAGTAAAATGTATTGATAAAGAAGGGAGGAAATTGCAAGCTTATATATTGCTTTTCACTCRAGGATGCTCTGGGCATCTATTGCTATTCTTCCTCAGACAACATGCTAATCTTTACAATCTATTGCTAAGGGCTGCAATAAAGAAGGCGGTCATCAATCCCAGTTCAGTGTTGTAATACAGAGATGCTCTGCTAGCAAGGATGACACAGACACACTGTACACACAAAATAGCACTGCAAGTCAGGCTTAGTATACAACCTAAGAGCAAACCCAATATATTAAGTTAGCTGTGGGCYCTAAGTCACTAGCRGCCTCTAAACCACTCATTYGCGACACATTAAGTAAAAAWTACAATGAAATGTGAGTCTTAATAACAAATGTCCTTTGTTCTGTGGTTTTTAATTAAGCTTTGGTAGTAGCTTTTTAATGCAATAATTCTAAATAAACCTTCTTGGAAACATGTAATGCTGATTTTATAACAAAAACATTTTAAAACTGTTACAGTTTTCTTCCAGTTGCACAGTCTTGACAACAGGTAGCAGTAGGAAATCCTACTCAGCAACTCACAAGACCAGGAAGATTGTAACAGCTTCCCCGAAGAATGCAGAGTTCTAAAACTAAAAGAAAAAATAGCAARTGATTGACATACCACACTACTTTGCATCTGTCCAATTTTAGAGTAATTGGCTTGACACGTCTATTGCTAATTCTGAGCAAAGTAACAGAAAACTTCCAAACCTGTCTCTATGAGATGAGCTTAATTTATTTGGACAAAAAATAGTCCAGGTAACGTCAGAAAAAAATGTGATGATAAGACAGGAGAATATTACAAAGTTGTACATTGCTATTTACAACATGTAACTATGTCAATAAAACTCAAACTACATCAATTATTTTTTTGTGTTCCATGCACAACTACTCCAACGAGCAAGCTCTTGAAAAGTGTTAGAAACATATTCCCAGGATAAAACCCTTTATGTCAAGCAGCATACATCTCTTCTTTTAACATAGAAAGGGCTTTTGCTGTTGGTCTTTTTGTTTTTTTCTGTTATACAGGCTTATTATTAGCATGAAACTGAGAAGAAAATTTCTACATTTCAGTATACAGGGAATGTTTAAAGCAGAGCTGACACATACCTGACTTGCAATCAAAATGACTTTTCAGTGGAAAACCCTAAGCACCAACAATCCATGAAGTCATCYAAAATATCCTGACTTAATTTTTCTAAAATGACAAGCATAGCCTCTGAAAATCCAGTCTCAAGTTTTCTGCCAATAGCACTTCTGAAAATGGAGYTAACTTTAAAAAGGTCTTCTGCAATCACAACACCAACAGTTCTAAAGATTTTTGTTGGGAATGGTGTATKTTTAAAAACATTGCTTCAGATTACTGAAAGTGAAAAAACACACACATGATTTTTATCATTCTTAAATCCTCATCTGCTCTGCTTTTAGAGATCAGCCAGTATCTAGTCATTCTCTGGCTCCATGCATAAAGTAATGATGCATTTTTTTTCATTTGTAAATCATGTTGAGAATACTTGCTTATTTATAAAAGGAGAAACCTAGAATTACTAATACCAGAATGCTGGACTTGTATTTAAAAAATCCAGTGGTCTGAATTTGTAATCACCAATCCTGATCCTTGCGTCTGAGCTTAATTTACTAGAACTAGTAGGTTTTGAGAYGGCTGAGAATTGTAACATTATTGTAGCATTTCATATTGGCCAAAGATGTCTTACTCGCTATTCTCGCTGTGCCAGACTTACTGCTTCCCTTCTTGGTGATAAAAGGCTTTGAACTTTCTTGGCCTGACACACCAATACAGCTTCAGCCTGATTCCCTCAATGACGCAAACGCCACTGCCCCTGTGATTTCAGCTGCCTGATGCAGAAAACATGTTCCTTTTGCAGACTTCCAAGCCAGAATAGGTGTTTCATATTCAATTATAGCTCTAATTACGTTAACTTATCCACTGCTTTTGATGACCTCTCAGCCTCCCTCCCAGGTAAGACACCCTTTTAAGTTTACAAATTATTGTATTGTTTTCCCTGCACTGCTCTTACTCATCTTCTCTTCCCAGCTGCCTAGTGCTCAGAGCCATACKACGATGTTAAGTATGCTTCGCAGGAAACAGAAAAGAAATTGCAGCAAGTGCATTGAGCCACTTTAAGAGATAATCAAGAATAAAATCAGCAGTGTAAAACTAATGTAAATGATCTGAAGTTAATGTGTACAAGCATAGAATTTAGATATCTTTGTAGCTATGTTATAGAAGAGTCTAACAAATATTTTCCCTCTACCCCCAAACACGTAACCTCTCAAGTCAGAAGATATTATTGCAACATACAGATAAGTAGACTATATTAATACATTAAATAATATCATATGAGAAGAGTCACTTACTTTTGGAAAATGGAAAGAGCAAGCTACTTTTTATTGACTGTGCAAAGAAAATTACTGTCAGTTCGGGAGTACTATAAATTCACCTCACAGTATATTTCATGGTAACTTGATTGCATACATAAGAGATAAGAGTCCAGACTCTCAGACTGGGTATATTTACATCATGTTCTTCAGATATGCTTATTTATACTACTTGATTATCTAGCCTTCATATAATTGACCGTGTTTGTAACACTCAGCCTAAATTTACAAATTTCCCATTTTGAATAGAGTGTGGTAAAGAAGTCTAAATATTTCCAGGGAAATTATTGAGATAACTTGATCAATGATGCTGCTGGATAAAAGAATACTTACAATTGAAAACATTATTTTGCAAATATATTTTTGAAATGCTGGGAAGACAATATCCTTTCTTCAAATGAGAACTTGTAACACCTTCTCAAATATCTTAATAGTGTAACTTACTTTTGCATACTATCTTTTAAAAAATAGCCTGCCATACACTACTTCTTTCTACCAAAGAATAAAATAAAGTCAATTGAAAGGAACAGCCAGGAAGAAAAGATTAATTCAGAGCTAGAGCTGAGGCTCCTCTGGCGTAGGATGCTGCTTCAGCTGCTTTAGATGGAAACCACGAGATCAGCCACAGTACACACCTAAAGTCTTGAAAGGGTTTTAGAACAACTCTGAAATTTCTTCTGCAGCAAGGAGTGTATCTTTGTACATGAAAGGAGGTGATCATTCTGTACACATATAGTATAGACAGTTACCCCTAATAATATTTGTAAAATGGATTTGCAATGAGTTAAGGCAAATAAAATCTCCTCTGTGCCAGAAAGCCCTTACGATACAGAAGCCAATCTTTATGCTATACATATATTTATAGGCTCATATTTTCAAAGAAAATCATTATTTATTTCTGGCCTCCTTAGCATCTTGTACAAATACATCACAGAAAAAGAAGAGTCATGGTTCTGGATCAGTGACCAGGTGGACTACAACACGCCCACTTTCTTTGCTGTGGCACTTAGCACTACACCATACATTGAGTTATCAGCCACAAGACTGTACAGAAGATCCAGGAGGGATCTTGGGGTACAACTCTCCCAGCCATGTTATCCAAAGGTCTGGTATACGAATTACCTCTTGGAATGACGGTACATTTCCTACAGCCATTCCAAACTGATGTAATCAAAACCCTGCAAGTGATCTCAGTTGCAACAGGGAAAATTTGGAGGGAGAAAAGGATCAAAAGCCTAAATCATAAACTCTAAAGACTCCATTTATTTCCTTTTTTTTGTTTCTTTTCTTCACATGCATGGTCTTCCCCGGAATATATAACAGAAGCATCCACTCTTTTGTATAAAAGACCTGTTTCGAATTTGCTTTCGTCATAAGCCGTAACAGAAACAAAATGACAGACTGCTGCCTGGACTGCTATACAATAAAACCAATACTGATTCGTAGCTGATTTCCCTATAGGAGATATGCTTCAGTTTAAATAGATCAATACGCTTCAAACATTACAATCTGAATTATAAGGAAAACTGCTCACCAGCATGGCTTTTAATATTCTTCTAATTTCCAGACTAGAAGAAATACCTGTGTTCACTTGTTCTTGTACTTTTGACTAATCTTGACCATTAGCTTAAATACCTCATCCTCCCCGTGACTGTGGCTTGCATCCACGCTGACCAAGGTTAGCTCTCGATGGCGGACTGGCCCACTCACACTGGCCACTCACCTCGTCTCATGATACATTGCCAACCCAAGACTGGGACCTCAGGTTAATTTGTACAGAGATCTGATAATGACTGACTCGCATGCATTTACAGAACATTTTCCTTCACATGAATTTAATTTAAAATATTTTCAAGATAAGAGACTCAACAGACAATGACTTATTGGGGTACGAGTACTGGTAAACTAAGGTCCAAAATAAGCCACTTCCTTAATAACTTCGTATTTACTTCCGACAAATTATTGCTTTTGTTGAAAATGAGGTGTCTTCTCAACAGCAAATACAATCAAGGAGTAAAAGGTGCTTATCAGGAGTCACTAAGTTAACATGATGGCAAGAACTTTAAATAAAATTGTGAATTATTTTTGTTGATGCTGTACATTACTCAATGGAAACGATTTTCTCAATTGTTTCTGCTATTATATGTCATGGAACAACATGCAACAGTGATTATTTGATGCATATCTCTGATGTTATTTAATAAATTCTGGATTAAAAGTTTGCAGCTTTATACTGACACAAGTGGGATCAATGAATTTTTAAGTTCTACTGTGAAAGAAATTGTAAAAACATGTGTTGGCATTTGCAAACTGTAGTACTGAACACAGACCAGACAATTAATTTCACGACAGGTACCACAGAAAGCAGTCCTAAAGGCAAAAGTTCACTGAGACAGCTAGAAGAATATATGCATGAAACAAATCAAAACAATTTTATAAATACTCGGTAAAATTAGATATTTAAAATTAAGTCAAATTGGCTGAACATGCCAATCCAGTTTCCCTTTATAACTCAGACTCCACCTACCTAAAATACACAGTCTTCATCATTTATCGATACAATTAGTTTGTCAGATTCGGACAGGAGTCTGAATTAGCATTCATCAATCCACAGATTCYGATTTTTATGCCTTATGAAAAGGTTAAATATTTACTGTAACTTTCATTATTTGCAATTTTGGATCTGACATTAGTCACACTAGAATAGCTAGGCCTTTAACACTATGTAATGTTCAGATAAGCTCTCAGAAAAGCTATTCTACTGGTGCTAAATTTTTTTAAAATTTGTCTTGCAGCTGACCTGAGGTGGATGTACAGCATCTGTTTCCTCTCAGCATGGCTTTTAATTTATACAGTTCCACATCAAAAAATGTACTTTCTACTGAAAAAATCTCACTGTAAAAACACAGATTTAAACAAAGAACCACAAATACTTTATTACCTTTATATGACTGATGAAAAGAAAAAATTTAATTCCTGTGTAAAATGAGACAAGTTTTTTGGGGGGTTTTTGGGTTTTTGTTTGTTTGTTTGTTTGTTTTAATAAAATACTACCCCATCACCTTTTCTAGGCCCTTTTCAAATCAAATGACAAAGGCTAATCACTCTGCGTGATTAGTTTCCCTCTTCTGTACCATGGTATTTACAAAACCTTGTTGACTTGCAATGACTCACCAACTTCTACATGGTTCCTGTAGTTTCAGAAAGATTAACATTGCATTGCCATTGGACAAACAAGGAGAGAAATGAAAAACAATCACAAAATGTGAATGTCATTATACACCTGTTTATTCTATCTCATTTTAATATAGAATTTGTCATTAAAATCAGGTCTTATCCAGTGCCTAACAAAATCARTGGAATGACTTCAACGGATCTTGGTATACACTGGACCAGATCTACAGTTTGTTTAGAAATATTATTTTGTTGTTATTCATTTTCAATGTAAAAAGTATGTACACCTACATAAGTGGATTTTTAACCTTTTCTAAAAATGCATTAAAATCTACTAAAAAGTGAATCAGTAGCCTAATTCTCTCTCAAAGGTAGCTCACTACAAAGCTCTAGACTTTAAGATCTTCAAAGAAAAAGTCTTATTTTTGAAGCTAAACTACTCTAACAAAATGAAAGCACTTATGTTCTTTCAATGTTAGTTAAGCCCTATGTCTGAATACCAATGTTGTAGCACCTTTTCCACAATAATTTGAGAACATTTTCAATTCCATATAAAATTAAGAAAAAATTCTGATCCATAGGCAAAAAAATGTCCAGTTAAAGCACTTCAGTAAGGTACTGGTTCATCCTTAAACTTTGAAAGAAATACTTAAGAATCCACCTAAAAGTTTATTACAGCAAGGATAATGATAATATCCTTTCTTAAACACTAATGCAGCAGAAAAACCTTTGATTCTGTATAATATTATTACACAGATCTGTATAGATTATTAAAAAGACAAAGAAGTTGTAAGACAAAGAAATGCCTGCATAGCAAGTCCTGCAGAGAAGATGATCTGACTTCCTAAAGAATTTGGTGAATTAATTATATACCTTTTATGTTACTTTAAAGATGCAGGTCTTCTCTTTATTATAGATTTTTAGTGCAATGTGTTCTTGTGACACGTAATGAAATTATTAGAACATGAAACTTAAACAAGCATGTATTCTTATTTTTCCTTTGCTTTTTGGAACTACTGCAGAATAAAGCTGCTCAAGTAACAAAAAACACAGTAAAAACAACTGGCCAAAACCAATCCCTCAGCCCCTACACATTACTAAGAATTCAAGAAGCTGCAATGAAGAAAACAAAGCATAATTCACATCGAATCAAAACAAATGCAAACTAGTCATTTGAACACATCTTCCAACTAAAGAAAAGGATGAGCTTAGCACAGCAAAGTGAAATATGCTTCCTTGTGTCTTCCATGTATATGTGGGCACAAATACACACACACTGGGAGGAGGGAAAGTAAACCAAACTGAGTTGACAGATGTGGCAATGTATTATATTTGTAGAAACACTGAATGGTGGTAATACTGAGCTAGTCTGCGGGATAAGCTGGAAGAASTAGAGTTGGCCTAAAACATCAAAGAGCAAGAAAGAATAGTCACACTTGTCAACATCCATCACCAGCAGATCCTTCCTCAGGTCCCAGCCTTGTGTCATCAGCAGAAAACACTTCAAATGGGGGAAAGCAAAGGGAATTGTATACAGGCTTAAACAAAGTCTTCAACCTCAACCACCCAAAGACAGCTACTCCTTTTCCTATCTAATGCAATATATGCTGCCAAAGCAAAATGAGAGAAGCAACATTCAGCTGGTTAGGTTGCAGGTTCAAAACAATAGACACGATGTTGGCTTCAGCTTGGGCAAGCCTAAGACTTCTTCCATTTATGACACATCTTCAGCTGTTGCCATGACAACACCAGCATCTCCCCCTGCTGTGAARTGCTCTTCGTTTAAATATTGTATAAATGAACATAAATCTTTCATATATCTCATGCAGCTATTGTTTGTGAAATGGGGGCAGTATTCCTCTTCTCAGTTTTATTAGGGGAAGAAATATTATACAAATCAGTCATATTGTTATTCACTGAACACTGAAAAATTTCAAYAGCCCAACCCAGCATAATGTTAACATTTTTTATGAAAAGCAGTATAGTAAGGCTCTCTGTATCTTCACCGCAGGAAAGGACAGTTTCAACAAATTTTCTGTCCTGAAAAATTCAGGTGTGTTGGAAAACGAGACCTCCACGATAACTTATTTTCCATGTAGAAACTTAAGCTAGCTCAAGCAATTTTTTAAAAAGGTTTCAATATTCTAAGTGACTATTTTACATAGATTTCCAATTAATAGTTTTTGATGTTTTAGTTTTTAATTCCTTTTGGATATTATTCATAAACATTGAAAATTTTCTTAGTTTAACAACACTCCCATCTGTCTCTAGCTGAGTTTCAAAGCACAAACATGATGCCATGCTTTCTCTCAGGGCATTCTGCACTTGRGAATCAGTAAAAACCCTTATATACAGGGTACAGCTTCTATTAACACGTACATGTAAACCTGTAAGAGTGATTCCATTATTTTCAATTCTACATTCATAAAAGTATTTGAGATAAACCTAGAAATAAATTAGATCTTCCTAGTTTCCTATTTGATTAAAGAAATTTTAGAACAAATACACAAACAAAGAGAAAAAGAACAGTCAGCTCTTTACARAAAACAGTACTTTTCCACTGCAAAGGCCTATGAAGATGTTCACGTAGGTATTTAATGTAAAACTGGCACCCAGTTCATATGCTGTTATSACTTTATATCACTGGTTTTGATACTGATTGGTTGTTTTAATAGGGTTATCTTCTAGGGGGTGGACCTATGTCTGYAGACAGAGCTGATAATTTCCATCCACATTGGTACAAAACCAGGATGAGTTTATTTAGGACTAAATGTAGCTCATAGGATTGGCAGCGCACGTACTGCACCAGAAACTGTTAACATTAGAGACAGTGTGTTTCGACTACCCTAATAAATCCACATCCTTCACTTSCTTTGCCCACAACAGAAATCAATATCTTGTGTGAGCTCTCTAGCCTGTGCCCTTCTTTCCATACAGAGAATATGGAACTTCTACTAACGTCTCAAAACATATATGTAGATTTTCTATTACTTATATACAGATATTCCAGAGTAAGATGACAGTGGGGAGCAGGGTATTTTTGTTCGCAAATACACAGCAATGCTGTAATGACCTATAAGGAAATGCATTAAATGAGATCAGACTCATCTTTAATCAATCCCTGTATTTTCTTTATAGACAGGCAGATAGATAGATAGATATTTCATCTTCTCATTTTTCTTTTAGGCTCACTTTTCGTGGCTGCTGTAGCATTTAAATAGAGTTAACCAGTTCCCTCCAGAGCAAAGGCAAGTACTATAAACAGAGCTGCATGGCTCAAGGGATGTTCAGCAAACGTGTTCAATCAACACTTGCTCCTTCTGGAATAAAGAGGATGTGCCTCTGCATCAGATTTAGCCCTTGTCTACTGTTTGCATAGTAAGGCAGTCTCTGTCTATGCCATAATATGATTTTGATTGAGGGGAAAAGGGCATAGGGTTATTCTAAAACTGTATTGCAATGGCCAATTTTCATCTAATGAGGATTACCTAATTTACATCTGAAAACCTGTACCTACTGCAAACGTGCAAGTTACAAAAGAAGGCGTGTGCAGGGCTGGAGCTGCAGGTGGGAAGGCAGATTTAAATTTATTTTGCGAGGACTCTTATTCTATATGAGCATGTTAATTATCATCACTGGAATAAAGATTTTATTAAGCAAATGAATAAAATCTTGAATCACAATATTATCCTTTTTTCTGATTAAGTTAATTATAAGAGAAAATGGCAAGYTTACAAGCATAGTATTTGCTGGCACATGAGATGGTGTGCTACGATAGATAAGCTATTTAGCCATAATATGAATTAAAGAAAGGATCCTTATGAGTGTCATCAATAAATAAGTATCAAATAGTAGTCCTGATTCTGTAAACTCCCACAGAAATTGGCAATTTCAGCCATGTTTAATATCTCATTTAAACTGATCAGGTAACCCAAATTCTCATAAGTAACACTCTCTCTCTCATTATTTTAGCAGATTATAGGTTAATTATGGAAAGATTTGGAGCCTTCCTGACCTATCACTTTACATCCCTGAAATCCATTAAGGAAAGATAACACAGGGCCATTGTTGGATGGAGACACATAGGTTCCTTTCATCTCTAGAGCCAAGTTGTATGACTCCAATTTCCCGTTAATTAGATAATCTTTCAGAGGATTATTTGCTAATTATCCTCCATAGGATTTCAGCATATGAGAAAAATACACAGAAAAAAAAAACACAAAGAGAGACTTCTCTAAGAAACCTGGCATGCTCTATGGAGCACAGTATGGAAACACCCCACAGATGCTTGGGGATCCATCAACCATGACATTCCAGGTATAACAACCTAGTTATGTTAACTGCTCCTGGGCAACAGGGTACCCAGGGTCTATTATACTTCAAAATTATCAAACACCAGGCAGGACTTGAAAATAAAATATTTTACTAAACAGCAACAGTAGTTTAAGCAACTACTTGACAGATTTGGAAACAGAGACAAAAAAGTAAGTGTGATATCTAATACTTATGTGTCATTCATTAGCTACAGGAATTTCCTTCTTTTTCATTCTGCTAGCAGAGCTGGAGATATATACAGGAGGGATTTTTGCACTTGTAATGACCAAAGACCAATTCTTAGACGAAGCAAGTTTTCCAAGCAGTCTCTTCCCAAACAGAAATGCTTGCTTGGGTGGGAATCTTCCTTGTAAACCTCCCTACTAAGAACTCCTTAATTCTTCAGTTTTTCCTGTAATGTTTAATTCTGACAGCAAATTCAATCAAGAAATATTTGCGACTTCCTTACTAACGAAATACTATTTGTGGCAGTCTTACTTTTAGCTATACAGTGGTGCTTTTGAAACATGCCGCCCTTTTTGCCAGACCTAGAAAGTATTAGCATGTGGTTTATTAATAATATATTCATATGATGCAAACATGGTTCATTCTGCCRGAACAGCTTAAGTCTTGGTACAAAATATGTATTTTGAGAATMACTTCTTACACCCATGTTAGTGACACTAAGAAGTGCACCTTACTATTTGCTTATGATCAAAACTATCTGTGATGGATGAATTGAAATTTGAGGATTCTGATATATTTGGGCAAGGTTACAATATTATCACAACTTCCAGGATTTGGAGGGCATGAGTTTCTATACACTCTTGATGCCTATATGCTTTTCGCGATACCACATAAATAAAGGTATTAAGATGACTCAATATACTGGTCARATGGGCTAAACAAGAAACGTTGAACTGCTGCTTCCATTAGACTGAACATGTGGTAATAAACAAGCACTCTCAGACAGTATGTGCTTGAAGAAACCTTCTTTTTTCGGCCTTGCAATTGTAWCTATCCATGCTTTACAGACTGTCTTTCACAGTCCTTCACTTTCCTTCACAAAGTTAAACCACAGTTGCCTAATACTTATGTGACCAGCTGACATAAAAACTATATAGTCCTTGGGTTTGAGTTACTACATGTCCACCAAATGCTACAGAGATTGCATCTATAACCAGTAAATCTCTCCCAAACTGCCACTCAGTTGACAAATCAGACATCTGTAACCAGAAAGGATGAAAGAGGAAGAGAGAGCTGTCAGACTTATCCTAGCAGTAGCAGAGTTTTATTCCTTCACCTCCTCCCAGCTAACCAAAATATGGCACAGAGTTTTGGCTGCTGCTGTCCTTGACTGTGCTGACTTGCTGCTGCCATATCCTCCTCCATTATTTCCGAGGCATAGCAATGCCGGTTCTGTTCCAGGATCTCCTACACCCAAAATCTGAGCAGTCACATGACGATGCAACTGAGATAAGCAACATGATACCTCAGCCAACTATCCAGCAACCAGAAAAACAATGGATCAGTGCTGGCAGCGGCAGACCACAGTCGTCTTTGCTGCTGAGTCAAGCATTTGCAGCACGTTTGACAGCAGCAGACACAGTCAAGTGTGTTTAAGTTAAGCAGCCTGGAAGCATCCTGCCAGCAACTCCAGAGCCACAAAAATCCTAACGAAGACATCATCTAAGTTCATTAGCCTCCAAGTACTTACTGGATGTGAACTTTGGTCACTGAAGTCAAGAGAGCTATTCAGAGRAAGTCAAGCATTGTTTATGAGTTGTAGAACTTGGGTGCCTTGGGTATACATCAGAAATTTGAMAAAAACAAAAAAGCTGTGTACATGTCTAAATGTGAAAAAAGCATCTACCTCCTTTGGTGATTTAAAGGAAAGGTAAAAATCCTTACACTAATAGATTCATAAATACTTCTTATGCGACATTTCTGATGTAATGTGCTAATGTCTTGAGTTACTGTAGATTGAGTATACTCAAGAAGATAAATATTACTGTCCTGTAGCACTTGTATATAGCATTCTCCTGCTGAAATAACAAGAATATTTTTTAGTTTGACAGAAAGAAAAAAAAAAAAATGTACGAACTGCTCAACAAGAGCTGATGGTTTACCAGTAAAGACGACTTTTAGAGCACTTTAGAAACACCTGGATTAAATGTGCACCTCACAGAGCTGCCTATATTTCCCTGASGGATTGCTTTTGTAAAGAAGTAAGGCACCTAAGTTTTGAAGTTAAAAGAATGAAGTAAAAGATACTCCAGTCTTATGTTCTTTTAATTATCAAGGAAGTAATGACTGCCAAAATTTGTTATATTTCAAACTCTTGTTTTTAAAATTATCTACTATTTTCAAACCCATCACTGAAGAGTCATATATGTTATTCAGCAYGTCAATCCTTGTGATAACATTTGGAAATTTAAGGGATATTGTTACAAACTTCATGCCTATAAAGATATTGTAAATAGATTATTCTCACTATACCCCATTGAAGATTTCTGAGTACAGATAGTCTTATTTATATGCACCAAAGGGTGAGGAATTCAGTCTTCAAAAGAGGAAGAATAATCACCACCACACATATCTAATGCACGTCTGGTGTCTCAACTTCAAAAATTGGCAATTGCTCTTTCTTCAGTAAATGATTTTATATTTAYCTAACCATGTCGTCATGCATGTGATCTGAAAGCAGGACACTAACTCAGTGTTACTTGTCCAACTCACCTAATGCCTCCCCAAGAAGGAAAACACATTTTGTTCAAAAAAGGAAAAGATAAATTATACTACATAATATGAAATTGTTACACTGTCTGTGGCATATAAATGAAAGGTCCATGAGTAAATATGGTGGCTATTCTGTGGATGTTACAGATGTGGTCAGTGTACTGCCATATTCACAGAATTCCCAGAGCAAGCAAAGCAAACAGGGAAAGGAACATTCAAAACAAAGCCATCTGGACAGTACTTTTAAGCAAAACAATGTCTCACATTAATGAATGTGCAACTAAGGGTTCAGCTACTCTTCTCTCTTAGTACAGCTAAGGTCAAGGAGGAGAATACATCACTAATCTCTGCATTACCATTATGAGAATCATGTTTAATTGAAATTCTCTGATATATGCATTTGCTGCCAAAATTAGCTCCCCTTATACTTGTTCACCGAGAGTATAAATGTAGTGACGCTTCAGACTCCCTTCTGGACAGTGTAAAGGACTGCATCTAGTGTCTACCGATACGTAATTATTACATTTCTATTGGCATCAAACTGCAACAAAATTTTGAGTTCCTTAGTTGTACCACACAAAGACTGCTGGCATTAACAGTTAAAGAGCAGAAGCATTTGCATTTTTATTTTCTCTTTCCAGTTGTCTGCAATGCAATCTGAAAGGCCTTGCATCAGATCCAATATGCATATTAAAAAAAAAAAAAAAAATCTGTTTGATTTCTATTTTTAAAATATCTGGAATGAAACAATGGGTACAAAGTTTCATGTGTATAATGAGCAGCCCTGGAATAGACTTCTTCATTTTCCCCAGCAAATGCAGACCTTGAAACACAAATATTAATGTCAACAACAAAAATAATTTGTATTTATATCTATTTGTGGGCAAGATAGATGCACTTAATGACACCAACCATGCCACTATAGTCTACTGTAATAATATATTTTAAAAAATTATATAAATACTCACCTTATAAGTAGGGTTTTTTTGAAAGACTCATTACAATGTCCCCAATAAATATTGGACATTCTAGTGTTTTTAGAACCACTGTAGTGTTGTAGTCAGTCCCTTCCCAAAAACAAGACTTAAAACTGCAATCTACAGTAAAAGGTTGCTCAAATCAAAGCTAAGTTATAGAGAGTTCAGAATTAAATTCTACACTTACATGATTCCAGTTCTGTTTATCCAAGCAAAAAGAGCAACCATGTAAGTTCAAACAGGTCAGATTTTATTTTACATTAAAAAGATAAAACACTCACAAAAGACCAGAGTAAAATTTCCACATGAGTATAAAACTCATACTGCTCTGGTATAGTGTAATATCAATTTAGCTGCTGAAAATGCTTCTGCACACACCAAGTTCCTAGAAACTTAGTTTTTTCAACTCTTATTGAGGAGTCACATGCAAACCTTTATACAACTAACAATTTGCAGTCTAAAGTCATCCTGGAGATGACTAACACAATTTGGCTGAAAATAAGAACAGATTTCAATCATGAATCAATTTCAATTCAAGCTCTAGCACGTGCACTGAGGAATACTATCCAAATTTAAACAAATTCAAATAAATAAATGTAAACAAATAATATATATAATATTGCTGCTTATTCTGAAACTCCCATTTCTCACAATCCCTCCCCTTCCTTGCACCCTTCTGATGTACTAAGAATATACTCCAGTAAACCTTGAATTTATCAAAGTAGCCAAAAAAAAAGAAAAAAAAGAAATCAACAACCGAAGTTGTTATGAATAAGGTTCCCTTTCTTTCCCCCACTATACATAATTTTCATGATCACCATATGAATCTGATGATCTATATTCTTCTTTTCTTGTTTTTTTACATGCATTTCCTTTATGATATACCAGATGGATGAATTACAGGACTGACAACTGTCATAATAAAGAATTATTCCTAAGATGGGCCCTAAGTATTTTTTAACTCGATTTTATAGTAAGCCAAAGCTGTCTGGGGTGGTTCAGAGTTCAGAATCTCCTATGTCTGATTTTCAGCTGCTGAAATTCTGAATTTGACAAGCGGTAGCTGTTGATCTTGTTCTACAGAATGGKGTGTTATACAGACATCAGCCTACAAAACACCTGGAACCTTGGAGTAAAACTGCCTCCAGGTGCTCACAGTATTAACACTTAGTTTTTACCATTGCATGGGCAATCCATTAGCATTTCAATTCTTTAGTGAACTATAGCCATGGACAGTAGAGTTACATATTTTAATAGATTGTGTTTAACAAGCGCAGGAAGTTGAATTTAACATAGCAGCCGTTTGCTACTCCTCTGCCAAAACATAGCCTCAAAGGATTCCCAATATCAAAAATCTGACTAAGCGGTGAGAAAAAATAATTCACTTGGAACCACTAATCTTCAATGAAGGACCTTCATTGGTCAAGACTTATAGCAGCTGATGACAGCAGTAGGTATTGTACTACAAATTGAAGATTAAATCCTGGCTCCAAAGTCCATGCCAAATTCCAACAGTACTTTTGAGCAATTCTTAGCCCTTCTGACTCAGCTTTTGAACTGTCAGTTGAGTAGGAGGTGTGAATTGAGGAAATGTTTTCATGAGTTTCCTCATTTAGCCATTTTTCCTTAACATACATTGGCAGAGCTCAGAGGAGGAAAAAAAAAAAAACCACTCTGCAGACTGTTCACTGTTTTCCGAGTGAATTACTCAGCTTTTTAGCTAAGCCAACGCTTACACCTCCCAGGGTTTCCAGAAATGCTGAAGGCTGCAATTCTTGCTCCTCAACACAAAGAGCCAAAGCCCAGGAAAAATTCTCTTTCTATGGTCATATTTTTGCAGGTCCCTCATCATATAGGTATCAACATGAAACCTATTAAACTTCAAGCTATTACTGAAAGGAAAAAAATGCTTGGAGAATTTAATGCAAAAAATATATGTATGCATACATGCATACATAATATCAATTATAGTTATCACTTCAATACTTATCATAGCTTGAACTTCAGAAAAACTTAAGCAGGCTGGGATAGGTAGGCATTCCAGAGCAAGAAGGCAAAAATGTCTCTGACTATCACTTGGGCCAGGAGTTGGCAGTGTGATCTTTGGGGTCCCATTTCCAGCTCTGCTACTGCCTGATTCTGTACAGACTTCAGAGGGTATGATACAAAATGTAAAACTGAGCCCAACCAACTCGGTAGGTTTTAGCCTGTCTTTATGAATTCATAACAGAGAGAATAAGAAACATCCATCTGTGTTTGAAACACTTACTTGAAAGGGGATGACGAACCTTCAGCACTCCTTGTCTGAGAGAACAAAATGTCAGGATTCAAGTCATCACTATAGGATCAGCTTGGTGGCAAGGTAGATAGAAACAAAGGACATAAAGCTGCTGGGTGAAGGCATATGGAATAGATGCACAGGGATTCAATTTTGTTCAGCAAAAGCCTTTTAATGGGTGGGGACATAAAGGCATGGGACATAATGACACTGCAACGGTTTCTTGGGCTATGTAGAACAAACAGGTGTTGGGGGAAAAGGTCAGACCTAGAGTTTTCAACAGTAGGACTCTCCAGGCTTCAACCCAGGACCCCGAGTATTTTAAGCATTTGCAGAGGTACCTGTCTGGCCTACCCTTGGCAAAATGGCCTTACGAACCGGCATCAAGGTATGGGTGCAAGTGTAAAAACAACACGTGAATGAAACACTCAAGAAACTGTCTACAAAGTGCCTGCCCAAAACTGACCATGCTAAAGAAGATGATGTAAGGGGAAGCATGAAGAAACTTTTGAAACAAAGAAACATAAACATTTGTAACAACCCAGGTCTGGCACTACCACAAGTCACCCCACCAGCATTGCAACCTCTGCCTGAGAGCTACAGAGCAGCCTCCTTGTCAGACCCCGTGAGRAGCCGGCACTCTGAGCTGCAGGTACAACAGGGAGGGGCCCTGCACGCACATGACCTTGCGGGGTGCCCAAGGATGTGGGTTAGCGGACACATAAATTAAGAACACCCACATCTCCAGCTGGAGGGGTGTGCGACAGGCCCAGCACATGCCCAGAGAAGACGTTCTCATAACCCTTTCTTTCTTTAATGAGGGGGTGGGGGGTGCACGTATAACCTTGGGTGGACTAGGGTTAGTTATAAAAGAGTATTTAGAAATTTGCTGTTGCAGATAAATATTTYGTAAGTATCTAATATTGTGGTTTATCCATCGCATTGCTGATATTGATCCTTAATGTACAATTTACTGATTGCCAGTTAATTACATGTCATTATCGTGGTTTAAGCCCAGCCGGCAACTAAGCACCACMCAGCCGCTCGCTCACTCTCCTCCGGGTGGGACGGGGGAGAGAATCGGAAGGGTAAAAGTGAGAAAACTCGTGGGTTGAGATAAAGACAGTTTAATAGGGAAAGCAAAAGCCRCGCACGCAAGCAAAGCAAAACAAGGAATTCMTTCACTACTTCCCATGGGCAGGCAGGTGTTGAGCCATCCCCAGGRAAGCAGGGCTCCATCACGCGTAACGGTGACTTGGGAAGACAAACGCCATCACCCCGAACGTCCCCCACTTCCTTCTTCTTCCCCCAGCCTTATATGCTGAGCATGACATCATATGGTATGGAATACCCCATTGGCCAGCTGGCCTAGCTGTCCTGGCTRTGCTCCCTCCCAGCTTCTTCTGCACCTCACAGAGCATGTGAGCTGAAAAGTCCTTGAGAAAGTAGACTACCTARCAACAACTAAAAACATTAGTGTGTTATCAACATTCTTCTTACACTAAATCCAAAACATAGCACTATGCCAACTACTAGAAAGAAAATTAATTCCACCCCAGCCAAAACCAGGACACATTAATAAATCAATAAACCACTTTGATCCTTGTTTGATTTAATCTGTGTTAACTGAGTAGTTTGCCCCTGCAACCAGCATTCAAATCGAGTGCCACTGCAGGAAGAAACCCAAAAGTCTCTATCGCCTAAATAATTACCTGGATGTCCCCAAATACAAAATTCCTTGTGGGCCACAACATACATGGAGCACTCCAGGGCAGACRGCATTTCCAGTCAGAACAGCAGTGCTCTCCAGATACACTATAGCTCCCTACACACGTAAATCCAGGCTATTGTACTGCTGTATGCCATTATGCATGCAAACTATTGAAAGGCTTTTGTATTTCTGTGCTCTATTCATAGAGCACTTTGCAATAGTTGGGAGAGAGCCCATACTCTAATAAATAAAAACTAAACTTTGTTGCAGTCACCATCGGGAAAAGTGCATTTTAAGTACAATGTACCACCAAGAATCTTTGGGATCTCCTCAGTTTGAGACAATATTGCTTTGCATAGCAACAGTCATTATGCACAGTCTGCAGAAATCTATTTCAATGGATCTGTAAGCCTATTACAGCTGATTTTATTTAAAAGATAACAATGAAACTAGCAGGGAGATTAAAAAAAAATAGGAAAAAATAAAATCCAGATATATTTTAAACGTAATCCTTTCCAATGGGTCAAATTGCTTATTTTTTCTACGTCTACCATTATGAGAGCAGTTTTCAGTTACGCTGGTTTACTAATTGCCAGTCTCCCTAGAAAATGTTGACAAAACAAAACCAAAAATAACAAACAGTAGAATACATAGCATTGGTTTCTCAAGGGACCCACATACGTGTTGACGCATGACTGCAACATGAATAATTCAGAATCTTCCTATCTGAAAACGGTTTTTACATAACTAAGGTCTAAAGCCCCTTACATTCATTAAGAAAGATTAATAGCAACAACTGCAAATTCTGGGATTTCTTRTTGTCATTAGACTTAATGGTTAGAATGTGAGTTTTACACAGGCAAGGGACAATTATCTCCTGTCCGTGCTCTGCATCTTATAAATAAATCATTCAATAGCTTTTCCTTAAAATGCTTTTTAATGATATTTATCGCTCAGGTGTGTCACATTAAAAATGCACCATTTAAAATACTGTTAGGGTAAACAGCTAAATAAAAAGCTAAAAGGAAGCTTCTAATAAGCAACAGCATGAARTTTGTCAACCAGACAATGATATGCCATTTTGTGTCATATCACTGATGAATCTGAGCAAATGAGGTATATACTACATGCTTCTCAGGAACTCACCCTGATGCAAAAGAAAATCCTTAGCAGGAAAGAGGAAAGCAGTGAATCCTACAACAGCCATCTTCTCTTCTACTAGGGGAAGACATTCCAGTTCTCTGCTTTTTGGAGACGTTAGTAGATGGTGTACATTAGCAAGTCCTACAGTGACTTTTATTTATGCCATGGCACTCACAATTATTGCAAGGATGCTGAACTTGGGATGGGGGTGGGGAGGGAAGCAAGAGAGAGAAAACGCTCTAGGCTACCATTTTTGCGGTGTCCTAAGTCCAATTCAAGTACACCAGCGAAGCCTTACAAAATTCTCTATTATATTCTGTCACTTGAGTGTTAGCAAAGGATGATGTCCAATTATTCGTTAGCTTTAAACATTTTTTAAAGCAGAAAATGTGCTTATACTTCCAAAGAGCGGCCTCTTCCAAGAAAAACAGTCAAAGCACCAAACCATAAATGAAATATCCCTTCTATAAGTGATCCCTCTAATATTAAATAAGGTTAAATGAGCCTCACTAAAATGATTCCATTGACGTATTTATGTTTTGTATTTGTGGCTTTTGTGTTCCTCTGCAGAGCCCACTAACRATAATAGGGCAATTCAATATACATGCATTATCCGTTACTATCCCATTAGCAAAAATATAAAGCCCAGCTATCAAAAAATATCTGATGGTTGTGATCCTTAAACTGTATATTGACAATCTAAGGGCTGCCTATGTAACTCCATCAGATTTTTAAGGATTTAAATGCATTAGAAGAGYAAATACTGAAAAGTACTCAGGTTCCTCATGCCAGATTGATTGATAACAGACATCTAAGTCCATAGCCTAAGTTTTAACTCACAAGCAGAAATGGTGCACACATTGATCAACAACTTACATACGTTTCTTTCTTCAAAGCAGAACATTATTCTGTAAAAGACAAGAACTTTAGATATTGTCACTTAATAATTTCTGGGTTTTGCTGAAGACATGTCCGGAGAACAGGTGTTGTCCTAACAGACCCTTGAGATTAAACTACAGTAAGACTCCTTAAAGATACACAAAATGAGTCAAACACCTCTTTCTGTGTAAGTATAGTGAGACCTGCGTAAGTAAATACATGTCAAAGAGTTGAAATGCATTTGTTTGTAAACCTAAATAAAACATGTGATCAACTCAACAGATCCACTGAGAAAGCTTCTTTTTCCAATGAAGCTTCAAACATTCTCCTTTGCAGGTAAGGTGATCAGTTCAACTGCCATGGCTTATACACAGCCACCCAGCTGAGAGAAGGGCCATTCTTTCAATAAGAAGAGTGAATGGTGAATGTCCAAAGGGACAAAATAAGCAGGAAACCAGAGAATTGCTACACGGTAGCTGAGCAGCAAGGAAGTACCACTTCCCATGCCATTTGCTGTTTCATTGCTCTCTTCAGTACTTTTGGTCCAGGTCTGCACAAAGTAAGCCCACAGGCCAAGTATATCTTGCAGCCACCAGTAAGACTATACTGTATTATGCTATAAATGATATTTCTAGAACACTGAATAATTTATATCAAGTATCACTTGTACTTCCAAATGCTAAGACATCAGAAGGCACTATTCCAGGATATGAAGTAATCACTGCATAAGCTGGAAGGAACTGCATYCCTTAGGCAAAATATTAGCTACCAAAAATATAAGTGAGATTTTCAAGTTCCTYCAAATGTTTTCAACTTGCAAAATCAGAACCAGAAAAGCTCATGCTATGAAGTCACTAATGCGGCAAAGCACACAGGCCAACCATTGCCTTCGGGTACAAGTATTTARTTGGTCTTAAAAGACTATATATATACATATATATGATGATAAAAAGTCARTATTAGGAAACAAACATATGAAAAACTTAGGGTAACTTAAATTATCCAGTAAAAACACTGCATCTGGGAGACAAAACAGACAGAATTCATTACAGAGGGAAATATTCTCATACTGCAGTAGGGTAAATAGGGTCTGATCTTGGATATATAGATTTTACATAATATCCAACCAGTATCAAGATGATAAAATATTCTTCAATAAGGAGGGCTTTCAGCCCTTACACATTAGATCCTCTAAGTCACATATTTCTGCAGGAAAGATGTTTCACACACTTTACTTGGTAAGGAACTCCATAGTAGGCTTTTGATTTAGTTCAAAAAAAACATTTCCTCTCTAATGCAATGAGATGTTTTAAAGAATGGAATTTTAAAATGAAATTTTCTAGCAGAAAGTCCTSTGCCAGACATTTGAACCACTGGTGACAGCATGACAGTTTTAAGTTTCTCTRTAATCCTCTCATGGAGTTTCATGTCACTTCCGAAATTTCTACACAATTTCTTTCAGTGATCTTTCTTATTCTAGGTCCATGAACATCTTTTTGTTGATACACGCAATTTTAGGGATCAAGAAAGTCCACAGTACCCCCAGAGAAGTCTTTTTCTACCTAAGTTCTTCATTTCCAACATTGCCTTAACCAAACCTTTTCACATGAATGGTTGATTGCATAAATTACCCTTTAATTATCAGATGAAATAGAACAGACACCTCAAAGGCACTTCCTTTGATAGCCTTGCTGTTTTAATAGCAATGCGTGCTACYCAGCTGACATGTGACGTGTGAAAGCTGATGGTGTAGAACTCCACAGTGGTAGCACCTTCAGGTTCTGACACAAACATGGCTTTAATCTATGCATTTATACAGCATACAGCTTGTTAAAATAGCTTAGTGTTTTGAGTTGGTATAAATTTAACTCATGGTGTAGTTTTTAAGATYACAATTTCTCCCAATAGATTGCTTCAAAGCAGAGCTGTAAATTTATAAGATTCCTTCTGAACCCTTGCACTAATAAAATAAATATTTCATTGGAAATAATTTTGTTGTTTCTTCTTCCTTTCAAAAATCAATGCACATTTAGGACTACTATTCAGTGAACTCAATTATATTTATTATTGGAAGTACCCATGAGGACTATTACCATCCTCGGCTTTCTTTCTCATAATAATAGTGTTGTTACACATGGAAAATCAGCACATGCCCATATCAGAGTTCAGGTCAGATGCTTACTATACATAAATATTTGTTAGTAATTCATTAATATACTTCTCAGCTACMCAACAAACTTTTCATCTTTGACTCTAATGAAATGTGCTTCAACTAACATTTTGTGTTTCCCGAAGATATTTGTTGCAATGTGCTTGCAATGCCTCACAAACAGTTATTAAACAACCTTTTTACAGGCTTCCTACTGAAATTCTGAATGCTTACTGAGCATTGACTCAAACTTCAAAATTTCATGAACTTCAAAACCTGACTTCATAGATTTCAAAAACTTCCTGTTAACACAGGGCACACCATGACAAACACAATGTTAAACTTCATTGTTTTGAAATCTTGGGTTGCTAATCCCCAGCAAGTAATGGGTTAGATTTTGAAAACAACAAACCTGATGGAAGACCAGTGTCCTGGMCTGTGAGTCCTTTGGAATTAAAAAACATAAATATGATTTTGAAAATATTACAGACAAATTTCCCTTAAAATGATGAAGGTATGGAAAAAAGTTGCAATATTTCTGTAATAATTTATCTTAAACAGTTTAAGAAAGACATCAGGTAATACAAACTATCTGCTGGGAGAACATTCACAGAGGTGATCCGAGATACTGAGTCAAAATTAGGCCTCTGAAATCAGTATTCAAAGGATTCTTCTTCAATGTAACCTTCCCAGTGGCATGGAATAGTAACTATGATCCGATTCACGGGCATTTAGTTGCTAGTGATAAATAATAAAMCAAAAACATAAAATATTGCTACATAGTACCGATTCAGGATCTGAATCTGTAGTTTTGAGACCTGATCAAGACAACAGCAGAGTTACRTCCAGGGAAACCACAGAAACAAAGAGGACCTGGTTAAAATGCCCCTGAAATGACATGGCAAGGTTACCAATGTTAGTCTTATTTAAAGCCAGRTAACAGCCTAAGAATAGGTACCTGCCCCTGAAGTCAATAATCGCTGTATATATAACCTAGACAGCAGACTTTCACCTAAKAATGATAAAAATGTAATAAAAAGTATAGTGTTCAGTGATCAGAATGGTTTAAAATGTGCTTTTTAATCACTTAAACAAAGCATAGTTTGAGATCTAAAACAAATGGACACTTGGAAAAAAAAAAMCACCACAAAAAAACAGGGATAGGGAAAAAAGGGAGAGAAGTGGAAGAGAAAGGCAATATGCGGTTCTTTTAAGTTTTACAACTTCTAAAATAGTTTCTTAAATTATTAATCATGTAATTTAATTCTAATGGAATTTTTATTCTAAAGGCTATTTCTTCAGAAGAGAAAGATTTTTCCCTATTTTTCAGAAGATTTATACCCACTGAAAAAATAAATTAATAATTAAAGAAAAATGATCAGAGGGGACATATTATCCATTGATTTGTATCCCAATAACCCACCATGTCCACCAAACCTGRCTCTGAATTTGTATTCATCTTCCTTCAAGAATAAGTAGCACCAYAACAGAAAACTAGAATTTGGACTGCATCTGTTTTCTCACTCTCTCCAACTGGGAGAGAAGAGCAGAAGCATACTACTTGTTTACTCCTCCAGASGTTGAAGTACAGGCAAACACAATTCCTGTCTTTCTTAAGACCATCAATCTCTCACTCAACAAACAGCATTTAGGGTAACATTCTTTTCCAGAATAAGATTGCTTCTCTTTCTCCAACCTTTCATTTTCAATTTTAAACCTCAATTACAAAACAATTGCTTTCTCAAGTACTTCTGGAAAAACTAATTTAATTTTTTAAGGTGACAAGCTATTTAGTTGCTRGGGACTGAAAACCATTCAAACAAATGTCAACTGCTTTGAAGTCCACTACTTACAAGGCTGACCTAACTCCAACTAAAGGCAATTAACCATGTGAACTACATCAGCAAAACAGAGTTGTATCAGGAAATATCAGAAATAACACATCGTTACTTGTACAGTGAGCACAGAAGAGAGGAGGTTGCTTAATATTCTTAATCTGCTAGATAAATCATCTATCTTTCCATTAAAAAAAAGCTAAGAAACTTTTCTGATTTGAAAAAGGCTTTCATCTGATAGATAAGAGTGGAAAAGCATAAAGAATTCATGTCTCCAGGTTCTGTTGCTTTCACACCATCCCTTAAAGCTAAATTCTGCCTTTCTATAATCCAAGCAAATCAGGGGAGAAAGAAAAGAAATTGTCAATTAATTTTGGACTCGCAAACTTGACAGTTGTTCAAAGCAGCTACCCCTGCTATTTTTACTAATCTCAAAATTCAACATGCGCTATGTGCAGCATTATGAATCACTATGTTATTTGCTAAACCAGCTCAGATTTAATCATCATTTCACAAAACAGAAAAGCAACATGATGTTCTGGATCCTTCACCAATATCTGTGGAAGTGGGCATGGCACTAGAGGCAGACACTATGTATGAGGTTTTAAGTGTGATTCAGGACCGTAGCCTATGTGAAATAAAATACAGAGTACTGTAGCCCTTGCCAACAAGAAGGTGAATGAATAATTGAGAAGATTAATAACTGTCAATGACCAAACTTTGTCATCKTTCCATCTGTCAAGTAGACAAAAGTTTGTCTCTGTATGGAGTAATAAGAAAATCAGGCTTGCCACACCTCTGTATTGCTGTTAGCCACTGAAAACAGCATCCAGCGGTATTTTTAGGCTTAGATTTTCAAACAGCCTATGTAAATGGATCCAGGGAGCATAAAGGATGTGTCCAATATACTCCTAAATACTGTAAATAAAACTGTATATTAGTAAATGCTATAACCAAAGCATTGCAATTTTCTTCATGTAAATATTTCAACTCATAAAGATATTGTACTCTGAGGTAGCCACTTTCATATGGGAGATAGAATAAATAATACTAATATAAAAATRCCTATATCGTGTGAAATTTTTACTACTACAAATCAATAATTAAAGCTTTGAAAGTTATTAACAAATACTGAAGACAAACAGACCTCATGTTTTTTAAGCAGAACAAWACCATTAGTTTAATAAAAAGAAGTTAAATTCCAGAATGGCATGCTTTCTCCAGGATGGAGACATCTTTGAAAACACCAGCCTTAACTTCCATTTTTCAGGAAAAGAAAACTATTTGAAGTGATATGGAAAGTTGTGTACCACACACTAAGGCATACACAGCAAAACAGACCACCTGCTTAATTCTCAGCACAGCCCCCCAGAACAAGCAGTCCTCAGAGAAAGCCAACATTTCAGAGATGTCATCTGAACGGTAACTGCAGTCTAGGTTGTGCTAGTCTCTTCCTCCATCATTTTACGTGCACTGATGCACAACACCTTACACTATTTTAAAGGCAATTTGCCTGAATGGCTGTAGTGATGGGGGCAGAAGCAAAGATAAAATAAGCTGTACAGCAATGTAGCCTTCTCCCTTAGCCTGTGATCTGAAGCACTTTTCTTACTGGGCAGTGCTAATGGGGTTTAGAAAGTCACTCTTTTTTGAAACAGAAATAAAATGTTATTATCTCCATCTACTACTCGAAAAAGACAACTGAGGGTGTAAAAACTTGGCCTAGAAAGCAGAGCATGCCAGTGTACAACATAGAACTGAAACATGATGTTTATTCCTATAGATAAGAAAATCAGTCTTACTGTGTACAAAAKAGAAAAAGGGCCTGTTTTTATTATTCTCTACATAAAAAAATTTAAAACTGAATAGCTACATTTTCAACAGTAGCTACTGCTGCTTCTCAATGAATACCATTATATATCAAAGATTATAAGCCTTTCAAAACGGACCTAAAATTGCACTTAAAAATCCCAGAACCAAAAATCAAAGGGTGTTTTTCTCATCATTTTCTCATCAGTCCCCACTGCCTCACAGGCAGTGTTCCACTTTGTATCATTAGCACTTCCACGAAAAAATAATATAAATTTAATTTTTAGACATTCTACAGAATCACAGCCCACTATAAACCACAGGAATTCACTCGAATTTCAGAGTCTGAATTTGTTTTTTCAGTTTTTTAAAACCCTTGCTTCCAGACACTATAACACAATAGAATTCCTCCTGTACTAATGTACAATCCTTCTTTGCTCTAACTTTTGTCCTTCCAGAGAGCAAGAATGAAAAAAAAGCAATGTTTTTCTAAGTAGCCATTAGATTTCTCCTAAAATAAGAATGGGAACAGATGAGGCAATAGAGACATAAAGCACTGTTAAATRCAATTGTGGGACATGAAGGGTTAGGTTTTGTTCTTCCACTTCAAGTTGAACACCACCAYTGAATCTGAACACAGCAAGATTAACAAATTATTCATGAACATTAAACTACATTCAAGTTATAGATTTCATCATAACAACCAAAGGCAAAACACATTCTAAAAAGACCATACAAGCCAAGTGGAATGTTTTTAATGGGGAAAAACAAATACTCCTTGCAATTCTTAATACTGTTAGCAAATGACATTGTGGACCTAYTGAAGAAAGAGGAAAAATCCTACAAAAGCTTCCCTGGGGCCAGGGTTCTCATGGAAGGATGAGGTTTTGATCCCATCCCACCCAACCTCAGTAGGAGGACTGAAGATGATCCAAAAAGATAGTATTAGAATTCTGAATGATCTTGATTTTTTTTAATAGATGAAGCTAAAAGGAGAAAATTCAACAAAACCATATGCAACTACATTTAAACCTCCTCYGAGATCCTAAGTACCTTCTTCTGTATTTCTGTGATTTCTGTAACTATCCTAACACTGTCATTTTTACCTAAAACTCATGGAATTCTATACTATATTCTACACTATACCAACTCTTAGAAAAAGATATTATTTCCTGAAAATCTCAAAGCCTAAGACCATTACCTTACTATRAAGGCTTATGAATACAATGTGAATAATCTCAATGAAAACAAAACAAACAATTACATCAGTCATTTAAAGTTCTAATTTCTATCTAATTTCTAATTCTTCATCTTAAATTAGCATGACTAGAACTGAGTGCAGCCCTCAAAATCCAAGTGCCATGTGGTGACAGAAAAATTAAGTGACCAGCACCAGCACCAGAACTAGAAACTGAATTCAGGTTTTCTAGAGCCTATCATTTGCCTAACCTAAAACAATTAACTTACATTAAAAAGAAACCTGGACTTTACAAGGTAGTAAATGAAGCACAGGTAGTAAATGAATACACTCTGTCCTGCTAACTCTGATGTAGGGACAGTAGCTAGAGGCAAAGGGACAGAGGAGATACTTGAAGACAGTTTACTGATAACTTCTTAAACCACCGTAGCAAGATTTATAGAGCTTGATTGCTTCAGTGAAAATCCCACCTCTAAAGCATGAACAAGTGCTCACTGGAAGTATCTTCATAATGGGAATGTCTGTCTTTGAAGTAGACAGATTTTTAGGTTCATTAGTCTGCTGTTTCCAAACAGCTACAGTGCTGAGGGCATAGTGCTGAGTTTACCCTGCATGCTTATTGGTTTCATTTTATTTTGTGGCACCTATGTAACAGTGAATTGGAAAACATAACCTAACTAGCTCTTTTATATATTTTTATTCTTTGTGTTTCGTGCACTTTTTTGCAAAGTCAAATCTTCCCAGCTATTGATGTCACCCTATGTCAAAGGATTTCTACTGATTGCAGTAAAGATAATGAATACCAAGTATCTCCCAAACAGAACTCCTTTATCAACACCTTCTGCTGACCCAGGATGTTGACTTTCCTTAACTTAATTTTTTCAGTATCACAAGACACACACCATAGCACACGAATGTAAAAATCAATTCTGATTAAAGTTACGCAAGTGAAATCAAGRCAGATACATTACTGTGAGTAGAAGAGCTATGCATCATCATTAATGGGATACATTTTATTAATTTCCCTGCATCTTACCTAAACTCCTAGTAAAATCAYTGTATACACATACAAAGTTAGAATGTAGAAAATACATTGTAAATGTTTAGGTCTAAAAGGTGTTCTTGCACCATGTAGTAACTAATACTTTTTGCAGTTCTAGCTCACTGCAGATGTGAAGACTAGGCCACCACGAAAGGAAAAGCACACCATTTACATTCATTCCTAATTGGACCCCAGAGATGGACACATTCAAACTGAAGATCAGATCTGCTGCTTTTTGGAATTAAACTGCTGTGTGACTGTGAAACTGCCTGTAAAGCACAGGTAGCAATAAACTAAAGTTAACTGTGAAATGTATCACTTGGATGATAGTTAAATAGATTCATTACAAGCAAAGGTCAGGTCCTCATGTGTCCTCTGCTTTTGATGAATAACCTACTTATACTTGCATGAGAAATTAAAAAAAAAAAAAAAAAAAACCCACAGCTGAACACCACAAGCATCAGCAAACGCAATTATTTACCTTCAAAAGTGCATTTTCTCCAAAGATTTCTGAGTGTTTCAAAAACTGACAATCTGGCACACTCTCCATCTGAATTAAATCAGTTTTGTATCATTATCTGCCATAAACAACCTTGCTCACTGTGCCAAGCAGCAAGGGAATAGACTGTAGTGCAGAAGAGTACAAGCCTGGTTTTATAACCCTTGTCCCTTAGCTGYCCCAACTGTCGAAAGCTTACTTTGTCTGAAACTGAGAACGCATTTTTAGAAACACTAAAATGTAGTTCCTTATTACGCAATGTAGTTCCCTATTACACAGTACTTAGCAAGACACCACATAGTTTTTGCTCTTGCTTTAAATCACAGTATCTGCTTATGTTTATTCATTCACATTAGATTTCCAAACCAATTTATTAGCCCTGCAGCTTCTTTGCAACCCARTTGTGCAATTTGTTTTCCCATGCGCTCTCTACTACGTAGGATARAATGACTGAATATCACCTCCCTGTTTATAAAGTGGTGTGCTGCCAAGTTTGGTGGGTTTCACCCYGGATGATCCACTTAAGAGTCCATTTCCACCTGTGTTTAGCCTCGACATCACCGGATTCCATCCCTCCTTTTGAACTGGAAGCATGTCTGCTTTCTTGAATTATGTGAAAGTCATGGAAATCCTCAGGTCCACCTACATTTTTAAGACTGTCATTAAAAGAAAGGCTGATAGTGCTCACCTCTATACAACACATAGTAAAATCAAGAATAGCCAAGGGGAAAGCAAAAATAAAAACACTCCCATCTTTAAAAGCACTCAAGTCATTTGCCCATATCATGATTAGACAAGCCTTTGGCTTTTCCTCATTCCARGGACACCAAGCATTGCCAGTGTACATGAGAAGAGCGAAGACACTGGGACTGAAAGCACTTCTGTAAACAAAGTCTGTTTCAAAGACTTCACAATCACAACTTGTGACACACAAGACACSGAAACCATCTCAGGACTGACCTGTAGATCCAGCAGATTCACTGTTAGCACGTAATCTTCTATCCCTAAGAACTCCTCTGTATGTCTTCCCTAATTCCCATCCACATCCTCAAATTCCGACTATGCCATATGAGGCTGCAATAGCTGTGAAGATCAGGCAGGACAACAATTCTTTCGTAGCTCTTCCTCAAACCATTACCTGAAGTTCCTCTCCATGCCAGGCATTGAAATGACAAGTATAACAGGCTCGAAAAAGAATATAACATGACAGAAACATGTACCTTGTACACTCAATAAATGATGTGTATTTGATCGTGAAAAATGGATGTCATCAGTGACAGGCACTGTCTGTCTTAATTTTTAAACAAACTTAAYACAGTATTTGGGGTGCTTTTTTTGTTTTGTTCTAAATCAGTACCATATTTAGCAAACCTTTTTCTCCTGTACTACAGAAGTTTGCATATTATTTTGGCTTCCTTTTTGTAAGAGCAAAATTTAGCAAGTTTTTTTTCTGCTCAGCAGAAAACTGCATTGCAGCAGGAAGCCTATGCAGAAAATGCATACAGTACATAGCAAGAGCAACAGATCACCAGCTCCACTAAACTCCAGTGTGCCTAACAGTCACTGCAAAACAGCATTTATTTCACAGTGAACTCTAAGCATACCAGGAGGAGATACAAAGTGAAACTTTATATGCAGAAAGTTGTTTATTATGGTTCTAAGACAAGATGGTAAGACTGTCTTCTCCATTCTGAAATAGGTGGATACAAATGTTCAGCCACCTAAGAAAACCCTTGGGGACACCATTCTGGTTGACAGTATCAATGTTCACGTTGGTAGACTTCCTTAGCCTTCATAAATGGATCCTTGCTTAGTTTTTCAGCTACAAGGATTAGGGGGACATCCTCCAACACCACAGCAATCTTCAGGGACATACATGCTGTAGCTAGTCTGACCCATTGACTCCCATTTCACTTCCTTTTGTCATGCCCTGAAAAACATTCACAGCTCACTCACAAATTATCAGCAGATTCTTACAGAGTAGTAAATGCAGTGACCAATCTGTCTATACATTCTGTGAAAGATGTAGTTTTAGAAGGCTACACCTGAGCCAGCCAAACGCCAAATGYCTGTTCAACTTCTGGCAAAAAAATAAAAAAGTGAAAGAGAAAAAAATAAAGGAGGAAACTATTTGGTAACCCCATGGAATCCAACCGCACTTTTGATGCAGMTTTCAAACCTTACTTTTGAACTGTGGTGTGCTGAGCTTTGTTACAAAAAACTCCTATTTTCAAAACCTCAGGYCCAGTTTTCCCCAAAAAAAGTAATATAGCATAGCTCTTCGAAAAATAACTTCAGACTTGTGCTGACATGAAAAGTTACACTGAACATTGGATCAAACATACAGCTAAAAAAAATAGGYTCTTTCTTGAAAGTCAAGGCCTCACTGTGTTCCTGACAACTGTCAATGGTTAAAACCGTCTTACTTGCTGCTCAAAGACACTTGAAAATTTTTTAAACTGCCATCCTCCATAAGGATCTCTTCCTTGATCCCAAAGACTTCATACACTTAGAATTCAAGGCAGGTTATTTCCTAGCCTTCTCCCGTCTTCTTTTATTTCTCAATGGTACTCATTTGACAGCAGTTTTAAGTTGTAAAAAGTTCTTTCCAACATCTATCTGACCAATGAAAATGGTTACTCAAAGAAACAGAAGAAACACAAGTTTCCCAGCACTGAAAAACAAATTTTGATAGCATTTACCTTTCTCTACCACCTACAAAAGAGAGGGAAAAAAGAAGGAAAAAAAAAAAAAGAAAATAAAAAAGTCCAAGTCCCTAAGTACTTCACTTCATGAACCTCAAGAGGCACTGCACAATGTGAAGCTATTCCACCAACAGCGATCACCATACACAACTGCACAATCCTGTCCTCTTACTCTTACTAGTCTAGCAGGGCCTTTACTCTGTTCCAGGTCAGCAGTGAGTGGGCTAACTACATCACCAAAATACAAACAAGAGCAACACCACATTCCTCAAAACCCACCAACCCAAAMCACATCACTCAACTGTAAAGTTACTACTGCCCAGGCAAAAAGAAGTCAAATGCATCTAAACATGTTCAATCACAAGCATTACAGCACTAAAAATTCTGACTTTGAAAGAGTTTTCACAAGATAAATCACAACAAATGATGGAAATTATCCAACAAATCAGTAAGCCTAGTACTGAGGTGAAGCAGCCTGCAATATCTGCCTAGAACTGTACATACAAAATTCAGAGCATGTTGTCACTATGAGAGACTTAGATACACATAAACGTGTCAACTACTATATAGCAAAACACTCCATTTTTTTGGCAGAAAATTCAGTTACTTTTTCTTGTATCAAAACCTGATGTGCGCAGATGGAGAACAAGCTTACGGCAGTAAAATCATTTTCCCAAGGCTACAAAGAAAGCTTGGGCTATGCCAAGGATTAGAATAGTCCCTGGAGCTAATTCTTGGCCCGGTCTCTGTGAACCTAGCAGGATCTGAGTTAGCGTTAATTCACCTTTCTTTCTCAGCATTTAAAAATGCTTGTGAAAATTTAAACAGGCTGCCTTAAGCAAGTATTATCTCACAAAAATGAGGGACAAAACAAGAGTAACTATCAAAAGAACAAGAAAATGCTAGGAGGAGATATAAGCCTGAAAACACCTCATCTACTGTAAGTTCATGCTATAATTTGCCATAAGCTTTAGGGCCAGACACTTATCTGTTTCAAATCGAAATAAACCCAGGGAAGTCAACAAATCTATGCATATTTACTTCAACTGAAGATTTGTCCCTATAAATTATTTTAAGTCTATTTAGGAGACTTCAAACCTAAAGATTCCATAAGCCATTAAACATTACTTGGAACACTATCCCTTAAATACAAGTCTTGTTTTCATCCACCAGATGCTTCTCAGCAGGGAAATGTACACACGATAACCCAATGAGTATCTCTTAGTGGGAGAGTAACAGGAAATCTCCCTTTGAGTAAGGTTTGCTCGAGTGTTCACCAGGATTCAAAATAACAAAATTGGATCATTTTGCTGCCCAAATCTCAATATCTGATGTACTTTCTACACATGCACAAGCAGTAACTACAGTTTTCACACAATCAGAACTTATATGGTAAAAGGACATAACCATGAATTTTACCTCCTTAACTAACAATCTGTAGAAATTCATTTGCTGACCTATTTTTTCATGGCTAGAGAGAGAATTGTTAAATAATCCCTCCTTTTCTTGTTGCAGTTAATTACAGACAGAAATATCAAGTCATGCTAAATAAAACAAGACACAGTTTATTATTAGTTTCTAATATGCCACAAAGATGGGCAAATGAATTGGCTCTTTTGGGTACCATTAGTTCCACATAGTTAGACATTAYAGTCTGATATATGTTAGCCGCAGTAGCAAGTCAGAAATATTGATGTCTATCAAGTCAGGAGGTAGACAATAATSCTCCAGGCAAACATATAGCCCTCATTCGCCCTCTTACAAAACAACAGGCTAAACCTGATGCCTTTCGTCTGCCTTTCTGTATCCCCAGCAGCATGCACTTACACACATACAAATTGATCAACATAAAACAACGTTAGTATGGGCTTTCTTATTTTTTCTTGTGCTGTTTAGCAGTTTTCTCATAACTCCTTAGCCATGTAGTTAGGAAGTGATCTGCCACCATTGCAATCACTAGCAGTTTTGTCACTAGCTTCCACAACGCTAGCCAGGTCTGATGCTGGTTACTTGGCTGTGCCCTATGTTTTCCATGGAACTGTTAGAAACGTTTTTCTAGGATTAACTCAATTTACACTAAAGGTGAATTTAACTGTTCCAAACACCACAGATCTGTTATTAAATATCCAAAGCCATTTGTTGCTTTGAAAGAGCATTCTTATCATGGAAGGATCACAAATCATTCTTTTGATCAAAGTAAAGTAAGTTATATGGTTTCTACAAAACACTATTTCTAAGGAACTCCTTTCTAATTTGGACTTCCGCATTTCGAGTATACCTTAACCAAAGCCATCTATCAGGCCTACCAGAATGGCAGAATTTTCCCCAGCTGCACATCCTAGCTGACACTGCAGGCTGCATTTCCATTCTATTAAATCTCCCACTGAACGATAATAAATCTTTCCTCTAAAATTTGAGATATTTCTTTTCAGAGCCTGGGGAAATACTGTCAYTCCTTGGCCATTGATATGTTTCATTAAAAATGTGATCCGAGGACAATGCACTTAGAGGTGTATTTTCTTCACCTTGATATATTGAAAAGATACATTATACTTAACAGTTCCTTGATGCATAATCTTTAATAGCAGAAGATAAACAGTCTTCATATCTGATGAGAAATCTTCATTTAGGATTCAGCTGAGGATCCTGTTCTGCAGTAGATCTTACTCATGTTCCCAGCATCGCACCTAGCATGAAAATGGCCCAGAGATCTCTCCAGGAAGGCAGAGTTCATGGTGCAAGTACCAAAAGCCACTTATCCTGCAGCAGTTCCTGGAAGGCAGATGCCTCTTGTCTAACTATTTTTACGGTATTTGTCAGACTATCCCCCTTCCTCTGTAGTTTTTCTGTCTAGCAAAAATATCAGCTGGTTATTTCTGGTCACTCTTCTTTGACTAAGCACTGACTAATCTGCTGCTTCTAACTCTAAAGCTAAGCTTCTCTGTCCCTTTTTCTGCACATACAGAGAAAAAAGAACGGTAATGGGTCATACAGGAAAGTCAGAAGAGATACTTAAGAGCTCTTTATGGTTTTTCTGGAGAAGGATGGTTTGCAAATGAATGTTAGTGTCTACTAAAAGTTATCTTGCCTTCCCCAACCTCCAAACTTTTGGTTTCAGTCTTTACCAAAGACTTATGAAAATCCTATTTGAAAAAAACTAACTTGACCAGGTTTTACTACCCTTTTAATACARTGTAACAAAGCTTTCCAATCTTTCAACCTGAAAGACTTGACCAACTGACACTACAGTTGCTTGACAGGGTATCAAAATCTATGAACGCAAAAYAGAGATCAGAACAACTGTAGACCCTTATCATCCAAGTACCATCCCCTCAATGAATAAAAATAAATAAATAAAYAAAACCACCAAACAACCCAACCCCACATTATTTTTACATATTTTTATTTTAGACTAATATTTGTGTAATATTTTCAGTAAGGTACAATAACGTATTGATCAAACCACACACACGCATCGTTTTACAATGCGCCARAAATGCATACCGCTACAGTGGACAAGCACAGCTGTTTAACAGAGCATTATGGGGTTCTATTACAGTTCATCATCTATAATGATAAATAATATTTTTTTCAAATGAAATAGTAGATTAATTTATCAAACTCGATTTTTCACAAGACCGGTGTTAACTTGCTTTTTCACAAAAAATGTCATAGCATGTAACAAATAGGAGTATCTAGGACATAAGTTTTATGCTCTTGCTGGCGGTATTTTCAGAAACAAAAGTGTCCTTCAGTTAATACTGGGTTATTAACCTCAGAAGGGGCAGTGCCTCCTATTCAAACAGCATCRCCTTCTGTTATAATAGATTTTCTCCGCCACCACTTTGTATATATCCACAGTCTCTCAGAYGCTCCCATTTCTCACCTAGCACTACCACTGCTTCACCAGAATTGGTARCAGGGAAGCATGTGTGTCAGCCAACCAACAGTATGTTCTGCAGCAACATGATATAGATCTGYTGGGAGCTATATTGCACTGTAAAGAAGCAGATATTATTTATATGATTATTTCACTGTTATTAAGTTCCTCCTACAGTGCAGGCATACCAAAACAAGAGGAGTCATCTGCAAATAGAATTCTGTACTGAAAAAGTATTAAAATCTAACAAGCTTCAATTTTCAGCTAAAGGAACTCAAACACTRTTACTGAAAAATCACAGAGAGTAAGTGCCAAGAAGTAAACACCAAGCACTATCAACCTCCCCAGTAAAGGAAAACAGTTATAAATGTTATTAAAAAATTTAAATCAGGTACAAGTTCACATTTTGTTGTTTACATTTTGTTGTCTACATTTTGTTGTCTACTAAGTTAAAACACATGAATATTTTAAGATTTCTGGCAGAAGTAATGAAAACCTAAGGAAAAGAAAGCTGTGTTCTGATTTTCATCACTTTCTCTGCTGCACAAGAAGTTCGTTTTAATTCAGTAGTACTTTACGACTTCACAAACTCCAAACAATAAAGCGATACTGTACAATGAATATTAAACATCCATTTTCTTTCATTACTCTTGATTTTCTGCTCCAGATACAAAGAATTACAAGTTCATCTTTGCCAATAAGATAAGCAGCTCATTCTTAAATTGGGAGAGCAGAGAAAATTCCTCATGATCTATGAAAATCAAGTTCTACTGGTATATCAGGCATTCATAAAGAAATCTGTTCACAGATTCATGCCTCTGCACAAGAGATAAGCCTGCAACAGACGAGTTACTACTTTGTGGAACTGATGCTACGTCGATTGATTGAAAATACATTTGACTTTTAAGTCTGCAGTCACGTTCCTTCAAAGGGCAGATGTGCAACCACTTATCTATGTGATATACCAAATAAAGCAAGAGCAGCAATTCAGACTTGTCTTAGAGGATCATTTAAACTCAATTTTATACAGGAAAAAGTCAAATAGTTTTTTATGAACAACAGTTAATACCATTCACATGCAATAAACCTAATATTCCTTCCTTTTCTAAATATTTTTGTCTACTTTTAGCCAAGATACACATTTTTCATCCACTTCAGACTAGGGATGGCTGTGGGGCACATCATTCCCACACCACCCAGTTATTGCCAAGTGGTGTGCCTAAAAACCGCCCCATTAAGTGTTCAGTTCTTCTCTTCCCATATGCAAAGTTCAGCCTCTACCTACCTCTATCTCTAATGGCACAGTATRATTCTCTCAGGGATATCAGCAGGATCCATGACACCAGCTCAACTGCTTAACACTGCCTAGTTATTTACCTTACTTATTTGTATATTGTACCTTGCTACACAACTGTATTCTCATAGTTGGAACCTCTGAATCATCAAACACAAAGTTGCCTTTAATGGAATCCTAGCAGACATCTGATGGCAAAACTGAAGACCAGATTTCGAGTGTCTAAAATCTCCTGACATAAAATAAATATAACATATATTAGAATATGTATATTATATATATTTTATATGGTATAAATTATGTAATGTAATATAGATGTTAATTCATTTAAAGGGCTTCATTGTTCTTACTGGTCTAGATATTGCACAGACTTATTTCATACATTTGTACAAAAAAACCCACAATCTCRAAAAGGAAAAATAAAACAACAAAGGAAAGAATTGTGATTATGATTTTTACACTAAATAGCCTAGACTTAACATACTTGCGTGTTCCTCATTCTTCATGAAATGATGTTATAGGGCTAGTTTCCCCTCAAATATCAGCATCCCGTTTTAATTTCAAAATTTTCTGGGAYGATCTTCTCTCATGATAAAGGCATCAGTACTTAGCACAAGGAATGATTAAATTGCAATTTTCTAATGCAAAAATACAACAGGCTTATATGTTTTAAAGGTCAGCATTTAAACACAAACTCAGTTGCTTTAATAAACTTCCACCACAGCAACAATTTTTTAAGTTGTTTACTGTTCAAATGCATAGATAGAGATCATTACATAGCCTGTTCTAGATTTCACAGACTTCTATCATCATTCTGCCTGCCAACTAAGGGAAAGATTTCATGACGTGTGAAGCATTGCAGATTTTAGGCCTATACTTCTGTTCAACAGCTATCAGTCTTGAACTTGACATCCATATGCTATTTTCTCCTCCCAAGAAAGTCACTTAGAGTTTCATATGCCTAAAAAAAGACAGGCCCTTACCGGCCTCTCATTTCATTTTCAGTGAATGGAAATTGCATTTTGCTGTTACTAAGTACAGACTGAGCTATACAAAAGGCTATCTTTTGCCAGTGCTGCACAGGCAATGGATTTTTTTTCCTTTAGATCTTACATCTAACATGCTTAGGACCAAACTCTGTTTTCAGCTGTAGTGATGCAGCTATAACGAGGATGATAGGGTTGCACAAGTGTCACCAATATACCTTGGGAATTTAAGTTCTATATTTCATTAACACTTCTGTGAGACTACAGCCCTGAAGCATCTGTCTTTTTGTAACTGATGTAATTAAATGCCCTGAGAAATATGCAAAATGAGGGATCTGCATACTATCACACAGCAGTTCCATTCTGTATTTAGCCTTTACTTGGTTTTAAATGTCTGCATGGTATTGTGACTTGAAATATAACCTTCTGAATAAATGTAATGTGCTTTACTGCAAAAAAAAAAAAAATACTGTCAGGTCTTTAGGAGTAAGAAATGTAATTCTGTATAGCTCCTAGAAYAGAAAATACAAAGACCAAGACTTTTCATGTGGTCAGTGATCCTACAGAATTCGGTTTAGGTGCCCAGCTGAGACACTCTAAAATAGGCCTGAGTTCTGAATGCCTATCATTTGTCTGAAATTCAGTGACCTTTAAAGAATGTTGAATTGRATATCCAAACTAAAGAGCCTCAGAACCATGAACCTTCACCTACATTATTTATTAGTAGTAGTATTATTATTCACAGCTGTGCCCAGGGTATTGTGCAAACATAAGGGAACGCCTACATATATTTAATTTTTCAAGCAAGAATAGGAATAGGTCACTGGGAAAATGACATACTCATCAATAACTTCATATAGTCACTCCACAACTCAGTTGTCTAAGTAGTATGCCAGAGATGAGGAGTGACAGATTATATCAATACATCCACATCCAAGCATCCAGAGGATAACACCTTCAATTGCTCAATGTTTGTACCATCTAACTCCATTTGCAGTGCACTGGAGTAGCRTAATAGGGGAGGAGAATCAGCAGTCATGTCCTACAGCTAACCAAAATGAGATTTTATGGCTCAATTTAGTCATTCCAATGAAGAAAGTAGACCTGGATCCATACTTTCTAAGGTTTGCTGGCATTTGAATCTATCTGTTAGAGAGTCTGAACTGGAATGAAGCTTTAAGCTGAAAGCAACCTCTACCCTGAAATTTCTAAGCATATGGACCATGCATTTCAAACAAAATGCCTCTCTAATCCCAGTATGTGGAAGCTCACTTTAATAAATCATTTTTCACTAATTCATTTTGAAACACAAATGATTTTGTATCCAAAATCAGAATATCAGTTTCTTTGCATTTACTTGTAACATCTTATCCATGGGCCAATAGCTGATCCTATAAAATACTCCCACTTATAGAATTGTATCTACCGAGTTTCCATCTGAAATACTATACAGATTAATAGAACTCACCTTCTCAAAATAACAGCGCATATTTACCACTACAGACTAAACACTCATCAGGATAGGACCTCAAATCATGGACCTGTTAGTTGTACTCAAGTTTTCAGTTATTTCTATAAAGCTAAACCCTCAAATATGTCTGTGGTGATCTAAAAGGAGTGATCTCTAAAGCAACCACRAGGACAGATTTCACAACCTGCCTGCTATTTCCCCAGCATTTTGCAAATAGCCCGGCATCAACTCTTCCCGTGATGCATTAGCATGCAGAGCGTATGCAGGCGTGCYCTGACCACACTGGGACAGGCTGTCTGCAAGTTCCATCTCGACGGYCGCCTCATGAAAGCCCTTTACAAAGCTTACATTTACAAAGGCATACATTCTAAATCTTCACTCAACCTCTGACTACAAAGAGAGCTTTTAGTGCAGAATTTGGTCTATACATTGTTTTGATATATTGATATGACTACTCCATTCACTGTGAAACAATATTAGCTAACCAAATCAGGAGAGATGAATGAACAGGCTACTTTCTGTGAATCACAAGTCTACACTGGACAAGAAATACCAGATAGAATGAGAGTTTGCTTTCTGCTTTGACAATATTATCAGATATTAGCTGCTTGAGCAGAAATTAAACTACAACAGCGAAAGTTATATTTGTATATTTTTCAAAATTATGGTTTAGTAACATAAATGTCAAGAAACTAAGAATAATGGGTTTCAAAACACCAAAGTTCCATTCCACCTGTAATAGTCCCTTGTCCTCTATTATGATTCCGAAACTAGGCTCAGTATGAACCTATAATACTACAGCTACAGAAAGAAGTTATAGTTGTTATTATGAAATCACTTAGACTGCCGCCTTATACTACACATRTATATGTTGCAAAAAAAGATGTTCATATTATGTTATCATTCTTTTCTTATATTATTGTAAAACAGAAACAATTATACTAAAATTATTATTCCAATACTTACTTGGGGTGCCAAGGGATAATGTTCATTCCAGTAATTTTTATCATGTCCAGTCTCAGTTTATGACTATATATTTATAAAAATGTAAATCCACTCTTGATGAGAATTCTACAAGCATCCATATTTTAGGCAGTATTGAAATGAAAAGTGAAATGAACTTATTCATCAGGCATTGCTCAGTATCTGACCATAAAAGTATTGCACAAAACCACAAATGTCAGAATATGTATAACTGATTCTAAGTGAGCCTAATTTTCAGCCACTAAAGATGATACCATGACCTCAAGGATCTTACAAATTTAAGCCTATAAAAGATTTTACTGAAGCCTTGTGCAACTATATGCTGGAGAGCAACACCTTCAACAGCACTCAACGCCAATGAGACCACAATGATTACCACACAGTGCAGGAGCTGTATTTAGAGACAGCAGCTGAAGCTTCCAAATGGTCTTTTACAAGTACAGCATTTATGTAGTAAAATTACGTATATTAAGTACTTGATAGTAAGAGATCTGTTCTTTCAGCTAAAGGAAAAAGCTGATTTTATGGTCTGCGTAAGTCCTACTTCTCAATATTAGTGAATGAAAGATGACAATTYCATTTTCCCTTAAACTGCTATTCTGCTCCATATCCAGCCTAGCCTAGTTTAAATTTCCAGACCTAAAGAGACCAAACACATTTTGATGCATATGTCAGCATTTCATCTACTGTGTTCCGGTACTTCAGGTCACAAAACAGCCCATCCCAGAGACAATACATACCATATACCTGTTATGTAGCAAATATATGACATGTATATAGGTATATCATAATTTGAATTTATATACCTTTATAATACACTATACACAGGTTCTTTTTAATAGTAAGTCTAACACACAGAGTTCAGATCGATCGATGTCACACCTCATGTGCCATAGATCATTAACTAATAAGGAAACTACTTTATGTATTCAGATCAACGTAAAATTTGTCAATCTCTTTCAATATTACCAAGTGAAAGAAGATCAGAGTTCAGCTGGGGCATCATCATTATCCCACCAAAAGAAAACATCTCACACCAGTCAAAATAAACCATTCCAACTTACTCTAACACTAGAAAAATACAGCTTTGGAAGCAACTAGACTAGTCTTGAAAGGAAGGATGGTGATCAAGCTGCAGCACTCAAGGGAGGGGGCAGACGATAAAAAAGGAAAGGAAGTCTAGTTACAAACACTTGGTTGGAAAAGGAGGCTCCTGAATCACTTCCCCACTTCCCACATGGACCATGCACACAGGTATCACTCCCCTTTTAGTATTTTTCTTACCTTCTATGTCCTCCATTTCTTCAACTACAGTTAASAAGTAATGTCAGTTCCCTGGCCTAGTATCTTTACTATATCATGTGCTGCTGCAAAAGCAGCACCATAAGATACACTTGCAAGAAAGTATTTTGAAGCCTAWAAGAAGATAAAACAGAAATTTATGGAAGGAATGTATAGGGCAATCAGAAAGAGTAGCGAGAATACAGTCAGTGTAGCCTGACAATTAGCACAGCAGGTCCCCATTTTTCACTGAAATGGAACATCAGGGCTGTATTGCTCACACTTTACCATTACAGRCAAGAAGTAAAATGGAAACAGGATGCTTTAAATAGCAGGTGTTTGCAAAGAACTGGCAGTGTCAGACACCCCAAAGTGACAACTAGGCATTTACATCAAACACGCAGCAAACTCTGGTCACCTGGCATGTCTCCCAACTCATGGGGACTGGCTACAGGAACCTGCTAAAAGGAGAGCACAAAGGAAGAGAGCAGCCAATGTGAGACAATAAACTGAGCAGAACTGCTGAAATTGCATGGGGGAGCAAAGTGATTCTAGAATAATCACTGTATTTTCCTCAAACATTAAAAAGTTTTAATACTAAGCATATCAAAAGCCTTGGCAATGCTTTTCTGGCATGTAAGTTAACTGTCAACTGTCTATTAAGACATGCCATACAGATTTAATATGTATCTGTGTGCTGATTCCTCTTTGATTCTTCATAAATTTAGCCTCTTCAAGCCACAAGGAAAGATACATTCCAAAAACATATAATTAGTCTACTACTAACAGCTGATTTCAGTAGTTCAATGCCTATCCACTCCAGCTGAGTATGCAGTCACAGTATATCCAGCCAGGGACTACCTTCTCTGCTGKTTTTTTTTGGTAGGGTTTCTAAACACTACCAGAGTGCCACAAATACGGAAAACAGAAAATAAAAGCTTTCAGRTAGCCTGACTAATCTTACAAAATGTTTAAAAAACCCCTTTTAAAAGAAATGCAGTGTTTTAGTTACCCGTATTATACTTATGTCTTGCAACTCTSACAAATTAAAACGTAAAATAAAATTAAGCCATTTCTCAATATTCCCTAAAATTATATTGTTAATAGGTAACAAAGTTATTTTGTAACACAATATTTACTTTTACGTTGCTTCAGTAGCAAAGACAGACTACTGCATTTTCATGAAGCAGAATAAAATGGAAACTCAGATGTCCGGGCTTTCTTGTTAACATTCAAATTCTTTACARTGTTAGATTCTGCTTTTAAGTGTTCCTTCTCTTTTCTCTTCTTTTTGAATCAAGTTAGTGTACCTGTGTTTCTATATATATCGCTCCGAGTAATAKATGTTGAGTTTTCAGAGACCATTTGGTCAGATTCTAATAATCTCTCCTGGGAGCTGACACCAACTTCCAGCAGCAGGTCATACACTGCAGATTAGAATAATAAAACACATGCTGCTGCGGCTTCAAAAAAAAAAGAAAAATAATGTACGTCTGTCTTTATCAAGCTGAAGAATTATGTTTTGAGACATCTTAGATGCCTTGTATCCTAGACAGAGCTTTCCTTTTGTTTATATAAACACGTAAATCCAGTCACTTCTGTTTTTTCCTTCTTTTAAACAGCRAATGTGCCATTGCAAAGATTTTGTTCCAGATTCCACATTTCTTTTTGTCCTTACAGTAATGTAGTGTTACTTAATTGACCAAGACAGAAAGCTGGTATTTTACAAATTTGCATTGAACTAAAATACATCTTTATTTACATAACATATCATTTTTTCCTGTTTTGAAATAAAAGAAATATATTTCATTTTTTCCACATAAAAGTTAGGGKTTTTTTCCAAATTCTTTGTGTAAAGGTAAGCTAGACAAATGTCTTGAAACTTAAAGAAAAACACTGGCTTAAAAAGAAACTCATATTTCTCCTCCAGATTAGCGTTGTGTTAGGGTATCTGTCAGTGTAATACAGATAAATTATATATTTCGCCCTTACAATTCACTATTCTTTATTATAGCATTCCCACTTCAAATCCCAGGTGGATTAAGACTTGTCATATTTGACCTCTTTGGTTAAAGGCAATCCACTGCATAATGATTTTTACACTATTCTGTAAAATGAACAGTTCCACATGCATAAATGCTAGCAGGAATCAACATCTCCTGTTTCTTTCTCCGACCTTCAACAACCCTATCCTCTGCAGAAAAAAACAACAGTTTTACTAATTTATAAGCACCATGCAGACACAGGCAGTCTAGAGAGAAACCTCTTTAGCAGTTGCGAAGAAAAAACATGAGAAAGCTTCCACAAAGAGAGAAATTCCGAGAGCCCAAAAGAAAAAAAAAAAAAAAGGAAGAGGTGTGAAGATTTAAAATATTCCCAATACTCACTGAAAGCAGCCACTGCAAGAGCCAGTGTGACAATAATGGAGACCCAGGAAACCCACAATGCCTTCTTTCTGTAGCTTTGAGCTTCATGAGGTTTTAGCCTCGTACTGCTTTCTAGTAAACCTGATAAGCAATAAGCAAAGAGGGTATGAACAATACATTGCTCCTTTTAAAAACACAGCTGTGTTAGTTAAGACCTAGATCACATATTTACATTCTATATTATATATAGAATCAATACAGAATGAAATCCTGCTCACATTATTAAGGTTAAGTGAATGAAACCACCAGAAACATATAAGTAAGCAAGGACAGCACATACAASTTGTTTTGATTTCACACAGAAAGACCCACACATCAGTCACTTAAAAAGACCACTGCAATTGTAGGGCAGTTACAGAAATTCACACCACTTATGTTTTCCACCTGTACATCTACACAAGAAAGGGCTCAGTCCTATACTCACTCAGGTCAAAACTTGTTTCAGCACTTCAGGATCCTCAACATAATTAACACGGGAGAAAAACTTGTGTTAAYCAGTCTCTGCGAAATACCGTACTGATACACAGGAATATACTGCACATATTGAAGYAGAAGCAGGCACACTTTAGAATCAAAGCTATCACAATTGAAAAAACCTCTTGAAGCGTAATGTCCTTCACGTGAGGTAAGAATACATCCCCATCTAGAACTACCTGAAGAACCAATTCTGTCCTTATTGCAATCAGCACGGAAGTCTGTTTAGCACAAGGGAATGGGATTGCTTTCTCTCTTTCTTGATGCTTGTAGTTTTGCTTGCAATTTATGGAAGTGTTTTGTCCACCCATCTTAAATCACAGAGAAGAATTCCGGTTAAAAATAAAGAAAATAACAACATTCTTTGGTTTTCATTCTCTCAGTCTGAGTCTTAAGCCACTTTTAAAATGCATTCAGAATTTAACATATTTGCTTTCTGTTTATCYCATCCAGATTCTTTTGTGCTTAATATATTCCTCTAATTTGAAACATACATTCTTTTTCACTAGCAAGTTCCAGCTCAAATCTGCTCAAGTAGAGAGAACATCTGATGGCTTTTAACTTTCTTAATTAATTACTCCAGAAAACGTGGGTGGTTCCTCTTGGATGATGATCACTTTTCAGAGGGACTTGCCTGCGCTGAATRCATCGAACTGGGGCACTGGTTTAGTGGCACAACCTTTCAGTAGCTGGTCTAATGTCTTAGACAAAGGGTTGAGAACAGGGGCTCTGGCAGACACAGTGGCAGATTAAAACATAACAGCTGAAGCTGTTACTATCCTCATCTTACCCAGTTTTCTCTCTGATGGCTGTYGCCACTTTCAAGGCAGGGACACCTGATCTGGTTATCAACATACTCCTGAATCCACACCATGTTTAACCAAGTTTATTAAAGTTAACAGATACTAATTTCAACTGACTGTAATATACTGGCTGAAAACTGCAACGGTTTTGCAATCAATTCAGAAGTGAATCAGACATCTGCCTCAGGGGCAGCAACGTGTCAGCAGAGGGGCAGGCATCCAGGGGTGGTAACAATTTGAGCCGCCAGATTTTATTCTGCCACTTGAACTCTGTCAAAATTACTGGTTCTAATCCTAGCATAATTGGTGGCATTCACGCTGTCTTGGAAAAATTCTTCATGCTTTTTTCACCTCAATTAYGATAAAGCAGAGAGAGTTTATGGTAGTTCAGAAAGCCACTGTGAGAATGTCATGCTTGTACTGTGTTTTTAGAAAATTTAAAATATTACCTCACTTTTGTGCTACACGCTCCCCTCTTTATGAACGGAAAAGGATTTGCAAACTTGCATGCAGGAGAATTACTAGGCCCTATATTGAAATGTCTGTTTCTTATTATGTGCCTTCTTTGTCTGTTTAATACATGAAAACTACCAGATGACAACTATGAAAGGTTTGAGTCTTTTACTGATAGTACTGCACAGCCATTTCTCACATAGCCCACTTTCATTTGTGTGAAGAAATGGGTTTTTTCCCTAATGTTTGGCCTATCTTCTGCCACKACATATAATGATGCACAGTTTAATTGCTGTCTGATATGAGGTAATTTAACAATACATCTTGAAATATAGGAGAGCTTTCTACTAACATAACCATAGAAAAAACACATCTTCTCACATCTTATGTGTTCGCCCCTCCTGCCCCCTCCCCAAACCAAGGATTTTAAATTACGGCCCAAATCTTTTTGAAATGTAAAGCAAAGTAGGTTTTCTTAGCCAATTTTGGTTCTCAATATTTCAAACCTCAAATAAACACAGATCAGAATGACAGACATCCTCACCTGTTTCTTTCTTTAAAGACATCCTCTAATTCATGGCTACAGCTCACTGTTACCTGGGAAGTCCAACATACACCGTTGATATTTACAAATCAAATATCCTAATTAAATTGAGAAATGAATAATAAGCCCCACAGCTAGTGCAGCACTGCTGATTACTATTCACATGTCAAGCACGTGTCCAGTATGACAGAGACTGCAATTCTTATAAAACTGAACCACTTCTGCCGTGTGTGTGTGTGTTTGTCTTTCTCTCTCTCTCTCAAAATGGCTGGCATATTCTAGCTGTCAGAGATGTGATCCCTTCCTTCCTAAAATAACTCAAATAAATTTTCCGTATTTACAATTTTTATCCCTGAGGAAGATCATATTATTCTTACGAGTGTCCTAGGGGACGGCACACAAAAATACAAACTCATTCACATGACTACCAAGCCCATAGCATGAAAATTAGAAGCAACAACAGCTCATTAATTTACACGCAACAACACAATTCACAAGGTAAACCTCCATATTTTTTCCACTGGCTGTAAGAAAACAAGTTTTAAGCATCCATAGGAGGCTGAAAGATAATCTTTCAGTATGACCTGCATTGCTACAAAAATAAAAAGCTAGTATCTACTGATAAAAATTCCTCCGCCCTGAAATGAACATACTGAGTAATTTTATTGCCATTAATTTATTTAACACATAGATATCCTCAAGGTAAAGAAAAGATGATGAGCTGGTTAAATCCACTGGATTTTTACTTTATCTTTCATTACCTTCATATATTAACAGATTTTCTTCCCATAAAAAAATCAGAAGAAGAAAAAACCTGCCTAACAGTTGCAGAACACAAGCTTGGCATATTTGTGAAGTGATTCTAGGATATTCTTTACCATATGCTGACTTACCAGAAGTACTTTTCTATTTGGCTAAGRGATCATTTTAAAATGTCAAGTTAGAATTTGTGGGAGATAAGGCTAATAGAAAAATTGTTCACCTAAGATGTTAATTTAACGACCCCATCCGCAAAATTAGCACTGATTTTGGATGTGGCTCTTAAAAAGCAAATATCTCGTTCCAAAATTTAGGGTTAGTTTTTATTTTTAGCAAACATGGAAGTATCATCTCTATAACTGGATCTGCTATGATTCATTGGAAAGGATCATAAGAAAAAGTACAATCTAAAAGGACAAACTGTAACAATTTCAACAGGGACAACCTGCAAAAAGCATACCAGATTTTCCTCTACAATGACTGGGAATTATCCTGGTAGATGGAATCGGTGACTATAAGAAAGGCTAAAAGAAAGCTACTGCAAGGGCCATAGAAAGAGCGTGAAGGCAGAGAAGGAAATAAAATCAGCAGCTTTAGTCTCATCTCCCTCCTAGAAAGAGATAAGGTTAGGTACAACAGACACTCTCTCTTTCTGGAACTACCCTTAATACCAAAAGGGCCAAGTTTCATCTTTAGCACTGTCATCCTGGACAAAAATTAAAAATTTCTGTAATCAAACTTCCATGTTTGAACCATAATCAAAATTCCTGATTCCTGTTATTTAAAACGGAATTGAAGCCTCAAATTGCCCTCAGTCACAATGTCCGTCCTCTGCCATTGGTGGTGACAGCAAGGGTACCCCCGGAAAAAGGGCTGTCCCCAGCTCCAACATAACTGAAACCAGTCAGGGAAGATGGGGACTGCTCTTCCCTCTTACGTCTCTACCTCGTGTCTAGGATTTGTGAGCGGGCACAGGCATTTGGAAAGCTGGGGAAAGAACGAGAGATACGGGGGTTTCGTGTAGAATGGGATGAACACCAAGAACACAAAAGGAACTCCGAGATGCTGAAAGCAAAGAGAGAAAGGAAGAAAAGGCAACAGAGAGGCTAAGGAAAGCTTATACGGGAAATAAAAAATGGAGGCAAATTTTGTGGAAGAGGAGCCTGGAGACGTTGTGGAGAACAGGGCAATGGGGAGGGTTAAAATGGCAGCTGCCTTTACGGGCAGCAGGTAAGCAAGTGCCTCACACACCTTTAGCAGATATCTGGAATAGGTGTGCTTCACATTAAAGAGTAACACGGTTTGGAAGCAGGCAGCTTTTCATCCCTGGTCAGATATTTAGGCAAATAATAAAAACCGAGTTACGCAGAAGTGCATTATACAGTAGGGGAAGGGAGACAAGGAGTAAGGTAAGCGCCCTGACTTTGCTACCAAGCCCGGGCTGTAGCAGACCACCACAGAAACGCCCCGTTGTGCCCCTTCTCRGATAGGCCGCTGCCACAAGCGCCGCCGGCAGGTAACTTCAGCGGCCTCCCTCTCGTCAGCGGCGAGAAAACCCCCGGCACTGCCTGGCACTGCCTGCCCCTCCCCGGAGCCCCCGGGGCCCCCGCCGCCACCTGCGCCCCTCACCCCGCGCTCTCCCCCTCGCCTACGGAGCGGGAGCGGCGCCGTGTGCCGCCGCCCGCCGGCACCCGCTCCCCCGCCTGGCAGGCAAGTTTTCGGGCGAGGTGGGAACAGCCACGAATAGAGTTTATAAAAATATTTCAAAGCTGTCGCGGGGTGCTCGCACGACAACTAAAAAGGGGAAAAGCGTCGAGGGCGGCGCGGGGAAGGGGGGGGATGTTAAGCGAGTGCCAGCGGCGGGCTGARGGGAGGCGGCCGGGGGCGCTGAGACAGGGGCAGGGCGGGAGCGGGGCCTGCAGGCCCTCACACCGCGGGAGGCCGGGGCTGCGGCGAGGCGCGGGGGGTGAGGGAAGAGCAAGGGGGTCCGGAGGAGACCGGGGCGCTGAGAAGCACGGCGGGCGGCTTCGAACGCAGAGCGGCTGGTGGGAGCAATTAGGAGGGCAGGAGCCGGTGTAGGGCTGCCAGGGCTGAAGAAGAAGGGGCRGGAAGGGCTGCTGTGGCGGAATGAGGAGGAGGGATGTGGGTCCGGGAGAGCGAGGCGTGAGGGTGCTGCAGGGGGAGCGTAGGAAAAGCTGTCAGGGGTGGGCGTTAGGCGTCTCGGGACGGAGGGGAGGTGATGGGGCATGCCACAGAGGAGGGCAGCGTGCAGGAAGGCGGGTGCGGGGTGAGGGACGGGCGGGTGCTCACCTCTGTCCTCCAGCCCCTCGTTGAACTGCCCGCTCTCSCCGATCCGCAGCTGCTCCTGCTGCTGCTCCCTGGGGGGCACCGGCGGGCTGGCCCCGGGGGGCTGCACGATGGCGGGGTCCGGAGTGGTGTCCAGGGGGGCAACGGACGGCTCCATTTCTTGCGGGGCGGCGGGAAGCGGCTGGCGACTGTGGCAGCGAAGCRAGGAGCGAGCGGAGCATCCAGCCCGGGTGCGAGCCCGGGGAGAGGAGGAGACTCCGGCTCAGAGCATCAGGATGATGGGGACAGGCAGCAAACAAACTCCTCCGGCTGCTCCCCGCCAGCCGCTCCCCGCGGCCGTCGCATCACTAACCTCGCCGGCGGCGGAGGGGGGGGCAGGTGGGAGAGTGGTGCCGCCTTCCCGCGCTGCCCTTCCCCTCCCCGCCCCAGGGAGCACCTCCGGCGGCGGGAGCGGCGCCCAGCTCCGCAGCGGGGCGGRGGCGGGAGCCGGAGCCGGGGCTGGGCGGCAGCTCGCCGCCGTGCGGAGCGGCGTGTGAGGGGGCTGTGGGGGCAGGAGGGGTGGCGGGAAGGGCTCCGGTGAGTCCCTCTCAGGGGCTCCTCGCCTTCAAGAGCCCGCAGGCACCTGCGAAAGGTGCGGCAGGACCTTGGGCTTGAGGTACGTCCCCGGGGCCGGCCGAGGAAGCGGGGGGGACGTGTCAGCCTCCCCTGGCCATGGCGGGCTCTGCCTTCCTCCTTCTCCCGGTGCCGACTCTCAGGGGGAAGAGTTGTCCAGTGACTGTCCAAACCCGGAGCCCTTGTGCAGCAGAGCAAGAGGCAAACGCCTCATGCCACTCCCGAGAGCTGGGGGTGCTGGCCCTGTGGCCTCCCCTCACACAGGTAAAGACCCAGCTCTCCCCTTTGCTGGGGGATTTGCTCATTCTCCATCTGCCGTAGCCCTTTTTCAGGATCAGAGCCGAATCACCACACACACACACTTCTCAGACCCCCCAGCGCTGACGATTTGTTACGCTGACAATTGGTTTTACCAATATTGGCCTAAAAACTGTCCTAGAACATACAGCAGTCTAATGCTGAAGCACGGGATTAGAGCTAGAGACTTGCTGGCATTCAGGGCAGTTCTCAGTTCGCTCACCTGCTATTCCTAGGGCTGCAGAAGAGCACAGGGAAAAAAAAACCCAAAACCTTAGGAGAACAGAAATGTGTAAAAAAAAAAAATAAAAATTTACTGATAGGTCTGTGCCAGAGCTGTTTTCTTCTTCTCCACTGGTTTCTAATGACTAGATAGAGAGGTGCAAATAAAAGCATTTTCTATGCTAGCACAGTCTCCTAGTTGCATGCTCACTAGCATGCAGATAAATTTTGAAACTGCATTGTGTTTTGACTTGAGTCTAGAAAAATATCAGAAGACAATTAGACATTGCAGCCCAGGTCCTCAGCTGCTATGTATGGATGTAATCCCCATTTAAGTTACATTAAGATCAGGTTGCCTTTCTTTTTAGCAAATTTGGGGAATATAGAAAAGCCAGCAGGAAATTAGTATTTATGCTAGCATAGGGACGTGATTTTATAAACTGTCAGAATCTTGCTGATGTTAGCCTTAAAGTTTTGCAGTAGTTTAGTAATACCTGTTTGGGAATGGTTGGTGAAACATTACTACCAAAAAGCCTTAATTTTAAACAATGCCTCTTAATGCTGTATGCTAATATTTCAAAATCTTTTCAGCTGTATTTTAAAGCATTAATTATTTGAAAAGGTAAATATAAGTAAATGTTAAGGTAAGTGACATAAAATATTGTTTTAGAAACTGATTGGCATTCTGGCAACCTTGTGGAATGGAGATGGCTGTTGTGGTGTGAAGGACTGGTRTTTGCTTTTTACCTAATCTTACGATTTCTTTGTGTATAGTCTACCATACCTACTATATGAAATGTTTTTGAAGTCTTCATGCCTCTTGCCTAAATTTCATCTCCACCCTTAGCTATCCTACCCTGCTTTGTGATCCCAGAGCTCTTGCTCTTCTAGTTGGTTCAGCATTAATATGAATATGAGCAATGCCCAAAGTATTTTCTTTTCCCTCATGTAATGGATACTAAATTACAAACTGCCTATTTGATGTTAATGTCAAAAGAGGTTCTCATGTGCATAAGCTAACACAAGTGAGTTCTTTTGAGGGAAGTGTTGTTTTTGGGGTTAGGCTGAGTTGGGAGGGGTTGGAAACTAGTAACTCCATAAAACAAATATGGTTATTTTCTTTATGGGCTGTTTATTGAGCTTTGGTGACCTTGAACCTGCGAGATATGAGARGAGATCTGTATGTGTAGTCATGTGAGAGATGAATGAAAAGTAGAAAAGACTTTCTTTTTGTTACTTGCCATAAATAGTAGATTGTCATGTCTGTCACTTAAAATGTGTTTGTAAAGTCAGAATCCTTAAATGAGTAGAACGAGTTTTGTAACCTGGTCARAGATAAGGGACTGGGGCCAAATCTCTTTTCAGGACCTGGCAGGGATACAGAAACCTTTGGTGAGTCAGTTTGGGGAGGCACTCTCCCATGCAGAGTGCATCCAGTACAAGCCATGAATAGTCCTTTGAAATTGCTGCAAAGGATATAACGCTCCTTAATGCAATCATTGCAGGATCCTTCCTCTTCTAGGGAGGTAAGTTCATACCTGATCCATTCCAGCAGAACCTTTCTTATTCCTTACATAAATAAAAAATTGACTAGTGACTCTCATTGGACACTACCTCCTTTCTGTAAGTCTCTCTAAGCTATTTTGGTATTCTTACAACCTCCAGAAATTAACCCAAGAGGGAAGTGCCTGGAGATTCCTAATTCCATTTCTTTAAAAGGAGGTGAAAGGGGTAGGTTTCCAAATGATTTGGAGGAAAACAGGAACTAGGAACACTAAACCACAAGTTTTAAACTTTAATATGTTCATTTTTCTTTTTTTTTCAGTTGTTCTCAATTGCTGTTCTTACATAAAACTGTGTCTGGCAGGGGCTGCAGCTGTCTCTATTTGTATGAATGTTATAGTGTTCAGGCTATAGCAAAGAATACAAAGCTTGCAGAGTGTATTATAGTTTCTTTTAAATTACTCTCTTCATTGCTTTCAAACATGGCCTCATGTGAGAAGGGATATACTCTGCATTTAGCAAATACAAATTCAAAACATTAAGCAGATCCACAATGAAGAGCCTTTCAGATCRGACCATTTTTTATATAAGCTAGCTACTAAGAAGCAGAAAGACTRCCATATCATATCATATCATGCCATATCAGGAAGCTGCTTTCCAGCATTACCTCTTACTTCTCATGACACCTCTTTCACCCGAAGTATTTTCCATTGGATAAAGACGTAGGACTAGGGTTTTAAAGACGTGGATCCTATTTTCCAGCCCTCTTGGACTTCTTGTGTAGGAAGCCTGTAGGCAAAGTCAATGAAGAGGAAAAGGGCTGACCCTAATAGCTATATTGTTATATGATTTTATTTCTTGCCCCCTCAAACCTCCCTTTGTTAGATATGAACAAGGAAAAGCCAAAATCAATTTAAAAAAAAAAAAAGCCACATCTCTGGATTCAGTCTAAATAGACTAATGCCATCCCATATTCTGTAGCTGCTGCAAGATTAACGCACGCTGGCAGAACTTTGTTCCCAGCTGGAACTGCCTGTAATTTCCATAATATTTTGATTTCCAGAGAAAGGTGATTCCAAACAGGATGGAGGTCTCTTGCACCACAGCAACCAGCAACAACAAAGAGAACTTCTCTTGTTTTATTTCGTCTGGATTGTCTGTGGTCTGGTTTTGCTGTGGTTATTTGTGGTGGTTCTTTTCTCTCTTTCTTTCTGCGCTTCCTCCTTCCTTCTATTGAATAAATGAAAAATATCAATCAGATTTGAGATTCTTCCTCCAGGCCCACCCTAAMTCTCAGCAAAGTCAGAGACAGAACTTCARTTATATTTGACGAAAATTGGATTAGGTCCATCATTTTATTCTTTTCCAAGGTAGGCATTTTCTTGAGGTAATAAGCAATCTCTTGGCAGTAGGTTGGCCTACTTCCCTAAGTTATGGTCCCTTTGTTTCACTTAAACATTATTCCCATACTACGATCAGCACTTATTATGGGATGACAAAGAGCAGCATGGTGCAAAAAGGCAGAAAGAATGCAGTGCTATTGCATCATGTAGAGTGAAAGTAGAACCAATGGGTGACAAAGGCAAAACAGATCCTGGTCTGTCAGTGAGACAGTGGTCACCATATGAATGCAGAACATTTGTTATTCCTCTTCAGTCTGTGTGGAGTTGAAATAAATCCATTTGCATTGTGAGCAAGTTTGGATATGTTAGCGTTATATGTTCATTTGCCATTCTAAAAATGAGAGCTGCATCTATTCTGAACTGTCTGGTTTTCCTTTGCTTTTAAGCGCTACTGGAATATTTTTGCTTGAATTAGCAGAACACAGTGGTGCATTCAGAGGCTCCTGAGAAGGAAGTTTGCTTGATTTCATTGATGTTAACTAGTCAATGTTCCATCTTGGCCATCATCTTAAATGCAGCACTTAAATTAAGAGCACTCTTGCATATTTGGAAAGAGTTGGTCAGCTGGCCCAGTGTTTATTTTTTAGTATGTTTAAAGGCATGAGCAAGATAACAATACTGTCACCATTCACCATTTTGTTTGCAGGGTTGCATTTCATACACATGCCTTTTTCTGGCAACAAAGTACTATATTTGTCACTGGCATTGTATTGCAGTATATGGAGTGCTAGTATAAGCCAGGATGGTTTATTAGTTTGGTCTATCAGACATCTCATGCCTGACATTCAAAAGAAAATGCTCACCTCTTAATTTCATCAATATGCTTTTCATGGAACTACAGCAGGAGGTAATGGCGTCCCCATTCAGTTTTACAGGAGACACATCTGAAACAAAACCAAGTACCAATTCAATTCTAAATGGACRGGCACACATCCGTCCTGTAAAGGTCATCACTATAGATAATCTTCAGTGTTACTCTTCTAGGACCAAAGTCTGACACTGATTTATCTTGATATTCCTAAAGGCAACATCTTCAGGTAAGCTTTTATGCTGTTTAAATGCTATGATAATTTGCACTACAGCTACCATTTTGTACCTGTTTTGTGGATGAGATGGTAAGATAATTCAGGTCATACTTTGCCACTTAGACACATGTCCTCTACTGAAATGAATAGATTAAATAAGTCTCTTCAGTGACGAAAACCTCTAGATCCTTTATTTCACAGCCTTTTTTCATGAACCTAATCTTTTCTTTTAATAGTCCCTTGACCATCTTCTCCAATATTTGCTACCATAGTTTTCTTTTACAAACAAATACAAATTAGGCTACATTTTGTAGGATGTTTTTTAACATTTTTTTTGGTTTGCTGGCTTACTTGATGGCACATAGGCAGAGGCAGATACATATTTTGCTGTTGTTTCATAGGTCACCTGTAGTCCCACAGTGTGTTCAGTGGTCAACAGGATGAGAAATTCTACACTAGGTTCTTTTAACTTGGTCTAGATACCTCTCAGCCTAGTGTTAGTCGCCCTATTTCTTTAAATTAAAATAAAACAATAATGATGATGTTAGTACAACAATGCTACATTAATTTTTAAACTGCAGAACGCGCTTAAATTATTATCCAATGTATGTACGTCATTTACTGGTTTTCTGTTGCACTGGGTTAAATAGAGTTCAAATTGAAATCATCTCTCTTCTTGGCATTTTTTGACTGAATATTAACTTGGGTCAAATATAATCAGAATGTTATTTTGAAAAAAGAATATGATAATTCAGTGTCTTTTCCTTCAGGCTATGAAAGAGTGCCTATAATGTGATTTCCAGAGAATACAGCATGTGGTGACCTTGGTAAGTAATTGATGACACCTCACATAAGCACCTACTCTTCCTCTATATGATGTTGTTGCAGGATCATATTTGCAAAAAAATGCCAAAGCTAGCAAGAGCCACAAGCATTAATAAATTCCACTGTGGCAACAAAGGAGGAATAAAAACCTAGAATGCAAAATATGTAATCTTAAAGTGAGCAGAAGATCTTGAAAAAGATTCTTCACAGTGAACATTTTCCATCTTGAAACTATTTAAAAAGCTGTTTTTAATTCGAGTTAAAATTGCTATGTTAATATGGGAAACCAAAGGTTTACCCACAAAAACTAAAAAACTTACTATTTTGTTCAGAGAAACATTATGCAGTCATGCAAGACTAGATGCCTCTATTCCAAACAATGTTGTTTCTTTATATCACTGAAAACATTTTGTTTCCAGTTTTTATGTAACTGCGTAAAACTGACTTATTTGACAGTGGCTTTATTTCATTGGTAATATTAACAAGTATTGAAGAGGAATGGAAGGGAAAATGAATTGAATTTTAAAGAGGGAGCAACCTGTTACTTAGGTAATAATTTTCCTCTTTTTTTTTTTTTTTTTTCTGCTTCCCATGCTCTCTTCCCATGCTATGTGGAGAAATCTTTCTTCTTCCAGTGAGACTCTAACCATAGCCTAATAGATGACATGATTATAAGCAGCTGAGATTTAATTTGTGCATCAAATAAAAGAAAAAAAGAAAGCTAGGAAATTCCTAGGAAGCAAAAGTCAATATAATCTTGTAATAAACTTATCCAATGACTTATAATTACTTGATGATAATTCCTATCCAAAAGCATCTTAACGACTAGACACTTCCAACGTATTTGCATAACTTCATGTTTTCTCCCATATTTTTGCAGAAATTATATACAATTTTCCATTAAGTTTATATGATTAACCACGAGGTGAAGTGAACAGAAATCACAAAACATTCTTTTTGTTATATACAGATTGGGTCACTTTTCCTATTGCCAAGCCAATGCCCATTCTTCCTGATGCGCCTGTCTACCAAGGCCTTTTCCTACCGTATCAGACCTAAGTTTTGTTAAGAAGACTGTATACAAAGGTAGACATACATTTGTTTCCTAGTCAGGTTAGACTTATGCATTTATGAAATATTTATAATTTATAAATTTAACCTTATGCATTAAAAAAAATTAAAATCCGTAATCCCTACCTTGAAGGTAAGGATTTAATGAGAAAAAGGATTAGTTGCATTTACTTATGGGATTTGCCTGTGTTAGAAAAGAGATGTAATAGGTTTTATGGGGAATAGTGCCCAACTCACATCTATTTTCTCTTCTGGTATTTTAAACTCTAATTTGTGATTTGGGTTAATATCTTACTCCTTGGCAATTAGTGTCATCAGCAAAAGAGTCATTTCTTTTTTTTTAATCTTGCTGTATTTTTATCTTTTAAGACCATGCATAAATATTTGAGGGAATGACCTTTCTACTAATCTGTAGCAATAATATTTATATTGCTTCTACTCTACTGGTAAGTAAGTACTTCACAGCTCACTTTTACTGTGAGTTGTTTGATAAACTGTATGAGATGATAATATTTATGTGTTGTTTTGAATACCTAATCCACATTGCTTAGTGAGTTGGAAGAGAATATCTTATCCTTTTCTTACGCTAAGTGAATGGTAACTAGCATTCTGCACATTCCCACTTGAGTATTTAGTTAGGATGATTATAGAAAGTGTTTGAAAAAAGAACGATAGCCACAGCCAAAATGAATATTTTACAAATCATGTTCTTCATAACTTGGAAACTATACTCGTTCCATTTTGTGCCAGTTTTGGGGTTTTTTTTAGATCTGCTCAAGCAGATGTACACTTTAAATCATTCAACTCTTCTAGGTTTTGATGGACACCAAATTCCCAAGTACMTAGTGGAACCTGTTACCCACTTAATGTTTTTCGTTTGTTTTTCTTTCTGTTTTTTTTGCTGGAGGAAGTAGARTTAGTTTCCTGAGTCCTGGCATGCAATTTGAGTTTGAATACTTCATTTTAATGGGAGATGCTGTAGGTAAAATCATTAAATTCTTCAGATACTAATTTTTGGAAGAGGCAAAAATAATGGGTTTGGCAAAAATAATGTCAACAACATTTAGAGCAGTTTTAGTAGTTTCTGCATCCTTTATTCTCATGATATAGTCATCGTTTTTCATCTTCTTAGGTAAAAATTTCAGTGGGCAATGGGAAAAACAGTGACAATCCCTTTTGTAATTTTAAGAGAGTGAATCACATAACTCACAGAATTATTCTTGTAAGAAGAAATGGGAGCCATTTTTCTGTGGAATTSAAACCCAAAAGTTTCTACTCTATTGCAGCCAAGGCTTTCTCCGTGTGCAGCAGCAAAAGCAACAGATCTCTATTTGATCTAGCATGATGAAATACACTGTGAATATTTACATTTAGCTATCCATGGTGAATACTGTCTGATCCGGATTTATATAAGATGGATAGGGTAGTTGGTTAATAAGCCTACTAAAACATTTATATTACATTTAGCAGTGATACGGAGTTGTGCATGGCTATTAACATTTGMTAATTTTACAAGGAAGAGGAACATCTTTAGGAAATTGAAGAAGCACTTTTCTCTGTAGAATGAAGAGTGTTAAACACAATTCACCTATGAATATCCTCTTAAGCAACCAGTAAAATTCAAATTTAAAGGCCATTGAAGTTTGRAGTTTGAAATGCCAGTGAAATTTTGAACCTCCGCTGCAATAAAATTGTCCTGTAACCAAAAAGGAAGAGGGAGATGTCAGTCATATAATTTAATCAGATTATGATAAAATTCAATTTCTGCCTCTTTCAAATTTTCTCTAAAGCTGTTGACGGTGCCTAAAAGTAATCAAGGGACAGACAGTCATGTAGTAATGCAGACAGCTTCCTCTCCACCGTCAAGACTACACATATTTTCAGTGTTGGGGTGCAGGGATGCTTCAATAGCCACAGAAGTTTCACTTAATTTTCACATTGTTTTATTAGAAAATGTGTATTTTAAGAGGTTTTATTTTACTGATAAAGTTTATATACTTGGATTCGTTTTACTTTATCCATTGACTATCACAGCTGTCACCAGACTATACAAATTCTGTGTAGTTGTATGTTGTACCAGGACATTGTACTTACAAATTTAGGCAAACTGAGGCAAGATCTGTAAAAAGAAGTAATGTGTTTTATTAAACCAACTGGTGTAACTTATTTCCAACTAATATGCTCAGAAAGTGTAGCTTCATGTACAGYCTTCATGACTTCAGGAAGGGTTTGTGTGTCCAAAAGTGCCTGCTTTTTTCACCCGTTGGTTTAATTAAAAAAAACTATCTATAGACTTTGTCTTATCTTTGTACCAAAGTGTCTTCATTTCATATGTCTGGGTTTTGTCATATTTAGGATCTCCGTGTATAATTTGTTAGCAGGAGATGTATCATAAAATGACTTTTCAGGTTGCATGAACTATGAGCCATATTTGGGTCAGATAGGGGTTTTTTTTGTGTCACAAGGAAAATAATTTCTTTCTATAAAGTTTGAAATTCTGCAGTGGTCAGCTCGCAGAATAAAAAAAAGCAAGAGCACTCAACTTTGTTTTTTATTTCAGTTCCCAGAATCACSTCAGTTTCACTTCAGTAAGTTCTACAGATGTAATTCTTCATTTGAGACTCAACTCATTGCTTACAAAGAAACATTTAGTTGTTGTCTTGATAATGCTATGTACCGCACTATATCTTGCCCTGCTGGTTGGTGAATCATAGATTGGGCTGGCAAGCTGAATTTAGTAGGTGGGGCTCCCAAACGGGCAGTTAACCGTGGCAGTATGCTGTAASTACAGAAACACAGACTTGGCTGTAGGGCAGTACTGCTCCGGAGTGCATTTGCCTGGGATCCATGCTCAGTTTAAGAGGCTTGGCACTGCAGGCGGATGTATGATTTATATCACTCATGGTGGTCGTTATCAGTCGATGATTGGAACTGCTAGAACTGATGCAGCTGATGTCAGAGCTCCGTTACGGGTTTTGGTAGTTCAAGTCTGGAATTGTAATAGAGTGTCTGTGTCTTGTCCACATCTGTACTCCATGCCATCCATGTCAGCAGCTGTTCAGATGAAGATGAGATAAAGATGCAAGGGGGTAAGGTGACGTGTTTTTTAATTAGCTGGACTTTTAACAAGTAGGCTAATATTATGGCACAGACATGTGAAGAAGATAAAGGCCTCACTGTGTCAGTTCCAGCCCCAAAATATTCTTACAGACCCACCGCACATTTCACGTACAAGAGGAGTCCAGTTTCTGCTCTTGGAGCAGCTGAAAGCACTTCTTACATCAGGCAATACTTGTCAGAGGTTATTAGTGCTAGAGTATAGTTGTTATTTAGTTATAAAATAGATCTGGGTTTGTGCTTCTTGGCTCTTAACTTACACTTMTTCAACTTTGCTATGTATCAGCACTGTCTTGGCTCATTTATTTGAGCTTTGCATGGAGACTGAGAATTTGGACACACACAGTCAGTTCATGCCCATAAGATGCTCTTTTCCATTATTCTTTTGTGGAAAATCTGTTTAACTTCTTCAATAGAATTGCTTGTTCTTCTTCCCTTTTCAAAACTGAAGAGGAAAAATAAGCAGCATCATAAGAATGGATAGCCTGAGCCAGTGGTTACAAACTGTTACTTGAGAGGTTCAGGTAGGACATAAGAAAAATATTCTTCACTATGATGTTAGTGCAGCACTAGAACAGGTTACTGAGAGAGGTGGTGGAATCTTCCCCTTGGAGGATTTMTAAATTCAGCTAGCAAAAAAGCCATAGGTAACCACAGCTGACCTGGTATAGTGGTGTTTATAGTCCTTCTCAGAGAAGAGAGTTGAACTAAATGATYTCCATAAGGTCCTTCAGGTCCACACGTGTATGATTCAACCAATATAAACATCAGGGGGTATGTAACGGTAAGGTTGTACCTAGTAACTGATAAATTAAGTAATATCAAAATAGGCTGACACAAAATGTGCAGAGGTTTAGAGACGGTGCTAGTTCAGGCCTAAGAGGGTTAATTCACCAATAAAGGGCAAGTGCTATGTTTTTATGAAGGMTAAAATTCTGATGACTTACTCCTCTTGGATTGTTCCTTTCCTGTTGATTTTAGAAGGGCTATTAATGGAGTATATTACTTATCTGATACAGATAGTCTCTCTAGGCCCCTTATTCTACTCCAATCTTTTTATGACAAGCCTATTTCCTTTACCTTATATAACTTTTATTTTTAAGCTCTTTTTTCACTGTTTCCTTTTTTATCTATGGGCATAGAAARGTGACCTCATAGTTATAAAGATGAAGATCATTAATTCTGAAACTCTCCAGAATTACAGGTTGGTCTGACTGATGTATCAGTAAACTTCTTTGAATTGTCTCCTTTATCAGCTTGAAGTGGGTGTAATTCTGTTGACAAAAAAATTCAATCTCTAAATAAAATTAAATTAGGAGCTTCCAAGGTCTGTTTCACATCCTACAATCATTATAAATACAAGTTCACTGAGATTGTTTTGCATATCTTAACTGTGAGGATAAAATATCTTTGGAAGATATTTAAATTTTKTGAAGATCTTTTTTCATGGAGGTTTTGAAAATTAAGTTATAGTTCTTTAGCTTTAAATTTCATTCAGTATTAAAACTGTCAAGTGGTTGCAACACTAATTAGATTCATATTGCATGGGATATCTAGACAGACTTGTTGCATCCATACTTGTTGATTTTTCCACTAGATGGCATTATGCATTAGCTGCAAGTTAATTTATGAGCTTAACTATAATTGCACATGCTAAAGATTTAAAAAATAAGAAATGATCTATTGTTCTTGCTCTTATTCTGTGCAAGAGTGAAAGAACTGTGGCTTAAAAATCACTTGACCTACTTCTACATAACAGTAACCCAATCCATCCTTAATGCATCAAATATGGATTTACTCAAAGCAATAAAGGAAGTCAGCCATAGCAACAATATCTTATCCTGTGTGCAGTGCACCTTTTAGAATAAAACTCTTCCAACCTTTTCTGCATTTAACGTTTAAAGAGTGACTTCAGTGCTGCAAATTGCTTCCTTTCTGGCTACATGGCTTCAACTGAAGTGATAGGAAGTGTCCTAAGTAAAGCTGCAGTGCTGAAGATTGCTTTTAAATAAAGAGCCTCATATGAGCATTTTTTTTATTTAGTAGCTAATTCAGGATAGATTATCAGAATAATTTATCAGTGCAAGTTTAAATATAGATATGCTGTTGTTTCCTCCACTCAGATGAAATGAACTATTAGTGATCCCTTACAAAATTATATGGTGCTCAAGAGTGAGGTTTCTAGAACTTAAGGTCCTGACCAGTGAAGCACGATCTGATGTGGAGGAAACATCTAATACCTTTAAAAGAACTGACTRCTGGGGTTTTTGTTTTAATCCCAAGATTTATGGTGACTAGACAAGGAGAAATTGGCATTCCCAGCAGCAAGAAGGCAATGGCACGGTTTTGGTATGTGAGAAGCAAAGAAGCAGCACTAGTGGTCTGGGGGGTGAAGAGGGAGGAAGRTGAAACAGGGGCAGATAGCAAAGCCAGAGGTGGAGGAATAGAGGAACCACGGAGGGAGAAGAATGTGTTGTTAGGAAGGCCCAAATTTTTCATGCCAAGCTTGCTAATTTTTTTATGYGTGCTAGTGTGTGTAAGTACATGGATATCAATTTTAAATCTGTATTCTGGAGAAAAAGAGAAGAGGTTGTCTTTTGTTTTAAACTTGTCTTCCAGAACTACRGATAGTATTCACAAAAGAGGGCTCATCAAATTGCTGATCAGATACGTATTATCTATTATCTTGCCTGCATTCCATATTCTGAGCTGTCTTTTTTCTGGATTCTTTATGTAGAATATAAGAGGCTCCAGGCTGGAAAGAGGTCATCTAATATAGTAACGCTTAACTATAATAAGGGGTCTAGTATACAAGCTGGATGAACCAGTTCAGTTAGCCTGGGCCAATAATGGAAAAGCATCCAAGGCCAAGAAAACACATAAATATTAGCTTAGTATAAACCAGGTCTTTTAAATTATCATGTTGAGCTGAAGAGATTTAATGTAGGTTTTAGTTGGTTAGTAATATTAGAAATTAATTATTGTTAATTGTGTTATTGGTTAATTTTTACAAGCACAGGTATTTATAAGCACAGGTATTACTAGGATCCAAAACCTGAGAGCTTCACAAATGGTATTAAATCTTATTACTAATTAGCAGATTTTCATATGAAAAARCTTAGTGACAAGGACTTCCTTTATTATTTGGTAAATGGTGAGTATTTACTGAAAATCAACATACAAACCCTAGTATTTGAAGTGTGTATTCTACATTGCGATCCAAATGGTAGTGCTCCAAGCCCCCAGGAGATTTTAATATATCCAGTTGTTTAAGAACATACAGCGGAGATGAGCAAGCGTGTTAGAAAAACGGATATTTGGAAGGATGTATTTTCTTTTTGTTCCTAAAAATGCTGTATTACTAGAGACAAAGGAATTTTAAAAGACTCATTTACCAAGCAATGAATTATATGAATGTGTAAAACATTCATTACAAATCCACTGTACTTAGCAGTAGTTCAACCCGGTTGTACTTTGACATTGCAGCATCAGCCACAACATCAGACAGCACAAGCTTGCGTCACTTACYGCAGGCAAAATCCATTTCAATCAATATGAAATAAATGCTCTATGTGTATATTGCAATCACTGCTTGGTGCTCCACTTAATGCTCTACAAATTGCAAGCTGTAGTATTTACAGTGAGCTGCACAAACATTATTAACAAATTTATGATTTATAATGCAGTTCTCTTTTTTGAGGCACCATACTGAMATGGGCAATCAGACATCATCCAAAACTGGCACTCTAAACTGCCCTTGCATTTAATTACTGAACTCTGGGCAAAGTTTACCTGTAATTCCTCGTTTAAATTAGTCTGTCTTTCCAGTGGCTCAGAACTACTTTTTGAACCATCGCTTGATAGATCTCTTCTGAAATGACTGGATTTGCTGGTGACTTCAGTGGGCTTTCTGTTGGGTTCAAAATGATTAATTGTAATAGAGTACTTCTGAAACACCTGCAATATTTTTAGATCATAAAAAAGTTAACATGAAATAGTAGGTTGAGATGAGTGGCAATGTTCAGAAGGGGAAAATACATGTTATTTAGGAAGTAGCTTTGTTTATGACCTTCACACTCAGAAGTGAACACAGGTGTTTTGATGTATCTGCAGTACAGTCCTGGCTGTAGCTATGACCAAGAAAGTGTGAATTTCTTTAGCTTTTTCAGCAAATAAAGAAAAAAATATCAAGCAAACTAGTAAAGCACACTTAAACTCAGCCAGGAAGTCATGGATCTTTTTTTAGTAATTGTGAAGAAGGTTGTTCATCCTGAAAGGATGTTGTTAAATTCCAAATGTTGGAATTAAAAAAGAAAAAGACAGTACCTGCCTTTTCCCAAGAGGAAAACTAAGTATGATAGTTGAGAAAAGAATGCAAGTTGCAATGAGCAGTTGCATTGGATTAAGTCTTTTGTCTGGATTTTGTGTGGTACAAACTGTAAATCAAAGTGCACCTTAAAGGCTTCTCAGTGAAAAGAAGTTTGGKTTTTTTTAATGGATAACATGCTTGTTTAGCTGTAACCGTAGTATAAATTTATTGAATCATTTTGAAAACACACGCTTTAAGACYGTAACTTGGTGGAGCTTTTATGCTTGCTAGAGCATATGGAACCAAAATGACTCCTCAGTGGAGTCCCTGAGTTAGTGGTCTGGACTCACTCCACAGTGCTTTCAGTATAAATCTTGAAGCCATTCTCTCTGTGCTCTCTCTGTGTGCATATAATTGTTAGTAGAGCTTGTTGCATGTAAATATAAGCAGGACTGCGGTGAGCACTCAGGTATGAATGCAGCAATTAGCATTTGCTTAACTTAGTAGTGCTACTAATTCCAGTGGTCCTACCGTGTTTTAAAGTTAAGCATGAATTAAAATATTTATTAGTGAACATGAATCAAAGCACATGTTTCCATTTAGAATGGAACTCTCCCCAGGAAAAGCAAACTGAAGGCATCTTATTGGCGAAACAAAAAATCTTAAAAGCCATGGTAAAAATGTTAATRAGTAGCCTTCTAAAGGAGAAAAGCCAATACAACAGGTAATATTCTTTCCTATTCCACTTGTGGAACTCACGCTAAAAGAAGATGATCAGAGCTGGTTGACTGAATTCAGTCATGGTGTAAGCCCACCAAATTCATTGAGTTTTCTAGTCAGTGATGGATTTAGCTTTGGGATAGTAGTTATTTGTAAGAGTAAKCAGGATTTGCAAAACTTTTCTTTTAGTTGAAGCATTATCTCTAGAGGTGTTCTGTGTTATTAATACACAGTCTCATGTTGTTTGGCATGATTCGTTTACTAAAGTAATCCAAGTCCTAGCCACTGTCATGCTAGGATTTGAAATAAGTGGGCACATCAGCCATGTATGTTGTCATAACTATGCTTATTTATCTGTTTTGTAAATATATTACTGCATATTTCTAAATGATTTGTTAGTCAAGAGCAGATTGAAATGCATAAACCCATTGTATATATTCACATATCAAAATCTAAGCATTCGTCACTTTAGCTGAAKAGTAAAGAAATCATCAGATAATTTGGAAAGAAAATAGGTGCCAATTTTGCTGTCTGGTTAACATTTATTAGTCAGAGTTTTGCAGTTTGGATATCCCTTTTCAATCAAATTGCTAGGGAACTTATTTTACCTAGTAATACTTTTCTTGTGTTGAACAGTTACTCATTAAGTTATCTCAATACAATGAACTGCTAATAGGATATTCTGTAAACCTTTACTGAATAACAGTTCTGAGCCTGTGGAACAGCAGTATGGCCTCTTCTGTGTTACAGAAATGTAGTCTGACCTGTAGCATCACCTTCTGATTCAACTGTAAATTCGCTTGTGACCAGACAACACAGCCATACTTCCAGCAGTATTCATATTAGATTTGTTTGAAGTAATGCTAGCCATCACGTAATCCTCCATAATACTAGTCTTCACTCAGGGACAACACCAGTGGGAGAGTATGAGTATCATGACTACCTCCTTATAGACCCCCAGCAACAGCCTGTGTTTTTTCCAACTGACAGCATTTTCTGTGAGATGTTTGCATTAAGGTGGTAATCATTAGGCCAAAAGTTTGCTTTGATTGCTGATATGTCTTCTGTGGAAGAAGTGGAATGAGTGAAAGCTTCAATATTTGGATCTTTCTTAATTCCTGTGATAATCTGAACTGTATTCTCACTCTGGTCCATAATTTTGATATCTTGCAGATTTCAAAAGAAACAATTTTGAGGCATAAATCCTATTTTGGAATTAATGTATGTGGAAAAATAAATCCTGAAACTTAAAGACAGAAAAAAGTTTGTATCTGAACTCAGCAAGTGAAAGCAGGCTCCAGAAATCCTCTGTGGAGGCATTCCTCTGCCAAGCTCYCTCTTCCAGATGAATGAATAAATGCAGCTGCAGTACTAAACCCTAAACATTTACATTGTAAACATCTGCATAGTTGGAAAGGTCTTTGCTTTGGCACTCACTGCTGTAATCTACAGATCTCAATATCCTGCCTCTCAGAAACTCACTAAATGCATCATCCGTCTAAAGCCATGGCTAACCATTTGCACAACACTTACTGGGAGCCAGGTTTCATCTTAGCCCCTTGCAGGAGATCTCTTTGGTGACAGGGATTCGCAGCTACTCAGAAATGATGGAACATAAAACTTCATACTCAAGCAGACCTTGAGGACCCAGGAAGAAGCCRGTTTCATTAGCCCAGTCCTAGTAGCACAGAGGAGGCATAAGCATGCTTCTGCAGAGTTCCAGAGGCAGGTGTAGGAATTTGTTGAAGCAGCTGAACAAATTCAGATACTAGGTTTTTCTGTTGGTTCCTTGGCTTCCTTTCCGAAGCAGTAAAAGCTCTGAGAAGACCATTCTTATGCCCAAAATTCAGATACCCCCAAACAGTGGCACAGAGAGGCCTTTGCAAGGAGGGAAAGGTGGGGATTTGAGTATCTAACACACAGGAAAAAAAATTGTTAAGACAGTATTTGGCAACAGTTACTATTTCTTTATTTTAGAYACCAACCTTCTAAATAATTGCAACAATCTCAGATGTTACCATGGGGTATTAACTTGAAAATTATGACTTTTTAATATCAGTATCTGTGAGCTTCATTCCATCTGTTCTTTCTGGCCCACATTTATGCTACTGGTATCTGTCTGGTTACTCCCGCTGCACAAGAGTGACACTTGGCCTGATACGTGCTTAAACTGAATCTTTTTTTATTTGTTTGTGTCTACGAATGGAAAAAAAAATTTCTATTTTACTTGTACTCACATTTTGGAAACTATTTAATTAACATTTCTGATACAACATTTCTATGCAAGATAAATGCATGGTAATTGTAAATTGCAGAATTGCAGTTGTAGTGTATTAAGAAAATAATATTATTTGAAAGATAGCCATATATTTTTCTTTTGATTTAGAATACTAGTTGAGTTTCAACAATGTCATATTTTCCAGAAACCTGAAAATAAATGAGGATTTATTAAGGCTCAACTTCCACAGCAGAGAACACGGTCAGGAATTTGGCACAGGACACGTTGTTTGCTTTCACCACTGTGTGATTCATCAGAACTCTTGCTAGGCTAGTAGTCACAAAGCAGTGCAGTGTGCTGCCAAAGGCATCAACAATCTTGGCCACCTTTACGCTATAAATTTAGTGACACAACTGTGGTGGCTGTGGCAGGTCTGATRTAGAGACCACCTGGTGAGCTTCATCCTGAACTTGTACAACCATGAAGCTTCACTACACAAATTTAATAGCTTAGATCTTGGAAGCATTGGAGATGAATCTGTACAGCATCAYATCTGAGTTAAAAAGCCTAACTTCTCTGCAAGGCTAAACTGACTCAGATACAGACCAGCAYCAGCTTTGATGCTTCTCTAAACAGAGGCTCTTTCAGTTGTTTGTTTCTGYAAAGGCTTTTGAATAACAAAATGAAAAATCTATTCTACTTGTCTTCAGATTTTGGAAAATAATGTATTTAATGATGAATACACCTGCACTTCTGCCATCTTGAGCTGATTTAGTTGGCTCTAGATTGGAGTTGTGTGTACCTTTTCTATTGCGTTCTGTAAACGTGTCTAAATGAAACGCAGACTTTGCAATCCAGCTAGCTATGCAAGCCATCAGGAGCTTAGACAGTCACACTGGAGTGTTTGGTATATGGCATTTAAGAATGGGGAATCGTAATGCCACCCACTCTCTGGGATGCATCTTTGTTAAGGATTTTACTGGTGTGACTGGAGCTGGACATGTCCTCCTGGTGTGGCTATGCAAGGTATACTAATGTCTTCCTATCAAAAACAGCATCCACTGTAAAGCACTTGAGATCTATGTATGGAAAGTGCTATATGGGAAGTGCATAACGTTATTCCTCATTAGAAGGGAAACCATAACCATTGTTATTATTYCCCATAGAAGGGAAACCATGCCACTTCTGCTAAAGTCTGTGTTCTCTGGAGTCCCAGAAGAGGATTACGTTCTGTGATTAGGGTAATTTAATAGGAGAGGTTTAATTATTTGCTACCAGACAAAAAATAGAATTACTGACTTTTGCATCCTTTCCAAATGTGACATTTCCAAGCAGGTCTGTAATGGCAGTCTCAACGGACCAGTGCAGTCCCCAGCACAGCCAAAGGACAACCTGTTGCTAAGCAACCAACATAAGTGCGCTGCTCAACATTTATTTCATTTGGAAAGGGACATATTCTTTAAGTACTTTACCTTAGCTACTGAGCACAAAGAGCTTTCCAGTTGTTTTTCCAGAGCTGTGCACATGTGTAAAATAGCCAGTTTTCACAAACAAATGTGCAATTTAAAGAGCAGGTGCCAGAGAAGAACATGCAAAACTGAAGGTTTGAAAAACTGGCACAAGTATTTTAGCACTTTCTAACATCAGTGTCCTGAATTTGCCTCTCTGTTTCTGTGTTCATCCTACTTGAAAACAGGCTGCCTTGATAGCATGTATGTGGCAGAGCTCTCTGCAGTGTTTACCGATGTTTGTTGATGCACCCTCTTTCGAAGAGTGCTGTGTCATGGTTTTCCCACTGATATGAGGAAATACTTTCTCCCTGATAAACAAAGGCCAGAACTGGACCCCCATTTTCCAACCTGAAGACTCCAAATCTCCTATTCTGTAATTGTTTCAGAAAAGCAGCTAAATAGCTTTGGAAAAGAGCATTTAGTGCACTACATCTAACACCACTTGCACATTAGTGCTTGTCCCTATAGTGAAATAAAACCCTATAGTCCCACTAGACTTGTGTCTGCGTATCTGAAATCAGCCCTGGCCTGAATAGTCTCTAGCTAAATTGTCCTGAAGGAGTTGTTCATCATGTTTTCCAGTCTAAACGCACACAAACAGAAATCAAATAACACACCAAAAAAAAATTGGGAAGTTGGACAAAATCAAGAATGCAGTTTGGTTTGTAATGGCCATAATAAATGCATGTTTTATTGCATGTGATCTTAAAGACACATAAGGCATGCATAAGTGTACTGAGGCAGGTGGGGCATGCCATCTTAATGTATGTCCCATCTTAATGTATGGAGGAGGCTACTTTTGGCTGGGAAGAAGTATACATTTTAGTTCTCCTCTCTAGCAGATGTAGCAAGTACATTCATTGACTGATCTTTTTTTTTTTTCTGCCCAGCTTTGTGGTCTCATCCAAATGCTCTCGGATGTAAATTATTTGTGGGTAGCCCAAGAATGGGTACAGTTCAGGTCTTATATGGGCCCAGAAATTATAAAAATATAACATTCTGTTGCCCCAGACATTGTGCACATGAGAGTTTCCACCTGGTCATCCTGCCTGACAGATAGCACAGTGAATTTAAGCTCAGCTCTGTCTGTGTAGGGCCATCTGACACAGCTGCAGGTTCTCCTGGCCACATCAGCAATTCCTGCACCTCTGTGTCACGCTCCAGAAATTCACAGCCAGGTGAAGACAGATAGCCAGGGCCATGCTAAAAGCCATCGTGTTGCACTAGGACGCAAACTCGACATAGAAACRGAGAGGCGTAAGTCACTCACTGTTGTCAGGCAGATTGTCCAAAACATCAGTGAAGGTGTCCTGTTTTTCAAACCCATGCACTCAAAGTAGTTAAGGTGCCTGGGTAACTGAAGATGCTTTTGTTTGTAGCCACTGACTATCTTTCTGCTGATGATCCAGTGGATCATATCAGATATAGACAGATGTCTTACTGTCCTTYTGATCAAGTGAAATGGATACAAATTTTGCCTTTGACTGGTATGATTTCCAAATGATGTATTTTGTTAAATGAAATGCAGTGTGGGAATACTGCACTGTTTGCAAGCTAGGCTCTGTCTTGGGAGCAGCAACTAACAACCACATCTTTTTTTAGAGCTGAGAAAAGTAAAGCACAGTGTTGAAGAAATGCTGTTGATCTCTGCATGGTAGCCTGCAGCTATGGTGACTTAAGAGAAGAAACTAGGTGTCAGACTATTCAGATACACAAATCTCTTCCTGCTCCTCTCCTTCACTAGTACCCCTGGTTTCTATGCTTAAATAGGGAATTGTCTTCCAGACATCTCTTTATTGAAAGACTCAACTCTTTGCCTCATGTYTGTGGATTCATGATGCAGAGTTCCCACAGCTGAATCAATACTTCTTTCTTATCTCTGCTGTTGTATATGCAGGAACATTGCTTGCCAACAGGCTAACACTGTAGTGCTAGATCATACAACGTAGCTGTCACATTTGGGAGCAAGAGAGCAAATTTCCTGCTTAACCTGGCAGCCTGGTCATGAAGAGATTGGTTTTTATTTTGAGAAGGAAAGAATCGCTATTTTCAGTCCCATGGTTTTGATCTGTTAAAGTGAATTATTGTCTGTCCTGCTTTATTTAGGGAATACTCTCCCTATTTCTTTTGAACATTCAGTCTTCAGTGACCTCACACTGCAGAGAAGCGCACCACCAAGCAACCAACCAACCCTGTCACAAGGAGTTGACTTGAAGAATAACTCTGAGAAGGTTAACTGACCAAATCAGAAGCAGACTTGCTTAATGAGTGAACAAGCAGGGAAATACAAGAGTCCAATTTTTTTTTCTCATCAAGTCCAAACAAAATAACAAAGTCAGAGAAAGGATGAAACAAAATGGGCCATTTGTTTTTCAAGTTGCTTGATTTCAAGTTGCAAGATTCACAACAGCATTTAGTTTTGAAAAAATCAGCATTTTTCACTAGAAACATACTAATCAAGAAGTGGTTAACCAGCTTTTGCAAGAAGACGCCATGTGAGTAGCATACATTGAAATAAAACTATAGAGGAAATAAATTACAGAGAAAAACACAGCACAAATAAAAGACAAGGGTATCTTGAGGAAAGAAATGTAATACTAAATTGAGTAAAAGGCAAAACATGAGATGTAGTTTCACAGAAAATCTGAGCTAACTCCAGTTAAGCTTAATTTAGGATGCAGGAATTGTTTGCTGTATTAGCTGGTGAACTCCACTAGCATTAATTACTAAGGTAATCTGAGCCATTCTCCTGCCAGATCTTGAGCCAGCTTGAGAGGCTGTAAGCACCAGTGTGCAGTAGCATTTGTAAATGTCCTAAGTGAACCAATAATCAGAAGGGGGAAATAAAGTGCAGAGCATTTGGCTACAATTCAATATTTCTGTGATTTTTTTAGTGTAATTTTAAAGAAAATGCAAGGGAAGGAAAAGAGAGGAGATGTGGAAGTATGACTATCTACCAAGGGTATATTATATGCTCTTTACAAATTATTTCAGAATCTAAGAGGGAGAAAGGAGGAAATTCATGTCAGCATGTTTAATACATTTATTCTAATTCAATTTTATTGAATGATTTTCAACTGTAAACAAGCTTGTATTTTAGATTCTGTGTAAAATAAATCCCTTCATAGTGCCAGTATAAACATACATTTTCCCTTTGCCCTCAGTCAGCTGTAGTTTATGCATTAACAGGGGCTTTCTGCTAGAAGCCTTTGTTCATTGAGAGCGCCACTCCTCTGGGATTTAGGCTCCCTGGTTGGCCACTGTACCGAGCTCTCCTGATAAGACAGCAGGTGGATCTGAACAGCAGACAAAGTTAATAACCTGCTAAACCAGGGACAGGAAGGACTGTAGCAATTACACAGAAAACATTTTCATTGAGTGTTTCTCCTTTGATACTTCAAAAATGAAAGTTGATATTCATAGCCACATTCTACCTAAGGAATGGCCTGACCTAAAAAAGGTAATAAGAGTTTAGATATTCAGTGCCTTATGTTTTCAGCAACGTAACTTTTGAAAGAACAAAGAATGAAGGGTTTTGTTATATAAATACCTCTAGGGTTTTGTCTAATTTGATTTTTTTCAGTGTTAAGATATTTGTATTGCATTACTTTGCAAAGCAAGAGTCCCAGTAAGAAAGGGATGGAAAACTGGGCTCTGTTCCCCAYTCTTTATTTAGTCTGAAGCAATTCTTATATTTTTGCTTGTTTTTTTGTGAAACCTAAAATTGTCAAATGATGAGCGTAAATTCCACTTTCTTGATAAAACCAGAGCTGTCATGTTCCCATGTTCACTTTTGTTTTAAATAAGAGAAATAAGTAAATATTAGACAAGATTAATGTTACCTAAGACAAAATTCATTCACATCTTATACCCACAGGCATGAAGTCATTAACTTCAATAGGAGTGGGGTCACTCTAAGTATGGGTAATTGATGATGATGATCATTTTACTAGTATCTGTTATTTTTTTCTGTTACTTGAGAAGTAGCATATTGTATTAAAAATACAAAATCTCAGTTGTCAGAACACTGAAGCTGTAAGTCAACTTGTCTTGACTTTGAATCTTTGCATGGTATGATTATTATTATTATTATTGTTATTATTATTCAATTACATAAATTTATTCTTGTCAGTAATAATTTTCATGATCCTGTGAAATGTATTTGAGAATGGAAAGTGTCATTTAGGTTTTCATGTAATAAATCTAACCCTTTTCTTATTTCAGATTATCAAAAGGCATGTAGTCATCTCATTCTGAATTAGGTTTTAGAGTTATTGCCTAAATAATTAAAATCACAATTTAATATAAAGATGTCTGATCACTTTTTGACTCATAATGGATCGTATCTCCAATGCTACAAAGGGTACTGAAAAAGATCACATGAAACTATATTTATATATAGTTTATACATGCATATGTATAAAATTATTTGCAATTAAAAACTGCGTTCAGATTTCCAGGATAGCTATTTTTTATAACTCTTCAATGTTCCCATTCATGATAAAAAATCAGAGTAGAAAAGAGAAGACCTGCATTGTTGCTGCTTTCCTTATTGTAATTCTGTGTTGGTTGTAGTTTGAATGAACATTCCCTGTGTCTGACAGTAGTAAGGAACACGTGCCTGTCTTTGACAAYGAAAGAATATCATTATTTCAGCTATGCTCTTAGGCATCTGACACACTAACTGAAACTTTGTTTTACACTGTACATTTCTTTTACTTAATTATTTTGAGGTTGATGATGGCAAATTCTCAGGTAAGTGTTTTGTATGTATTAGCTCTGTTTTTCTCTGATTTTAAGCATGATAGACCAGTATCARTTCAATATTAGCCAGAGAGCAGCTGGAAAATGTAAACAGCATATTAGAAAAAAGTAATGAGAAAACCTGGCATTAGGAACATACATAGGATTATTTCTTCATTAGTAGTAGTAGTAGTGAAAAATAACATCGTTATGCATAAAATCTCCTGGAAAGGAATGTTTGTTTCCTTGTTTACCTAGGAAGTTCTTCTTAAACATCTATTTGAACTTCCTATTTGTAATTATAAGAGCTCCTCAATGAAAAACACATATACACTGGATAATGTAGGTGAGATTACATATTTTTTAGAACAATTTTGTCTGTTTTAAATGGATAGGAGTTTAAATATCCAGACTACAAAGACAGGTTACTCTTGCTTGTTTCAGATTTTGTTGTCCTTGTTTGTGCAATATCCCTATAAAAACACGTATAAAATTCCTTCATTCTGATTTTACATGATTTTAAAAAATTWTTTTTTTTGTCTGTATATACTTTAAAAGGGCAATAAATTCAGTGAGGTAAAATYACCCCAAGAATCCCTTGATGTTCACGGACATACATCAAGGCTGAATTCACTACTGTTAGACCGTGTAGGCCACTGTTGCATTTATTTAAACACTGATAAAGAGGCAAATACCAAATTTTTAAAAGTTAATTTCCACCTGCTGGTTTTTGTTTCCTCTGCTCTAAAGATTGAGCAATTCAATGGTTTATTAATGGGCCCAGAATAGAAAACAACTCTCTAGAGTCCTCTGAAAATTCAAGCCATTAACATAGTTCTCTACATCTCATGTGTGGAAAACCAATGAGGCAGTCCTAGCATGCACACATAGTGCTAAACTTTTCTTTCTTTTTTTCCAGCCTTATAAATACTGAACCTTGAACCTATGACTAGAAAATTCTATTGTTAAGATACTTATTTAAGAGCTTAGGAACCCATAATAAGTATAAAAATTCATAGAAATAAATGAAATAAGGACTGTCATACATCCAACTAATAACTGAGGGGAAGAAAGAAAATAAATTCAAAAACAGACCAGTTGCCTATTGCCTAAATGGTCCCTGAGCACCTTTAAGGTACTCATTTTCTGCACAACTTACAATTGCAATTAGCATGGAGCTAGTGAAAACTTAAAGTTCTCGTTAAGTGTCATTCACAAAATTTTCCCTAAATTTGAATATTTATATATATATATGTATAAACCTATAAATTCATAAATTTAAATAAAATATACATAGCTACATAGCTAAACATAGCGAAATAAAACACACATAGCCTCAGTCATTAGCATCTCTGATTGGCTGAAGTCAGGAGGCTTGGCTCTRCACACCTACTTTGGGAAAGCTCACAGTGGCATTAAGTAATGATTTGTTATCACAGGAAATTCAGGACTGTATTCAAATTGTTTACACTTCAGTGAAAGAAACACCTGCTTTTACTCAGTTTCCTTTAAAATGTTTTGTTACAGAAGAATTCTGAGCATTGTTTTCCGTCTATTATGATATTTCAAGATTTCATTTATTTCCAATCTGATAATTTATGAAAATGAAAGGAAATCAGCATTTTTCTTAGGTTTTGGGTTTTTTGCGTAAACAATTTTGAATCTCTCTGGAAGAATCAATGAGCATCTAAGCTTCTCCTTTTTAGCTTCTCTTGGCTGTTTAAATATTAATAGACAAGAGACTGACCTTCAGTCCTGCTGCTGAATCATGGAAGCTGAAAAGTGGAATCAATACATCTTTGTGCTAATGATTAACTGATCACAGATTGGAAAATTGTCAGATCAATTTTCATATTGCCAAATGCGTGATTTAATTTTTTCTGTGTTAAAATCATTCCARTTAGAACCTCAATATAGTAAGCAACTTTAAGCACTTTGAAATCAGTTGTAGGACTTACTTAAAAATGTTGTTGAACCAGGAGCTAAAAGTTCAGATCTACAAACACTGTTAGTCCAGTCCAGTTAAACTTCAGCACTTCTGCTGAAATCAGTGGGGCTACTTGTAGGCTCAAAGCTGAGCATATGCATAAGTGTTTCTCCTGAATAAGGTACTGCTGGATTGTAAGAACTGAGATTTTTATTATTATTGCAGAGTGCTAACTAGCATGGCTTTTTCTTCTTTCTTTCACAGAGATATGGATATGGTGGATGGGTACAGCTGGATCATCACTGTAAGGTTTGGGCTGTTTGGTGCTCTAAGCTGATCTTGTGTTGTCATCAGGAATACAAACTCGCAGTAAATCTATTAAAAAGCAAAGTGGCAATAAGATTGGCTATGTCCTTGATACAGATTTCTCTAGAGATCTATCTTCTGTGAAGTAGTATCACTCCAAGTCCTAATATACCTCAGTAGAACTTTTCGCTTAAGAGGTGAAACTCACATTCTCTTCTATGAACCAGTATCCATTTTTCATAGATTTGGGGACCATTATGTAGAAAAGTAGGAGTCTGAGGTATATTGGCAAGTAAAAGGCAGACTGGGTCTGATTTTACTTCATCTTTCTGTCACCATCCACTCTATTAGCTTTACAAAGGCACTTCTGAGCTACATTAGTACCACTGGAACAACATGTCTCCAGATGCCATGAGTCTATGCTAATGGTCCATTTGCATTCAGAATCCATCCTGCTGGTACTGAAGTTAGCAGAATACATGTATTTACTCTGATGGGGACAGAACTGCTTTCTTAAAGGCTTGATTCTGTTCTCACTCAGAGTAGAGCAAATCAGCAGAAATTTCAGTGACGTTAACAGTGACACAACAATGTAAAACTTCTGGAAGCAAGATCAAAATGTTGCAGTTTACCTTTTGATAAGAGCATTAAAAAATTACCAGTATTAGTGCTTTTTTTACAGGAGGGCACAAGGACCTAAGAGAGGTAAGGCTGATATGGCAAAATAGTTCCCTTTGTACATTACTATGTAGGTTAACTGTACCAGCTAGTTTTAAAGATGTTACCTGTGTTACCATACTTTGGCATTCAGATATCCCTGTCTATCTCAAACAGGATATGTCACAGGAAGCCAGCTTCCTCCTGTGATCTGCCAGCTCCCCAATCCTAGGAATCTTTTGGAGAGCCTGTCACTGCAAATGGCATTGGCCTCTGGAAGGAGGGAGAATAGAAAGATGGCATTAAAAAGAGGTCTCGGTAGACCTCAGTTCACTTTCCACCTCACTTCATAGGTACCTGTCCTAACTTGAAAAACTTCATCTCTAATTGCCTACCACAGGAGTGTTGTGAGATACAGAAGGGATAAAAGCAATGCAAGGTTATTAGCCAGATAATTAAGGAAAAAATACAAAGACAACAGAGGTTGGGTAGATAAGAGCAGAACGAACAATTTGGATATAGTAAGCTGCAAGACAAAAGATGCAAAGTTAAGAGCATGAATAGCTCAACAAAAAGCGTCAGCACATAACCCACCTGCAGCATGTGAAGAGTGCAAATAACTGGCTAAACCCAGCTGTGTTATATAATGGCAGGCTGTATGCACAGCATTATCTGTCTCCGTCTTCTGAAATTCAGACATGATCTCAATATAGGAATTCTATACTGAAAACTAGAGTGATAAGTGATAGAAAGATTTAGTATTTAGCATTTTCAGGGTGACAGTGCCTCTCCCTATCTGGGTGACCTTATAAAGAAAATAGTACCCAATCTTCATTGTTTCTTTTTGTGACTTGGCTAATTCATTCTCTGTAGAGATTCAACTTTTATTGTCTTTAGAGAAGCAAGACTTGCATCTTCCAGGTAATCATGGTATTTAAATATATAATGCCTGTCAATTTCAGTGGAACTAGACATTCCTTCATCTCTTTGTCACTTTGCAAAATCATACTTGTGATTGTATGTATGCATATATTAACTGAAAAAAGCTGATAAAATGGATACAACACTGTGTCTATTTATTGCAACCTAATCATATACACACCGTTGTCATTCTATAACATGCAAGGCTATGCTGTCAAATGCCTAACAACCATTTATGAAAAAGGACCACAGAATATGAAGGTTGGGACCAAGAATGAGGAGCAAACAAACATTATGCTGAAATTTCACATCTGAGTCTAAGCAGGCATAGGAGGAGAAAACAAGCCACCTGCTGAACCAAAGTGTGGATGGCACAGCTTCTGAGATACATGGTACGTGCAGGAAGGGGAGAATTGTTGGAGACATTTTTAGCAGCTTAGCTGTTTGTTACAGGTCTGATGCTAAAATTTCTTGCTAAAAATAGTTTGCAAAGGAACTTTGTGGCAAGTCAATAATAGCCTTATACACTCTGCAGAGAATTCTGTCTAGCCTACTTCTGTCTGAAAATGTTGCATGAAAAAAGTGCATGGCAAAATAAAATCCTGTTCAGATATGTGGAGCTGGGGAAGTTAACTCTTAAGATTAAAAAAAAAGCAAAAGCTTCTCATATTCTGTGAAGAAGCATCAGGGTCAAACTGAAAGAAAATAATTACATGCATTTTTAAAGAAGTGCAATTTGGGATGTGACTGAGTAGTTTAGTGGTTGGATAATTTTAAATGTAGCTTGCTGAACCAAATCAGCCTGCTGGACTTAATTCTTGAATCTCTGTCTCTTAATTTCCACATAAATTAATTAAAGCCTTAAATATCAGATAATGTTTAGAATGGGAGAGAATAGAATAGGAATAGAATAAAATATAATAGAATGATAGATTCTTCAGCTGTGCCCTTAGAAAATTATGTTAACCTTGCAAATAAAAATCTCATGTCTTTTATGAGATTTTCAGCACTGCATCCATTGCTTTGAAACCTGAAAAACWTTTTCCTGATCCATATTTCATCCTTAGTACTGCAAAAAACTCCAAGAATTCTTTCCCTGTTGAGGTGTCTGAGTAATTTCTCATTTTAAAAATATCAGGTGCAGGTTAGTGGCAGTGTCTAGAGACTATAGCTGTATGACTCATTTTCCAGTCACAGTGTTGCTGGACCAGATCTTTCCATTCTTACATACACATGCATGAATCTATTCAGATGATCATGTTTTGCTTTCCTGCATAATCAGGTTTGTTGTTGCCAACATACAATGCTGTGAGCTTAGCCTTGACCTGTAGCGTGTTCACAAARAATCAGTTAATGCAAATGAAAATAGCAAACTGTTCAATTAATTCTTCAATAAGAACAGCACATGGCTTATTAGAAACCTTTGCTATATTGCAAACCCTGTTGCAGCATTCAGAGAACAACTATTTATCTCAGCATTTAGGTATGAGCACTGTCAAAGTTGCTAGTAAAATTGCAATCTATCTAATATTATTTTCAGTATTAGCAGAAGAAAATATRTATGAGCAGGTCAGCTGCTATGCCTTAGCTATGTCTGAGGAAATAAGTCACCTGTGTTCACAGAAATACAGTAATCCAGTAAAGTCCACACGATCTATTCATATGCGATGCAATGCTCAGTTCGACTCTGTCTTTTTCTCTACTCACACCCTAATACTTTTCTGTTTATTAGGCAATCTGCAGCAATGCGCTGRTCTTTTTTTAATGTATTGGAGTGTATGGCTAGAGTAAACCTTTCTGTCAGGTCGGAAAATCAATTTTACAAGAACCTGAAGTATTTTACCAGAGGATCAGGACTATGTAGTTGTTATTACTAACTGTAATATTTCAAGTAATTTTCACAACTTGTGACACAGCTAACAAGTAACTTGACAGTTTGCCAAGGCAGCACAGTTAGGTATGTAGAAGAGAGCTTTAAAATACCCATTAAGGCAGTATATTTGTGAATGATGTATGAAGTTAATAACAAATTCAAGGTTAAGAACAGTCTGACTTCTCAGAAGGAGGGGACAGAAACCCAGTTCTGCGAGAAGTAGTGAAGTTTTATTAGTATTTCTGTTTTAGCATACTAGTACGGAATATTCTGATTTAACAGGTTTTTTATTTAGAAAAATAGACAGGATCCTAAATAAACTGGTTTTGTGAGGTTTGGAGAGAGAGAATTCCCTTTCCAGAAGGGTCAGAAGGGTCCCTCTCTCCTCTTTGGAGAGAAAGAATTCCCTTTCCGGAAGGGTCAGAAGACTGCCCTGCGCTTAGCTTCTGTTTACTGTGAAGGTGAAAGAATAGCTGCTGTGTTTTCTCATGTGGTTCTCAATTTTCAGCTGCAGATGCAGTGTGTTCTCTGTCCAGTACATCTGCTGCATGACCACTCTTACCCATCCCAAATACACAGGGTCATGTGGATCTTCTGACTTTCATCCATTTCCATTTATCCCTATAGTAGCTTCAAGCAACCGAGAAGTACTCTGGCCTTGCAAGTATTGGTGAATTGTATCTCATCAATTTGTGCAAGTGTAAGCCAACAGAAGGACTGTTTTGTCTGTCTTCACAAGTCCATAGAAGCATGTGGATACCTACAACTGTAACAGACAATTTACTTTGCTTAATGTGATGACACTGTGCCTACTCAACCTCTTTGGACAACTGACAAATCAATCAAAAATTAAGTTTAAAAAGGAAGTTTCCATGTTCACCGTTAAAGGAACCGTATTAAATTTCATAACCTTGATAACATTTTAAACTTTGTAGGTTTGGGAATTGGTGGCATATGTGGAAGGTATTACACTAATTAGGTAATGGTTTTATACTGCATTTAGGTTTTGTTTGTTTGTTTTTTCCCCAAATACAAATTCTTCAATAATTCTTTTTTTCCCAAGGAGAAAATGTAATCTGAAGACAACATAGCAAGTCTCCTTTTGTCTCAGTACCACCGGTGATATGAAACCACTGGACTGAAATTAACAGAGTTGCACAATTATTTCTGTAGTTACTGGAATCATCGTGATGCTATTGACTTGAAAAGAATACACACATACCCAAAGGGAAAATTTAGCACAGATTTAATTAGAGCATTGTTTTGAGGTCAAAATTTGGTTTGAGGATAAACTTCAATTAAGGTACCTGATATCTTTTCCAAACAAATGTAGAGTGCTACACATTGCAAAATAAAGGGGATTTTTTATTATGAAGAATTAAATCTGATCTATAAATGACTGTTTTATTAATGGCTTATTAATGATTTTAAAATAGTCTTTGATTAAAAATACCTAGTGAATAAAAATAAAAGAACAAAATTCTGTCACTGAATTTCTGTAGGGAGCACAATATACTCAAGTGACTATAAATTAGCATGTACTACTTTGTCACATTTATAATATATGAAAATGTCATTTCACAGGGACAGGCAAAGATGATGAAGGATGGAAAGGTTTTTAGAGTTATTCAAGAGAACTGCTGGAATCCAGAAGTACGGATTAAAGAGATGGACCTATCAGGTACCTCCCTCCATAAAGGAATTGAAATCATTGTGGCTCATTTAGAATAACAGCAATTCCTCTGATAATTAGCATCTGAAAGTACTCAATAACAATATCAAAATTAAAAGGTTTAGCATACTGATTCATTAGTTTAAATCTGTTGAAAGTCAGTGAAAACTGATATGCTTTATATTCAGACTCAAATGGGATGTGTTCCCATAACTTTCCTCATTTTCAGTAGTAATTTATTCCCCACATGGGCTCACTGATTTTGGTGTGCTTGTTAATACAGTAAGGGACTAGTTGACATAAGTAAGGATGACTGACTGTGGACTTTAAAAGGCAACATACATTCCAGGTATAGAAGTGATTTACATAAAACAGGAAGCCCTTTCATTTTTGTTCCAAATGTTAAAAAGATTTTGATTACTCGTAGGATTTTTTATATGTTTGTTTCCTTCTCTAATATTTTTTTCTTTTTAGATGTTGCAACTTCATTCTATATTTTTGCTAGAGGACTCTGAGCCTATAGAACTGGTACAATTACTTTCTCAGAAAAGAGAGCTTTCCTGATTTAGAAAGAAACTTAACCAGATGCCAAATTTGCAGATTTGTTTTCCATCAAGTTACTGCCATGCCACTAAATAAGGTTTGTAAGATGAGATACTGAGAATGAGAGAAGGAACTTTTAGTCTGGTGGATTATTTTTGTTAGTTCTTGTTAACATTCTAATTCCAAATTACTTTTGTGAGATAAATATTGTTACTAAAGATTATTTTTTCTTAGATTGAGGCCTGAATAATTCCCTACATCAGTTTCTCAGTAGACACAACTTGAATATCTTCTCTGACTTTTCATAAGGAATAAACATCTGAATTACTTCAAAGAGCAGATATTTTATAAGTAGCATCTTTATGATTATTGTTTCCTTCTCTCATGGGATAGCATGTTAGGAGATACTTTGGGTCGTTCTCCTTATGGAGGTTTACTGCAACACATAACATAGGCCAATTTAGGAACTCAAGGGCTGGTGGGCAATTTATGTAAAGACAACTTACATAATTTTCAACTACCTCATTTTCACTGTGGAAAAGCAGTATTTCAAACTCCAACCATCAGACATTTAATAGGAATGCTAGAATGTCTTTGCAACCTTTCGGAAATATGMTGCCTTGACTGGACTGAATAATTTCCTGAGTTAGCTCAAGGATTTTGGGGATTACCACGTCATTCAACCACAGTGTGGATAATAAATAATCTTTAGATAATAAATAGTCTTTAGATATTTCATATCTTTCAGATATTTCCCTCAACACTAATGGCAAGTTTCTACAAAACAATTCTGCTCCATCTATTTGCTGTAGACAAAGCAATTTTTTTCAAAATTTTGCAACAGCTCTCCAGAAAAGAAAATGTATCATAAAGCCAACACCACAATATTTCTCCACAAACTAAACAGTGCTGACTTGGTTAAAAAAAAAAAAAAAAAATCTAAAACTGTGTGTTACAGCACCATCTGGTGACTTGTGCCATAAAAATGTCCCCTTTTATTACAGCACTCCAGAGATACAGGCATCAGACAATTAAGTGTAAAAAATAGGTCTTGCTGGTTTTCATGGGCCACATGACTCTTTTTCGGTTTACAAAGCTGTAGCTACTAGTTCAAAGACCATTTTCTGTAACACAGGCCAAGATAGATTATACCCAAAAATTTAACCTCCAAACATGGCATAATTTTGGAACAAAGATGCAAGGAGTTTCCCAGCTGAACAAAACTAGTATCAGTCACTGTAAGGTATTATTAACGCAGAGAGATAACTTACAGCTTGGTTGCTAAAAGGCTTTGCCCAAGAATTCTTGCGAGTAATAAGAAATGGTAGCAAATGTACCAAAGAGACTAAATTAGTTCTCATAATCATATGTCCTAGGTCTATTTGGTATACAAACCTGTCTCTTGATCCACTCAATAAAAAAAGCTATCAAGGTAATTCAATAAAACAAGCTGTAAAGGTAATTAACATCACAGTTCTGTGATACAAATCATAACAATTTTGTTGGAGAAAAATCTTTCAGTTAATCCTAACTGCCTTTTCTTATTATTTTCTCCTTTGTAAAACCCTCTGAAGAGGGTATAAAGTAGAGGGTTTTCTGTGCTGATTCTTCTTCTTCCTAAAGCTAGTGTCTAGGAATGTTCAGCTTGGAAATCTGCCTTTAAGGTTTATGTTAAATTTGCTCAGAAGTGTCAAAGTGGATTGAAACCAGATACAATGCTTATTGTGGAAAACATGGTGAATGTTCTCAAACATACTAATCAAGTGTCCAGTAGCATAATGGTGGATAATAGAACTTAGGCTGTACTTTGGTATATGTATGTAATTTTGTAGACCTAATCCTTAAACCCAAACCATTGCTGCTGTACATAATATTAATCAGATGTTGTAAGAGAGATGCCTGAGTCAGCTTCCCCTCCTTTCCTACTTAAAATACTGAGAAGGAGGATAAATCATTTTGTTAAACATTCAAGTGCTTTGGCAAGGTCATTGTCTTAGAAGAAATTCTCCTAGGGTTTTTTCTGCCATCTTTTACATTAGTAGTCTCATTACTAACCACCAAGTTAAATTTTTTAAAGCATGGCAAAATATGTGCATAAATATTACAATCAGACCTAAAACGCAAAAAAAAAATACAGTTTCGCATGTAACTATTTAGTGAAGTCCTAATTATTGTTTATTGTTTCTTCTGTTGTTAATCTGCTAGGTTTGTTGTGGTTATTCCTGTAACTTGTCATACACAAAGTTACGGTACAGATTTGTGTTTGAACAGAAACCAAACAGCGTAGACTTAATTCTCTTTACTGCTAACATCAAAGTTATTTCTAAAAACAGACAGATTTTCTTATACTTACAACCTCAGTAGTCCAGACACAGGATGAATGAAACCTAACACAATATAGCTTTGGGGAACACTTAGGAAAACATTGTTTAACAACCATTGTTAACATAATGTTGTTTATCTTTGAGCTAGTGTACATATTTGTTTATTTATTAAATATGTCTGATAAATGTGACCCCAAAGTAAACTTAAGATACTTAAGATACAATGTATTCTGTTGGCTTAATGTCACATTCATGTATGTAGGAGTAACATTAAATTGCTATTTTAATTAATTGTACATGTGCATACCAAATAGTTCTAAAATCAAAATACTTAGTTTCTCAGCTAATCTAGTATGAGTATGAAAGTGTTATTTTTCCTTCTACTTAGAAAAAATATTCCAATCCTAATAAACTGGTATACTACAAGATTTATTGCCATGATCCTTAATTAGCAAAAAAAAGATTCTATCCATGTCACCGTTAAGTCAGTCTTTCTTACCATTAAAGCTTTTACCTTCTACCTTTGAAACCAAAGTACTTTCTTATTTTTAACATTTTACCAAAAAAAAGAAACATTAATTACTGTTTTTTCTTACTCAGGAGTCACAGTCCAAGTCCTTTCCACAGTCCCTGTAATGTTCAGCTACTGGGTAGGTTCCTACTGGCATATTTTGTAATTCATATGTTACAAAATTTTTTAAAAATAAATGCAGTCTCCTATAAATTAGGTGATTGAAGTAGTCACTACGGCACTGAAGTAAATGGGGAATTGTTCTGCTGTGAAAAACAAAAGACAAAAAAATAGTCCAGGTGTCAGAAGAGCCAGCAGGGAGTCCTGACAAAGCTCCACTCTGGAGTACACTCAGTGAGAAAGAATGAGACAACAGAATTTCTTCTGGGGACCTTATGGGGGTAGCTGGAAACAGGGAGAGAGAATTTGCACAGCATGAATCCATGGTTAGCAGGTAGACATATATGTACAGATGCCATGAAAGCGAGACATCAATCAGTATTTTCTCATGAAAAAAAGAAGTAAAAGATATATTTGTGGTCTTGTCCCACTTTCTTTTAAATGTGGCATGGGACTCGTTGACCTAGAATGCTTTGAATCTTAAAATTCAGTAGCAAATTTAAATTAATATGTTCCCTGTATGGTATTCTTGAATGCATCGAAGAAATAAAAACAGTCTGGGAAAATAAATCATAGCAAAATGCTGTTTTAAATACATTCTCCATTTGACTATTTAGCTATGTGTACAAGTCGAGTTGTTATATGTAAACAGATCTGCTACATTAAAAATCATTGTGTTAAGCCCACATATAAGTAGTACCACTGATCTTCAGAATTTCTTGTTGGGTGATGTATCTTTAAAATTTTATTCTGGTATTTATGGGAATATTTTCCATTAAATTTGTATTAGGGGGAAGAATGAGAAACTGATTGTATGGATATTGCAGTTCCCTTATTAGAATTATGACTGTTATATCCTTCTAAATGTTAGAGAGTTTTGCTCAAGTTTTCTCTGTAGAATTCTCATGCTCCAGCATCTCACATTTCTTTTTTTTGTCTCTTCAACTCCAATAATAGGAGAGTAAATATTCATTGCTTTGTTTAAAAATTATATGCTGAGGTTTTTGCATTGGGATAAACAAAAACAGAGGACTGGTTTACACAAAAGACCAGGTACTTAAGTACACCAGCAACCTGGGCTTCATTACACTCATTCTGAGCAGTAAAGGCAACAGCAGTTGATAAAATATTCAAGACAAGAAGCGGAACTGCACCCAGAGGTTTTAAAACGAGGCAGAATTTAGCCCTACTGTTTTCCAGCTATTCAGAACTGTAAAGTAAATTTTAGGTTCAAACTCTGTCTCTGAATTCTTTGCTGTGACATTTATCCAATGGCTTCCAAAGGTGATAACATTTGAGAACTATATTTTAATGTACTATTCTGCTTAATATCTTACCAGGCCAAACCTCAGGATACTTTAGATCTAGCCCAGATATTAAATAATGACTTAGCTGCTACAGTAAATAAGTACCCAAAGAGGTTTATCGGCTTGGGTACATTACCTTTGCAAGCTCCAGACCTGGCTGTGAAGGAAATGCATCGCTGCGTGAATGAACTTGGATTTCCTGGAGTACAAATAGGATCTCATGTCAATGAATGGGACCTGAATGCACCAGAACTGTACGATATTTATGCTGTGAGTAGATGTTTCTTTCCTTATTTTGGGGAATTCTGTGATACAGAATTCTGTCTAAAAATATCTTGGGACATATTCAGTCATCAACTAAATTTATAGATACATTGAAACAATTGAGCCTTGTAATCTGCTTAGTGATCAGAGAGATTCAGCTTTAATTACAGATGATAATTCATTATAGGATATAATGACAATATACAATATAAAACATTTTGAAACATACTTTATAATAATGAATAACAAAATCTTTTTATGATGTGAGTTCTCACTGTAGAGTTGCCTTCTTGGTTTGTGACCATAATTGCAGTATCAAATAAAGCATTTCTGCACCGTTTGCTTTTGGGTTCAAGTTACTGTATCCAATCCTATTGAGATAATTGATAAAACTCCCTGAGATTTTCAGAGATACCTATAGAGCCAAAGTACCATACAGAATTATGCAAATGGGACTGAAAGTTCCAAACTGAATGTATTGATTATAAAATTAATTTATAGATTGCATTTCTTAAATAGCCTGAGGTCCAGATGAAGATGGTCATTTGTCTAAATTATGGAGTTTAATCAATGTACATTCTGTACCTGTTTCACAGGTTATTATAGCTGTCAGCTTGAAATTGATCCATAGATGTTATTTTTCAGAATGCTCAATTTATTCAAGAATTCTGTTAGTGCAGCATCTGTTTTGATGGTCATATACAGTCAGTTATCAACTTCCACTCTTGGAGATGCACGCATTCACGGAATCACAGCATGGCTGAGGTTGGAAGGGACCTCTGGAGATCATCTGGTCCAACCCCCTGCTCAAGCAGGGCCACCAAGAGCCAGATGCCCAGGACCATGCCCAGATGGCTTTTGAATATCTCCAAGGATGGGAACTCCACAACCCCTCTGGGCAACCCATGCCAGTGCTCAGTCAGCCGCACAGTAAAAAAGTGTTTCCTGAGGGAACTTCCTGTGTTTCAGTTTGTGCCCATTGCCTCTGGTCCTGTCACAGGGCACCATAGAAAGGAGCCTGGCTCCATCTTCTTTACACCCTCCCTTCAGGTATTTATACACATTGATGAGATCCCTGTTGAACCTTCTCTTCTTGGGGCTGAACAGTCCCAGCTCTCTCAGCGCTTCCTTATAGGAGAGATGCTCCAGTCCCTTCATCATCTTTGGACTCTCTCCAGTAGCTCCATGTCTCTCCTGTGCTGAGATCCCTTTCTTGTACTGGGATCTCTCTCTTATACTGTACATTCTTCAGCTTATGTTTAACACAGGTAGGAAGTAACCTCTATCACTTTTAGAAACATCCCTGGATAATAAAGATTGTGAAATTAAGCCATATGTGATAATGAACTTTATCAATCTACTAAGCCAGTTACTGAATTGCTATTTTTGGTTTACAAATGTAGATGGCAATTACTCCCTACAATCCAAAAGTTGCAGCTTTATTTGTGGATGTATGGGTAAACAAACCCAAATTTTTCAAATGTGTGATAATCTCCTTAGCAACAAGAGGAGGTCCAGAAATACATCTGACAAAATGAAGCTGTTAAATCCTGGTTAAGCATATGAATGATTCTGATGACTATATATTTAAATTTAAGCATATAGTTAAATTACTCAGTCAGAATCATCATCCTATATTGTTCTTCTGTTTTCCTTTACAAAGATGTCAGTAGGTTTGGAAAAACTAATATACTTGAGTTGAGATGGATTATTGATCAGAATACAGCTAGATTTCGAACTCTTAGCATGGATTAGGAATGTTGTAACTTTTTTTTTTAAGCTAGGCAAAGGGCCAAAGGGGACAAATGTAGTGCAACAGCAATGAAAATTCCTGAATGCAGCTGGAACAATTCTGCAAAACCATCCTAAAATGGTTCTATAAAATATTACGAGAATTCGTCTTCATATGTGTAATGAAACCAAAAGAATGCTAGTTTGAACCGAGTTTTATACTGCAGGATGGCTGACAAACACAGCTAAAAAAGCATTTTTGTACTGCATTAATCTGAGGAACACTGGGATTACTAAAAAGATACTATCATCAGTGTTTCCAATCCTGTAGTCTCAAAAAAAACTTTGAAACTGAGTGAGGACTTCAGGATATGGCCCAGAGGAGTAAATATAACCAACTACTGCTTATAGTTCTTACTTCTGGGCCTATTTTCATTACTAGTACTAATGCTCCGTACAGTTTTGCAGGTAATTTTTAAAGCACAGCTAAGAACTAAGATGCAATTTGGTATGATTAGTCAAGATTTAGAATTTTTCTTTTTGCTGCAGGCTGCTGAACAATTAAATTGCTGTCTTTTTGTGCATCCCTGGGACATGCAGATAGATGGAAGGATGTCCAAATATTGGTTTCCCTGGCTAATAGGTGAGTGTATATTTAATTTGCTTAATCTACATTTATGAACTGTCACTGAATTATGCCCAGAAGATTGTTGCAAAGGTACTAGTACAGAGAAAAAGTACATGATTTTTCTATCTATCTTTTTTTTAAATCAAGTACTACAATTAAATCTATTATGTAAATTCAGCAGTCTTTTGTTTTTAAGCTTGTTTAGTTTGTCTAACTTTTAAATACSTAGAATTAAAATTATTCAGACTAGCAACAGAATCTAGTATTCTCTTTTGTCCTAAATGTAAAGAGCAGGTGACTAGGGAAAAGTGAATTGTCTCTGAAATGAGCTCCTCAAAAATAACGTGGGTAAATGAAGGGGTAGGCAAAACCAAACATTACTTCCTAGAATTTCTTGGATTATTTCCTAGAAATAGGTTGATCAGAGAGGAAATAAATCTAAGTTCACATCAAATATAGCTGAAACAACATGTACTTTGAAAGGTCCCCATAGATATAGGGAATTATCTAGTTTCTGTTTTTTTCCCCATCTGCTAGGTAAAACAGAACAACATTGAATAACAGGAGGTAGGTTATACTGCTACCTAGAAATGTTTAGACCTGATTCCACCCTCACTTACTCTGTTTTGCGGTGTTTTGTTTTGCATGGTTTTGCACTGCCTCTAGGAGAGGTGTTCTGAAAAACATACACAATATACATATAATATATGTTCTGCAATCTGGAAAATCTTAGTGTCCCAGTCACCAGTGCTTTATCTTAAAACAATATCAATTAGTCTTGATCAGAGCAGGCTCAACAACGCAAATTTAAAGAGGGACTAAAATTATTGCATTTACTTAACAAAGTATAATTAAAAGTTTTTCCTACTAAGCCTAATAAGGCTTTGCATCGGAGCGTATGGTAAAATATTAATGAAAGACACCTGTTGAGCTGATGGGTATTGTCTCCCACCATCACTGGGGGCGTTCAAAAAACATGTAGATGTGGCACTTCAGGACATAGTTTAGTGGGCATGGTGGTGTTGGGTTGACTTGATGATCTTGGTGGTTTTTTCCAACCTTAATGATTCTATGATTCTATATATGAGGAGAACTCAGTTCCTAATTTCAAGCTGGATGTCTGAAGTTAGGTGCCTACATGGCATGATATTCTAAATATGTTAGGTGTGCTTAGAAACTGAGGCCTGATATAGGAACCTAAATTGCTGTTATGTTCCTGGCACTGGGCATCCAAGTTACCCAGTGGTAAAGAGAGAGATAGGTTACTTCTAAACTGTAGGAACTGGCACCATGTCATAACTAAAGCCCAAATCTGTGTTGGAATATCCACCAACGTATCTGCCCCAGTTTCCACACAAAAGAAACCCAGAAGCACAGGTGAGAAGAGAACCTGGCATATTCCAGACTTTCCTTTGAGCTAGGATAACTGGGGAATCAAGCCTGTACTGTGCAGTTCAGGACATACCCAACCTGTCTGTCAGCTGTCCTAGTGGTGTAGGATAAAAACTGGGCTTAGAATTCAGAAGATCTTAGCTTCCAGTCCTGTCTCCTCATTTCAGTTAATTAATGTTCAGCTCCGTGTTCCTCTAATAGAAATAATGCGTAACCTTTGGCAGCTGCTCTGTAACTATTATTTTTTCACTAGGCTCAAAGCTAATTGAAGAAAATGAAGATAACATTTCAAACTCAAACAGGAAAATAAAAAATAAAACTCTCATACAATAAAGTTTTTTTTGTTCTTAGGCATGCCAGCAGAGACAACTATAGCTATTTGCTCCATGATTATGGGAGGAATTTTTGAAAAATTTCCTAAGCTGAAAGTTTGCTTTGCACACGGAGGTAAGTAATATACCATGTGAAACCCCTGTTCTTTAGTTGAGCATGGTGCAATTGTATTTTCTGGTGTGCCAAACTAATAGGGTTACCACTTTAAGCGTGCCACCAGCTGAGTACTATTACCCCAAAGAAAATAATCTGCCAGATCAGCTGCTTGTATGAATGCTCTCTAGCCTGTTTCAGCCAGTGTTTGAACTGTYACAATAGCCTTTAAGGGAAACGAGGAGGAAGGGGAGACAGGAGGTGGTTTGGGGAAAGGACAAGGAAGCAGCAGGAGGAATTTAGGCATCACAGTAGTGAAGAAGTGGGGAAAACAGAGAGAGAAGCTAATGAAGGGGAAAGAATAAAAAATTGCTGGTGCAGAGCACTTACTTTCTAAATAGCTGACAGTAAAACTTAGGGATCTCTGTTGATAATGTGGCTTTTCTACCTCCTGCATATTTTTAGCTTTTGTTACTAAAAATTTCTTCTTGCAGGTGGATCTTTTCCATACACAGTTGGGCGAATCTCCCATGGATTCAACATGCGCCCTGATTTGTGTGCAGTGGATAATAAGGTGGATCCAAGAAAATATCTTGGTTCATTTTATACAGATTCTCTTGTCCATGATCGTGGTGCACTAAGGCTGCTAACAAGTGTAATAGGAGAGGTGAGTTTTAATGCTTCCAGAAGCAGGTGAGTCATTCTTTATTTAATTCTCTATGAAATAGCAAAAGGAGARGAGAAGAAAAAAGCAGGAAGAAGACAGCATAGCCTTCCAGTAAAATCAGAACCTGAGCTATTATAAACTGATGGGCTTCTGCCATGTTGATAATGTTTTTACTATATGGAGTTATTGAAATGGTGGTTTTAATCCAGGAAGTCATGCACTGTGAACCTTAGTTCAGTGAGGCTAGTTCCTTGTATAAGGCTGTTCAGGATGGGACTGCAAAGACTGCTTCATTTGGAGCCTTGTTTTCAAATGGCTTAATTTTCAAATTCAAGTGTATACTCGAAGAAATCAAATTGTATTTCCACTTGGGAAGTTRTAGACAGAAAAAAGTCAATAATAAAGAAAGTTTTTGTGAGGATCCTGGTCAGCACATTAAACATCATGGGTTTGCAAAAATATTTTAATTGTTAGTAAAGAACTCTTTGTAGTTTAGCAACCTGTTTAAATCAGGTACGGCATGGGACAGAAAAATCCAAAAACATCCAAATAATTCCTTCTCATTAGTAAATGCTCAGGAAGGGGTTGAAGATGGCATCACTCATGCCAGCTTCCAATGGATCACTGTAAATCATGGTGATAAAAAAATAAACCTATGGGCTCTGCTCTGTATTTGYGTCTTGACCTCTGGAGCTCAGGGAGTTTCTGCACCTAGCAGGCAGATACCTGCCAGATGTCAAAAACAGAAATGCAAGCTCTGACATTGACTTTCTCGTCTCAACAACTGTATTCCTGTTCCCTGTACGTTAGTTTCTAGGCTCACATAGTACTTTCTCACATACRGGGCTGTTGCTGTCATCAGGGCCTCTTGTATGACCAAAGTTCACAAGAACAGCTAAGCTGCACGTTTTCTTTCTCTCTRCAGAAAAGATACTGTTGACTTCTCATTTTCATCTCTAACAGTCTGCACAGGTTACTGCAATAAATCTGTATTAGAACTGGTACAGAAGTGACTCGCCTAGGCCAGCCAAAGTAATGCAGAACTATTTCTTTCTTTATCGTGGTACTCTGAGCCCAGGTCTCAACCCTTTGAAATCCATGGGTTTTCAGTCTATGCTGCACAAGAAAGCTGTAGCTTTGAGACTGGACTTCTGCCTGCCGCTCCCTTACAGTATCTGTGCCTTTTAGGAAAACTGCGTTTGTAGATTCATGAAAAATTCAACAATGTGACAGCACAACTACAGCTTGAAACAATACTATAGAAAGTTTTTGTGAAGTGTATATGTGTGTACACATAGAATAACACTACAGCTCTAAGGAGAGGAGAGAGAATACCTCTTTCTTAAATCCACCATGAACCAAAAATAGATTTATGGCAGGAGCCCCATTAAATGTGCAAAGAAACTACCATGCAGCCTAGTTCCGTTAGAAACAAGTAAGATAAAACCCAGGTCAGTTTACTTGTCAAAAGATCTGCTTATAATCTGTTAGTATTGGAAAGTTCTTATAACATCAGTGGCTATCAACTTGGGTGGCATTTGCTAAGTTCTTTCCGTGCACATAGACATGTTACAGCATTTTTTTGGCAGTGCTAGTCCTAGTGAACACTGATGGAGGAGATCTCTGTGTCAGGGATGAAGTTTTAGGCACCAGATAGGTTACTAACAAAATACCAAAGCTTGAGCCCAATATTGATTTCTGTTAATTTCTGTTACCAACCTCTAAATAGTAAATATATCATGGTCAACAGCCCAGGACTTTTTACTCTGCATTACCTTCTGATTCTAACTGTAGCTTACCGTAATCAAGTGGCTTTAAGTAGTTTTTACAATAGATTTAAAAATTTTACCGGATGTGATACGCACTTCCATTTTGCAAGATACCCAAAGGCTTATAGAGTAGCAGTTCAGCACTTGCATTCAGTTATCTCCTTTTCTGAGAAGTCTCCCCTAATCTAGACCATGTTCATCCTAAGTATATTCTCATTCTACATTCAGTTATAGTATAGCAGGGATGAGTCTAGCTCTTGAATTTTAAATTGCCATGTTTAGGTAGTCAGATTCCTTTTTTTATTGCCAAGGAGACAAGATCACTTGCTTGTTTCTTTTTTTTTTCCATTTTAAAATGTTGGGAGACATGTTTTGCCATTGTTAGAAAGACCTTGGTAAATTAGAAGCTGTGTGACTCAGCACGGCAAGACCCACAGATTCTTTTTTCTGGGCTGATTCTGGTTTTAAGCTGAACCATAGATGTCAAGAGCAAAGCAGGACAGAAAGTACAACAGGATTTTGAATCTATTGCTGACAACTTTTTTTCTGTTTTAACTTGTATAGAATGCAAGTCTCATAGCAGTTCTGCTTTAGAGTAACAAGTTAGCTTTGCATCTCAAGGCTGCTCTAAGCTATGGCTGTTGTGGGAAAGCTGCTGTGTTTGCACCACACTTAAACTGTAACTTCTCTACGTTTCTTCCTAAGGAGCGACACGTAGACTCTGGCCCTTAATCATGATTAGTCTTTGCAACTGAAATTTAGTTGTTTGAGGAGAGAGAGGTTATGGATTCTAATTCGATAATCTAAAAGTCACTCAGCAATAGCCTCTCTCATGTCTCGTTTATTTTGTCAACAGACTTCTGAAATTAAGTTTCTTAATGCAATAAATTTGACCAGTGTACTACATGGGATGTTGGTATCTTCTTTAATTCTCCTCTGAGTATTTTGAGCCCAAGCAATGTGACATCAGGTGGAACCACAGTGCTGAAGTCATGAGTCAGATCCCAAAAACTTAAATGCTTTTAACGCTCCAGAGAACTTGAAAAAAAAGTACATTTTCTTTCCTTTTTTCATAGCCTAAGGCATCTTATCCTTGAAAAAAACATTCACATCACATTTTCAAGCTTCACTTTATAACCACGAAGATTAAAAAGTTCCCTCTTTTTTCCGATGAAAGTTGATATTCTTACATAATACCATTCCACGAGTCAAATGCTTAAAAAAATGCCAAATATCTCAGTGTTTTCAGAGCAGTCATGTATTGGCAGAATAACAAATATAAGATGGATAAACGCTGGGCTAAAAACAATGTGATCGGGTCTTGAGGCTGACACTGTAACTTTATGAGCTGAAGGTTTGAAATAGGACAGCTCTCTAGAGTATAGCTAAGAGCTGTGCAGGAAGGGCATCAGTGTGTGTAGAGATGTGCTTAGACATGGCTTCAGGTCCTTAGGGAACAGCCGYTACCTGGCATCAGTGTAATGTGTTGGCTTTGAGCTTATGAATATTAAAATCCAGTGACAGCTGTGATGAGTCATGTACATTTAACTCCATCCCTTCTTAGTTTTGGGTGCAGGTTAATTGGAGTTATCCCAGTTAACGGAATCAGAAGTATACATTTCTGAGAAAGAATTTTGTAAGACTGCAAAATTGCTGCAGTCCTTTGCTCCCCCCTTGATGAGGTAGCATGAAGTGAATATAAACAAACACAAAATCCCTAATGATGCTGGCTATAAAAAGTGAAGAACTGGGTTGACAGGGGATTAAATGATTCAGTGTATCTCTGTAAAAAGTTCCCCATGGTGATTCCTCAAGAGTCATCACCCAAAGGTAACGCAGTCTCTGGCCAGAAGTTGGAGCTGAACTGGCTATAGCAATCTGGCCTTTTTTTGAGATGTGTCCTGATAGTAGGAAAGAAGGTGAGATTCAAGGCAAATAAATACGATTTTTCACTAATATAAGAGGACAAACTCATGCTTGGTGCTCTTTGAGATTCATTTTAAGATTCAGGTCCCTATTACTGTGAAAAAAGTTCTGTTGAGTAGACGGGTCCACTGAGGTTAATCATTAGCCATATGTACCTTTCTAAAAGGAGAGATGTACTAATTAAGGTATCGAACTGTAAGTCATCTAGGGAAAACTGACTTTGTTGGTCAGTTTTTGTTATATCCTTTGGAATAATATAATAATACATCTCTTACGCTAGGAGTATTATTTATCTGCAGAGACTTCACAGGACTTCTTTGAGGCTGGTTGCTAAAGACAGGTATTGCAATCCCCATTTTATAGATGGGTACAAAACTGAGGCTCAAAGAGTATAAATTAATAGCCTAATATCACTAGTAGCAGAGCAATAATGCTGCTTCTARATTTTTCTTACTAATTTACTCTTAATTATTCTGCTAATTAATAGATCACATGATTAGCTGTGAAACATTTTAAATTAGAGGGAAAGAAAAATATAATCAAAATATATATATTATTCCAATGAGGGGGTGGGATTTCTTTCTGCTTAGGTATACAGGAGATGTAAACAAGAATGTACAAACCTTCCTGGCTTACTTAACCTTGACTAATAAACAGCTGGGCAAATACTGGGTTTCCTTCTCCTTTGCTTAGAAATCCATTTTCTCATTTAAAGCTAGTATGTTTATAGTTGGGGTTATTTTTTTTTATGGCATACATTTGTTTTTCATATCTGAAGAAAATGTCTTGGTATCAGATTTAATATTATAAATAAAAGAATGTATTTAGCTGCTTAAACATACACACATCCAAATAACATTTTGTTTAATCTACACTTAGAACTTGATTTAGTATAGAGAGGAGTATAAGTTCTCCTATTCTAATCTTATGGCAAGATTTCTATAATAAATTATAACACAACAATGTAGGACAGAACAATAGAATGTGTATCTTCTGTTTGGAATTCGTATAAGGTTTTGTATAGGTTCTTTGAGAGACTCTCGGGTGACATCTACTGGAGGTAAAAAAATAAAAATAAAAAAAGCAGCATTTGACAAATAAGAAAAACTAATCATTTCATAAAATAACTGAAATATGTTTTCTTTACCCTATTTCAATACTGGTAACTGAGTTCAAATATTATAACAACTGCCCCAAATTCATGAGCTTGACTTCAAATTCATGAGACATTTGAAAACATGTATTTTTAATGAAAACTGTGGTTTTCAAATATTCATGTCTCCAGGAGATGAAGCTAAAGGAAAATAGGCTTTTGATAAAATCAAGAGAGTTGGCAGTATGCACTATCCAAGGTAGATAAAATGGGGAARTATCATTCTAGTGTGAAAATGAACCTATAACAATGTGGACCTATTGAGGACCTGCCTATTTCTTTTCATTTCTGATAACAGGAATGATGCATACAGATTTTTATTGAATTTTCTTTTCACTGACTTGCTTTCAGAAACAAATTATATCACGTCACTCATATTCTCAGATACATGTTTCAAATGCACAGCTAATATCCAATCCCAGTTAAAGACAATGACATTAAAAAAAAATTGTAGACTTCCAAAAATATATTAAATTTTGGTTTTGTTATCTGAAGCCGAATACTAGTTAAATTAAATAAAATACTTTTTTTATATTTAAATGTTTGTAGTAATTCTACATTGTACCATGCTTTAAATATTATCACATTGCAATTATTACAGCTTTTAAAGTATCACACAAAAGATAATTTTGATTGCTTTCTATTTTTTATTACACATTCTTCTCACATATATATAATTTCAAGTTTGTGTGTGTCTGTGTGTGTCTCTATGTGTGTGTATGTAGTCAAGAATTTCAAATTCAAGAATCCAAATCCAAACATCTTTTCTGAGTTTGATGGAGAACTTCCTGAGATTCTTAAAGAAATGTGTCAAAAACTCTTATACTCATTTTGGACTGCACACAACAGTGCAGAGCGTGTGTCCTGGTTTYGGCTGGGATAGAGTTAATTTTCTTCCTAGTAKCTGGTATAGTGCTGTGTTTTGGATTTAGTAGAATAATGTTGATAACACACTGATGTTTTAGTTGTTGCTAAGTAGTGTTTACACTAGTCAAGGACTTTTCAGCTTCCCATGCTCTGCCAGGTGCACAAGAAGCTGGGAGGGAGCATAGCCAGGACAGCTAACCCAAACTGGCCAACGGGGTATTCCATACCATATGACGTCATGATCAGTATATAAGCTGGGGGGAGTTGGCCGGGGAGCAGCGATTGCTGCTCGGGGACTGGCTGGGCATCGGTCGGCGGATGGTGAGCAATTGCATTGTGCATCACTTATTTTGTATATTCTGTCATCATTATTATTATTCTTTTCCCTTCCTTTTCTGTTCTATTAAACTGTCTTCATCTCAATCCACGAATTTTACTTTTTTTCCCTGATTCTCTCCCCCATCCCACTGGGGAGGGGAGTGAGCGAGTGGCTGTGGTGTTTGGCCACCTGCTGGGTTAAACCACAACAGCATGCAATGAACATGAAAAAGAACCAAAAAGTAAGTCAAGAAACAGAAGGAAGAATTCTGCATACCCTTTATTGGCCACTTAATTATGGCATCATTTAACCAAGATTAATCATTGCGTTTTAGGCAAACTACTTGCAGAAGCAGTACGAGTGGTGTAGAACAATAGATGCCTTTCTTTTACATTTCAAATGAGCACCACAGTACAGAAAACGAATCTGAGTAGGAAATTACCATTTGTATTTTATTCACCTGAGCAATATACAGTCATTCCCATGGGCCTGAGATTTGCATTTTGAACTTCCTGTGTTCCAGAATAAAAATACACCAAACATTAGTTAGACACCACAAAACCAATAAATAACCTGTACTTTTTTCAAACTTAAATTCACCCAATAAACTCAAGTCATTGTTTTCAAACTTTTTTTTTTCCTAATGGAAGTTGRGACCCAAAGATTATCCTCATATTCACTTTTGTAATTAATCAGTCCAATATATACATGTAATTTCCTGTGGTTTATTATAAATTCCAGAAAACACATGCAACTATGTTGTTTAATGTTACTACAAAATGTACAACATGTTTTTTTATTACCAGGACAAGGTTATTTTGGGGACAGATTACCCTTTTCCACTTGGGGAACTGGAACCTGGAAAATTGATTGATTCAATGGAAGATTTTGACATTAAACTGAAGGTATGATCTTTACATTTGGGGTTTTTTTTCCCTCATTTTTAAGCCTCTGGTTTTAGACCAGAGATAACACACTGAAAAATCAGTGTAGTACACTGATTTCTGCAAAGACTGGAAGAGACCCTTTAGTCTCTTTGTAGCAACTCATTTTAAAGCACGAGTAAAAGCATTTGCGTAAAATATGAGTTAAGCACACACAAACATACATATGTGTTTTGTTTTTACAGGATAAACTCAAAGCTGGCAATGCTCTGGAATTCTTGGGTCTTAGCAGAAAACAATTTGAATAATTATGAAGATATTAAAGAGACCAAACTTTTAAAATAATGCTGAATCCATAGGGATACTTCTATTTGCATGTGCAATTACACAGATGAAAAATAAATTTGACAGGTATATTACAGTCTACTGTTATTTCCAAAACAAAAGCAAGGGTACTGGAAATGAGTATGCACAGGTATTTCTGTGCATTTGAGGATTTAGGTTGTCTTTAGAAAATTCTGAAATCCCTGCTTTCATAAAAAAGGAAAGATTTCGTCTTTTGCAGTTGTAATAAGAATCTCTGAATGATAATCAATGTCATGTTATTAGGACTTGATTCCCAGGAAGAAAGAACTGAGAAAATTATTACTTGTATCCATTACATTTCAGTCTTTGTTATGCCCAATAAACAGAATTTGAAAGAATCTTAAAACAGAATTTAAACAAAATTTTGTTGATGCCTAATACAAGGCGACATTTGCCTTTATCCACTGATTGAAACTGCAGCATACCACGCTTCAGCTCAGCACTGCAAGTATATGCACTGACGCTTTGTAAATGTTGTGATAGGATGAAAAATGTCGATGTGGGGACTTGTACTTTTTAGCTGCCTCCTACAACACGGGCAACTTATTCATCAGAAACAATTTGAACAATATGGTATAATGTAATAATAATGTATTTGTGTGGGTAATACTCTGTGACAAAAATATTTGTCAAAATAAATACCAGTGTTTAGCAACAGTATGGTTTAATGTTCTATTCCTTAAAAAATACTACCTAAAAGTAAGGTTGGATACTTTAAATGTTGAAGTGTCAATTTTCTATCTAGTTTGAGTCCTGCTATAGGAATGGAAAGATGGTTTATTTTATAGACTATTGATTGAAATGGGTTTTCATGATTATCCAGTGAATGCACAGGCATCCTCCTCCTGAGSGGATTTTATACTAGTCAGAAAAACGCTGATGAGCACTTGAAGTCTCCATTCTCATGGGATCGTTTGCTGGCTGCGTGTGGTGCCACCATTCTTCTGTTTAGTCTTGGAACACTCCAGGAAAAATAGCGTTAGACAGAATTGGGGTTTGTAGCTGTGTCCATAACTGTCCTTATGTCACAGACTGAACCTGAAGGATGTTGAACCTCAGGAGTTCCTGCTGATACCAGCCTCTGTTGGAYTACAAGGGYGGCTTGGTCCTTCTTTACAGTGTCAAAAACCAAACCAAAMCAAAAAGTGGTTTGTGCAGGTTAATTATATGTTTTCCTAGCATTGCATTTGGATCTTTACTATATTGCTTCTCCAAATATATTCCATAAAAGACTACTGGACACCAGAAGCTGAAGTAGACAGAAGCTCACAGGTCCTCATGGAAATATCAGGTCTTCATGTGAGAGGAAAAGAAGACGTAGATAAAATAGCTTTAACAGTATTTATTGTCCTCAAGTTCGCAAGACTTCTGTTGACCTTTTTTATTTAAATACCTACATGCAAGCATTGGCCTACAATTTTTCAACCAGATTGTTTTAATTAAATTTCAAAGTAGAAGAAAGGCAACTTCATTCTCATATAATGTACTTTTCCTTCAGCATATTTGATTTTCACAGATGTTTAAATGGATTTAAGAGGAAAATACATTGTGATTCCTCCAATACATTTTAATTGGACTAATTCTTCAATTTTTTTATGAATGAAACCAGTTAACTTAGTGAAATGCAATGTTGCATCTTTGGGGACCAAGGTCTGGAGCCTCTCCAATAGCAAGAACAGTATTTAATTACCTTAACCTGTGACTGAATGGGCGACTGCAGCACTCTGCATGGCAATTAATTAATGTGCATACCCTGCATAAATCATATTCATTATGCACTGTCATTATTTAATGATCTCCTACTTACACTCGATGTGTTAAGATTTTTAAGACAGGGATATATATAATCTTCCCTACATCTTCCTTTTTTTTCATTAACAAAGCTAATGTAAAATTCTAATTACAGTCAGACAAGAACATTCTTAATACTCTTCCACCAATTATTGAAGGAATAAAAAAATGTAAGTTGAACACTCAATCTCCATGAGTTTTACACAATGATTTAAACAATGAGGTAAAACATTGCACTTCAAGATTGTTAAAGGYACAAAAATAGGAAGGCAAAGATCAGCTCCTAATTACAACAGAAGCCTTTGTAGTAATTTCCTCTGCACATGMAAAATCTTAAAGATGATTTACAATTGGGAAGATCAGGCAAATAATTAATGTCTGTCCGTGGTGCATTATATGTCTGTATGTTTCATTACTGTTCTATTGGGTCCAGTTAGAAAGTTATAGCTGCTTGTATAAAATTTGCCCTGAAGTTGTAAAAGAACTAGTTGTAACATAATTTTAGGTGAACAAAACCACTGTAGAGTGCTAGTGGCATATGCTAAACATGAGAAGAACACTTGGAGCTCTCATTTTGATCCATGATGATCAGAACTTTAAATAAAAGACAAGTACCTTTTTGTATCCTTTGAACCCTGATTCCATAATCACAAGCTACTGCCAAAAATCAGTAACTGAATAGGGAGTACCCAGTGAGAGCTACCTGCAAGCTGCATTATAGCAGGTGTTAAAACAGATTTAAATGGAGTTGCTGAATAGACTCTGCTTGAGATGTAAGGAAGCTTAGGAGGGCTACGTGTTTTCCTGAAGGGAAGATAGAAGGCTGCATTTCTTTACCCCAAAGCAGTAAGAGACAGAAGTTAGGATGTTTCATTCCAGCACTTTACCATGGACGCTGTGTCACTACTTGGGCACCTGAGTTCACTTGGGAATGAGTTTGAGGCTTAATGATAGCCATGTAAAAGTAACGTTCGGTAGCATGTTATTATTTAAGSGTGAAATAGGAATGGGCAAAGAGTTTAGAAAGTGATCTTAATTCTTAAAGGTAGCTGAAGTGTAATGTGGGGGAGGTTCGGACAATAAGCATACATATGTTCGATACATAAGCATATGCATCTTCTCCATGTATTGCAGAATAATTGACTTGCTGGAGCTATTAACCTGGAAGGACACAAGGACAGCTTTAATTCTGCTGGTTTTGGCACCAAATTCCTGAGAATTACTACCTGTAGAAGTTAGTTATTGCTTATATCGGTGTGATTATCATATACACCATACACTTGAGATGCAGGAATCGCTGTGCGATTCTTAAGTGTTCCTGCCACGTAAGAGAGGAATGCTTTGCCTAGACGTTTGCTACTAGCAGTACCAGGAAAAGAAAYAGAGGCACAGCATGCCTTTCACAGTCTTAACGTTGTTCTTGCAGAACGAGTGACTTCAAATATATTAAAGACCTTTCCACCTCTCTCCGCAGCCTTTACTCCCAGTTCTTTACTCTTTCCAACACAACAATTAGCATTTCCCAGTTTTGTAGCCCTTAGAACAGACGTTSTTTTATTCCAGTGCCCCCATACAACTTATTTCAACTCTGCAAGAACCAGAAAGGCAGCCGAGTGTGGGAGGATCACGCTTTCTGGGKAGTACATGGCACATAGGTGATGTGAAGCCCCCTCACAGCCAAGCTCCACAGGCCTGGCTCTAGCTTGACACCCTGACTCCACTGCGGTCCCCTACAGGTAATACTTAAGGCTCACTCTTTTGGGAGTAGAGCTTAAATCTTCGCTGAAAGCCTAAAAGTTAATGGATGGCATGTAACCAGTGGCATTCATGCTGGGAGATTGACATTCACTCCGTTTTAARGAATAAGGGGGTGCTAAGTCCTAAGAACCATTAGCCAATTTCAGAACTAGATCGCACATCRTAGCCTGCACCTTCAGGAAGGGTAACGCTTTTATCCGTCAAAGCTCAAGTTAAAGTTATCCTCTCCCACCCTGGCTGCACACTCCCAGCTGCATACGGCAGCATCTACCCCCTTGTTTGTGCCGCTGTGCGCTATGCATGAGGCAAGAAATGGGATCACTTGAAATAACCGAGGTTGAAACAACCTAAGAATCTTTATTGAAACAAGMAATTTTTGAGAGAGGCAAGAGGCTATTTGTTTCAACCATCCATCTTCTCAACAACGCCAACAGTCCAGGAAAACAAGACTACAACTGAAACAGCACCGCGGCGGATGGCCGGAGCTGCTCCCCACACCTGTTCCGGTTCTGGAAGAAACGCTACAGAGAGCTGGGACAGAGACACAAAACCGTGACTTGCCGGCCGCTTCTTCTTTTGAAGAGATACTGGGTTTTAATCTTTCGGAAAAACACGCAAATATTCAATGGCTCTAAACCAAATTGCTCATTTATTACTACTAAATTACCAGACTGCAACAGGCAACCCGGATCGAGACAAGGGCGGGAGAAGCCTGCCAAGTTTAAAGCTCCAGGAAGAGCGGGCGRCTCTCTGCCGCTCACGGAACAGCCGTAACCCGGTACTCGGAGGGAATCTCCCCTCACAGCTGAAAACACCCGCGGCCCGCCCGCCATTTTCTCAAGTACAGCGTTTCTGACGGCTTCTYCCCTTCCCAGAGCCAGCCCAGGCGGGAACCCGCCCCTCTGAGGGGACCCCGCGAGAGCCGCCTCACGCCACCAGCCTCCCGCGCGCCCCAACCGCCACCACYCCGCGCGCCACGGAAGGGCTTACCCGCGCCGCAGCCAATCAGCGCCGGCGGCCAGCCAATGAAGAGGGGCCGCTGGCCGTCACTTCCGCTTTGCAGCGCCCCTCTAAGGGCCGATGCAGTCGTTACTTCCCACGTCACGTGCCGSTGGAGCGATGGCCGCCCGCTGCCGCCCCGCAGGCCACGTGACCCTCTCCCCCCATCCCCCCCGCGGCCGCTCTTGCTTGCGCTGCCGCCAGACTCTATGGTTCAGGGCGCATAGGCGGGAGGCCGGCGGGGCGCCGGGCCGCCAGTTCTCGCGAGAGTCGCCATGGAGGGCGGGGAGGAGGGGCCGGGCGCGGCGCTGCCGCCGGCGGGCGGGGCCGCGGAGGGAGGGGGAGGAAGTGTCATGGCGGCGGCGGGCTCAGGCGCGGGCTCCTCGGCGCGGGGCGGCGGCGGCGGCGGCTCCTCGACGGCGTCGCGCTGGTTCTTCAGCCGCGAGCAGCTGGAGAACACGCCCTCGCGGCGCTGCGGCGTGGAGGCCGACAAGGAGCTCTCGTACCGGCAGCAGGCGGCCAACCTCATTCAAGATATGGGCCAGCGCGTCAACGTGTATCCGAGCGGGGCCTGTGGGGTGGCGGGGCCGGGCGGGAGGGGGCTGCGGGCCGGGCTGAGGGAGGCGAGCGGCCGGGGCGGGCGGCGCCGATACCCGCCGGCTGTGGCGGGGCGGCGGGAGCGCCTTCTCCCCCCCCCCCCACCCCGTGTGGGAACCCTCCCCGGGACTCTTCCCGCTCCTTGGGCAGCCGGGGAACGGCGCTCTCCTGGGATGGAGCTGGGGCCTTGAGGCACAGAATGGGAGGAGGAGCCTCGCGAAGCCCCCGCTTCGCGTCCTTTGTCGGCGTGCGAGAGCGGCACGGGTCGCGGGCGCTGGGGCTGGATGTGGAGGCGCCTCAGGTCTCCGACCGAGCCTTTTGGCCGCCTCTGTGTCGACAGCTGCGGGCTTAGGCACTTCTAAAGTAGGTCCTGGTTGCTTGCAGACCCGTCTTCTTTGAAGCGGGCATCTCCTCGTTAGSCATTCTTTAATTTGATATWAAAAAAAAAAAAAGAGGTCAGAGTAAGACTAAAACCTCAAATCYCCGACTGAAATAGTTGGATTAGGACAAAACAAAAGCACTTGAGACAGTATGTCAGTGGACGTCGCCCATTGAGGAGTTCCCATTCAATGGGTGAGCTGTGGCTAGTCTGGTATAGGGATCTTCACGTTGTCTGCGAAGCAGATGGGGAAGATACGTGTTAATATCGGTTAAGTATGTGTTAATATCAGTGAAGTTGTGAAGTGTCACGTCCTTAATTCATTTTCAGCTGAAGACAGTATGTTGAAAGCAATGATTGATGTCGAAAGCACATCGCTTTCAGTTCTTGTAAACAATATTCTTAATATGTAGCGTTTCCTTAATTTAATGTTCCAGATCTCAGCTTACTATAAATACTGCAATTGTTTACATGCACAGGTTTTATATGCATCATTCCTTCACAAAATTTAATCGAAATGTAAGTATGATTTTATATGCGGTAATAATATGCCCCTAATTTTGGCAGTCTGACTGACAAGTGTTATATTCCTTTGCTGGATTGTAAAGTTTGGCCTGTTTGTAGGAATTCTAGCTTCTTATCAGTGGTTTAGAAGCAATAATGATATTTCTTTTCAACTTTKAATTATTTTAACTAGTGGCAATTAGATTTTATCTTCTGCCATCGAAATAAAAAAAATAGGCACCATCAGCAAACACACTTCAGATGTGTGAAGAATGCATTTAGATGTTTTGAATCTGGCTAGTGCTTATGTGCTGTAGTTTGAAAGGCTGATGTGTAGGAACACACGTTTTTCTTAATGAAGTCAGTGGTAGTCCTAGCATGGTGTGTCTGACAATTATAATATGGTTATGTGTGTATCCATATGGATTATGTATCCGTTCTTAAAAAACAGTGTAAATTCATTTAACTAGTCTAGTCTTGCAGCTTGATGATAAGTCATATTAGACAAGAAAAATCTTTAAATCTGATGAGAAAATGCTGGCTCTCTTGTTTCAACTGAGCATGCTGAATCTGAATACAGAATATGTTATGAAGAACTGAATGCTTCTGTAAAAATAATCTCTGTAACTGAGTGATTTTCTAACAGGTGTGGAACTGGAGATCCCAACCTGAAAATTTGAATCCTTTTTTTATGTCCAGTATTGGATGCAATAGTTAGAAAAACAGTAATATTCTAGGTATTTTTGTGTTTTAAAAAAAAAAGTGCTTTACATCAGTATTTTATACCACCTTTGCAAGAACAGTTAATGGTGGTGGTATATCACTAATTGGTGAAGATGAGTTTTCTCAGATCTTTGCTTTTCATGATAAAATAAACAGATTGAGACTGTGACAGATATTATGGTCTAGGCCAGAGCAGACCTTGGTCTACCAAGGAGTAGAATCTTGCAAAGAATCTTGCCCAAGAAATTTGGGTGGGTTACAGTGTTAGCCAACTCTTTTGTCTGGCATGAATTTGTTTGTCATTGTTGGCTGAGCAAATGGACATCTTTTTTGGTGTTTATTCCGCAAGAAATACATATTAGTTTGCAGGTATGTTTCAGAAGTGTATTTAATTATTTTTGTGCAAAAACTGAGGTAAATTCAAACATGCAGCAAGCTTGTTACCAAAACTGCAGTGTTACAGGTCCTTATATGATAAAAGCTTAAGTGTTTGAGTACAACCTGAGCTAAGCGTGCATAGTCCTGAAACACTTCTAACAGGAAGAAATACATAATGTAGGTTTTGTTTATGTAGTGATAGAAAGCTATGTATTGAATGGATATATATATATATATAAATCAGAATGTACTTTCCTAAAACAGTTTTCTAGTTTTAGAACAAGAATAGCACACATGAGAATCAGGTTCCAGCAAGCTTTGTGGWGGAATATGTCCTTTGAAAGCATGAAGGCAGTAAAACAGTTGTTCTGTCTTTCTCCCCTCCGCGTACCTGCCCATGTAGCAGTAACCTGTAGCCAGTGGAAGAGGAGCTGGTGAGGCATCCAAAGTTTTCTGTGACTGTGGATGGTTTGCAGACTTGATAAAGTAGGCAGAGCTGCTTGGAATCGAGAGGTCACTCTGTGTAGAGCTGCTGTAGCCGGGGCTTGTGTTAAATACATTGCCTGCTAGATTACTGTTTGTACTGTYATCTGGTAATCTAGGATAGATTTAGGTAGCAAGAAGCTTTAGCTGCTGTGTTCGGGTTTTCACTGGACACTGGAAAATGCCGGTCACTTGGAACCAGAAGCACGGTAGTATTTGGATATGTAGTGCCCTTGTTGTGAAAACTACGCCTTACGTTATATTTATGAACCTTAAAATTCACAAGTAAGCTATGTAAGGGCTGAATGCCATGGAAACTGCAACTATTRTAGGAAGGGGAAGGTGTATTGTTAAATTAATTCTCAGGTAATAGTATTCAAATAAAAGTTGAAGGCAAGGGCACTGCAAGTTAGCACTCGGTGGTATTGATTCCTGTTGAATTACTTTCTGTAGTTCTTAATGAGTGTAAGGCCAGGCAGCAGCTTTGTGTGTGTACTGATGGGCAAATGCTTTTTCTTACTTGTTTTCCTATAGGGTAAAGGGGGTGGTCTCAAAGTGAATGTGAGTCACTTTTAAAATACTCCCAAACCATCTGGCAGGTTCTCTGTAGAGAAAGCAAAAGCTGAGGACTGTAATAAATACTTAATATCAAATCTCCAGAGTACTTGGCAAGCTAAAAGAAAAGTAACAATATTTATCCACTGCAAGAACAAACTAACCCTTAGAAATTAAATAGTAAGGTACTGGCAGTCTTAAGCTAAGACTTAGCTAAAATTTTCTACAATATATGGAGTATATCTCTAATATTTATTTGTTTGGGGCATGTAGTGATGTTTATCCATGGCAAGAAGGAATCTGAAGGCTGGGGCTAGAAAATTAGATGGCCATTAGTCAGGATGCGTTGTGATCTCCAGCTGAAAAAATGTAGCCTTTGTTTTCTTGCTTTATTGGTAGGTTAATGTTTTTAGTCAAGTAATAAACACTTGCATATTTATTGTCATGTATAATTTCTGGGTTATACAAATATACATATTTGTCTTACATATGTCACGTGCACTTAATTGTTAATAAACAGGTCTTCTAGTGGAAGCTCATTTACTGAATAGCTGTTGTCGTAATTCTTTTTTTTTTTTTTTTTCTTCAATGTAAGTTACTGCTAAACCATTTTACAGGCCTTCAAGATTTTGAGTCAACTGTGAATAGGGAACAGATTTCCCAACAGTATCTTCAATCTGTAGAGCCACAGGGGTGGCACATACCAGTTAATATAGTCTTTGTTCATTTTGAACATATTACATTTACTGCTCTGATGACCAAATATCCCTATTTTTGCGAAGTTACTGCGGGCTAGCAAGTCACTTTTGAATTGCTATGGATTATCTACCAAGTACATACATCTAGGTGCAAAGAAGAATGTATTGAGGTTTTGATGTTGCAGTCAAAGCAGGTTAAGACCTTGCAAGGTTGCTGTGCCCCAGTAATARGGTGGAAACTTGCTTTACCAATTCTGGTAAGCAGAATTGGATGCCYTGACTACTATTTTTCAGGAACTACTATGAATCTCCTCAGCAGTAGTACAAATTATTTTTTCTACGTTACTGTTGACCAGGGCATAGTGACTTTGGTTTGCTGAGTATAAAGTTAGTCAGTGCTAATATCGGGGTGGGGAGGGAGCTTGCTGGCTTTTTATAGGAAATAATAGCCTGACTGTTATACTTTAAAATATCTTGAAAATTAAAATTCTTCTGGAAATACTGTTTCTGTAGTACTTAGTGTGATGTTGTTATATAGCAAATACCTCTTTTAGAGGCTTATTCTTCAGTACACTGTGATTKGAAGAACAGAGAAGGGGGAAAAATCCTTGGTATGCTGGAAATGAGAGGTAAGGCATCCAAATGGTAGCTGTATTTTTAAATATAATCCTTAGAAATGCCACGTGGAATACCAAGCAACCAGTTGAAAATGTACTTGATGATGTCAAGGGTTTTTTTGTGTGACATGCAGTGGAACTTGTAAAGTGCCTAAAGAAGGCTGCAGGAGGAATTTTTTCCGTGAAGTGCAAGGTAGGTGAGTTGTGTGGAGGGKTTTTTTTGTTTCCCATCCCTCTGAATTCCTTTCCTGTCTCTTGTGCCCTGTCCAAATTGCAGTRTTAAACAGTTGACTCTGCAGTTATGCAAAGTTCTTAAAGCTTGGTGCATATTATGAAAGTTTTAGCGAGGCTGTTTTGRGCACTTCAGTTCTGGTTTTAATCTTGCAATTTAACATATTTGCTGGTTTTGTGCAATGTGAGCTCCTGGTTATAATAAAAAAAGCCAACTTGCAACTCTGTGTTTGCTCTTGAAAAACCTCTATCATAGACTGGAACCACTTAATGTCTTAAGCTAATTTGTATCAAGTCTAAAAAACTACTAATATTGGCATTAAAAGGGAGAGGGAGTTCTCAGAAAACTACATGCATGCTGCAGATGTATTCTGAGATTATTCCGAATTAATTCATTGTAGCAACACTGTTTTTACAATAGGTCTTGTATATTTTAAGCAAAAAAGGACTTGTACCACATTTACCAATAAAACTTTTCTTCTTCAACCCAGTGGTAAGGCACTCCTACAGGTTACTGACTGCATATCTGTTTGGTTTGTTTGAAATTAAAAAAAAAAGGGGCGGGAAATTGTGTGATCCTGGGGGCATGGGAAGGTTCTTCTATTTATTTTCTATTAAAGCTGCTTCTCATCATCCATTCTACTTCCGATTCTATACACTTCATGACTTAACTTTCCTTCCTCAGTGACTTCRCTATGTTGAGTCTTAGGTTTCAGTCCGTGATGGTCAATCTCATTGTATCCTTTTTCCAGAGTAAAAAAAAAAAAAAAGAACCAGTTCTAGTCTCTCTGGTGTCCTYGTTAATACCTCCTTGTTTCTGTCCAATGTCTTGTGGTCAAAMTTGTTTCTTCAGAACTCTGATTCTCAACCGTTCCCAATTTCCTTTCTTCTCTCAGTCACTCATGTTTCTCTGGCTTCTTGGCCCTGTCTGCTAATCTGGCTTTTCCCTGAAGCTCAGGATGATGTCTGAGAATGTAATCCTTCCCCTTAGGCTGGCCCTGCTGCAGAGGGTGTTAGCCTCAGACACCTTCCTCAGTTAGGCCTGCCCTAAATCACTGAAGCACACGGGGCTTATATGGATGAAACAACTGTAAAGGAGGGAGATTTGCCTTGGTTCTTGCATTACTGGGCTGGAGCATAGTTCGTCTGCTCTGTAAAATATCTTTATATGGTATGTGTCTGTKGAGTTATACATGTGTGTGCTACTGTACATTATCTGCGTCTTCTGGCACTTCAGAGCTGTTGATACTCTAGCTTTCTGAACGCCAGAAAGTCTTTCCATCATATTTAGTGTTTAAAAGTTTATCTCCCAGCTTAACTGAGACATATTTCAAGTAGTATGTCCTTAGCAAAGGGAATTTTTTCCAGAATTTCAAATCATTACTTCAAGCAATGTGGATAGGAACCTCTCAAAAATCATCAGAAGTCTTAAATGACAATGTTAATATGGCCTTGTTCGGCAACATCTGACTTCAGGTTTTTATTTCCTTCATTTGTCAGGCTTAAGTTACAAGCTGCTTAAAAAGAAAGCAGTTCTTTTGTCTCCATTGCRGAAGAATTGTCTCCCTGTGACTTGTTTTGGGTAGTTTGGGTTTTTTTAGAATACTAGAGTTGTTCATGGATGCGTAGAGTTTCTGTGCATCAAAGGGTATCATCTTCCCAGGGTGTCAGTTTTCCTCAAGTCTGCCAACTTACAAGTTTTACTTAAGATCCAAGTGGACATTTCAAAGTGATTTAAGGAGGCAAAAAATACTCCCTCAATACATTTGAAAGCTCTGGAAATGTAATGGGTAATAAATGTTTGATTCTAATTAGTTTGTTGCAGTTTTTACTATACTGCGAATTTTCATACCGAATGTTTTTTTTTGGCATAACAGAGGGCTACGTGCTAACCAAGAAACCTCATCACTTTAGAGGGAGCTATGGCTGCCATTCAGTTCATTCAGTCTATTTCTACTTGGGCGTTGAATGAGAAATCCAATACCTGCACTGCTTGCACCATGCATTAATTAAACACTCAACAAGCAGCTATTTCAGTCTCTGAATAAATGCTTTATACTGGCTTAATTTTAACCAATTTAATCTGCTGATGTCTACATGAAGACTTCTGCTGTCATTTTAATTCATGTGTGACATGGCCAGCATTGCATAGGAAGAGGACCCTGATTCTTCAAGTCATTTATGGTTAGCCATGTTGTGTATATAGATACGTCGGTCATTCTAGCTGATAACTAGGCATCAAAACTCTAATTCATAGCTGACTCCTAGGTGCTACTGAACTGCGAATGGCTGCTTTGCTGCCAGCTTATGACACCTGGAGTTTTATAAAAATTTTAATCCTTAACTGTAATTTGTAGTCTTCACTAACATTTGATGTAACTGCTGTTTTGTGAATCGTTGTGCTTTGTTCACCCGACGCTGCTGGGTATATAGTAAAGTTTCCAAGAGTAAGCTTTTACATATATAACCCGTGTTTATATAACAAGCTGTTTTCCTTAAAGCTCTCTGCAAAGTTTCTTGCTTTTTAGGAGAATCAAATGCTAGCCRAACTTCTGATCAGCTGTTTTGACTTTTACTGAAAAGATGGTGWAATGGCTCACTACTGTGCAAGAAATTGGATGAACTTTCTCAYAAAGTATATTTAACTTGAAACAGCCTGTTCTACTGTGACTAAATCTTCTGGACCAAATCTGTTCTTTTTATGTTAAACTAGAATTAGTTTGACCTCGGACATCTCACAAATGCATTTATGTTACTCCTTTCCTACGCTGCTGAGAGGATTACATCAGTTGTAAAATAAAACATGACTATTTTTGTTGCCTTGCATGATTTCAGAACTGTTTAAAAAAAAAAAAACAAACCCAAATCCAACTTCTTAAACCTTTTCTAATTACCAGTTTAGACTCTCCATAAAACTAAAGTCCTACTTGTAAAAAGTTAAGGAATACATGTATGTTTTTCTTCTTCAGATAATATCTCCTACGGCATTGTTTTTGGCTGCAAAAGTGGAAGAACAGCCACGGAAACTCGAACATGTTATTAAAGTAGCACATGCCTGTCTTCATCATCAAGAGCCACAACTGGATACAAAGAGTGATGTAGGTGGAAGTCATGGTTTTAAAGATAATCAGATGACGCTTCATCTAATGATCTCTTACAATTGTCTTGACTGGATTATTGCTGTCTGGAAACTAGAAAAAACTTTTGTTTTTACACCATTTAAGTCTTGTGTATTACTTAATATAACTTACTAAAGTTATAACAAAGATCTTAACTCTAAACTTGTTCCATCTTGAACTTGCATTATTTTTAAGACTTCTACATGTATAGTAGAAGACCAGACATTAAATAAGAGGTTTCATGCGTGGTTCCATAAGTTACACAGTTTGTGTAGAGAGGAGTTCAGGACACTGTGTTTGTTTTCCTCAACCAGATGCTCACTGTGCACCGTTGCCTACATTCTGTTTTAAGGGACGTGATACAGTTGTCAGCTGCTGCCTCAGCTATACATTGSTCTTCCTTTCATTTGCCAAAGTTTGCACAGCTTCCACTTACTTTATAGTTCAGACTTTCTTTCCTGAGATGAGTCTTCCTGAAACCAAACATACGAGGAAGTATGGTGGAAATGCACCAGAGTTGTTCAGCTTGAAGGTCAGGCTGAGCTAGTTATAACCTGCTGGACCTCAGCTGACGTGTAAAACTATTTGAGCACCTTTGCTGTGCTCCCAGTTCTTGGAATGACATGTGGAGGTATATATATATATATGTGTTTGAGCCCACAAGCTTAAGCTAGCTTAACACAGACCAACTGAGTATCTCCAGCTGTATTTTAAAGTACTTGTAAAATGGATTACCTGCATAGATATTTGAGTTGATATGCACTGGCGAGCCTTTGTAATTCTTATAGCATCCACCCCTTCTCCCAAAAATGCTTTGCTGGAGTAGATGATATGAGATCCAGACTAAGTAAATTGTACTGTGAAAGATGGTTAGGCTGGTATAACTGAATTTGCAGTAATGCTTTACTGGTAGAAGAAAGTATTACCACAGTGAAGTGTTCCGAGTTGTTAGTTCTAACTGTGGTCTTAACCTGTGTTGCTAGTACCAGTATTTTGAGACTATGGATAGCTACGTCTTGACCTGTTTGCTTATTTGTTTCAGGCATACCTTCAGCAAGCCCAAGAGCTGGTTATACTTGAAACAATAATGCTTCAAACTTTAGGTATGTCTTTCTAAATAACTCCTGTGCAGCCAACTTACCATGGGGAAGTAATGGGACCCATGTAACTGGGTTTTTGATGTGCTATTTGTATACTAGAATTTTAGTATTTTTGTATACTAGAATTTTAGTATTTTTGTATACAACTTCTGACCTGTGAATTTAGTTTCGTATTAGCAGTTCTGTTGTGTTCACTTTGGAGGAAAAAAGGTGTATCTGTACCTGTGAAATAGATGTTTCTGACAGTTTGGTGGGGTAGAAATGTGTACCCTTCCAAACAGATTTTACTCTGAAGTAGTAAYTATGTTGATATTTCTTCATATAAGGTAACATGTTATACTAGGTTAGCTGTGTATGTGTTCTGAAGCAATTAGGAAGAGCTTTATACCAAGTGCTCGTCCCCATTTTGCCTTTCRATAGAAGAACATTATGTAATTGAGCAGGGTTACTACCTCTGAAAATCACAAGTCGTAGTGTAACCATTTAATGGATTCAGGTGATTCCAAAATCTGAAAGGGAGTGTTCTGATAAGAAACTCTTCTGACTTTAAAGTAACATAGAGACAATTACAGCTAGCAGGCCTGAGAACATTGGCTTACTCAGATATTCTTAAATACCACTTCGAGTGTATTGTTTAAAAAAAAAAAAAAAAAGTAACAGTAGCGACCTAGTTCTTAGAATAGTGTCATAAACRAAGCAAAGTTTCTTAAGTCACTGACCTACAAATTAACTTAATTTGTAACTTCATAGATGCAACATGTTTAAGTCCCAGAAATCAATGAATAAAGTGTGCGTGCACACACGTGTATTTCTGTGTCTGGAATATAGCTTTTACTGACTTACTAATGTACTAGAAACAGTTCAGATATGTTCAACTTTAAAAATAGAGTAACTTCCCAAGTATACATATTTTTAGGACTTAAGATTACTGAAGGAATGTTTTACTAATTGATCTTGGAATGGCTATACCACCTACCATGCAAAAGTATGAGAAAGTGCAGAATAAAAGGCARTTAAATAGTGTTACTTGATCTTCAGTGCAGAGGTTTAGCAAGCATTTTAGGTCTGTGGGGAAAGGAGACGGGTTTGGTTTTTTATTTAACAGATGGAAATGTATAGTTCTAAAATGTATTCTTAACTCTTCAGGTTTTGAGATTACCATTGAACATCCACACACAGATGTTGTGAAATGTACGCAATTAGTGAGAGGTCAGTGACTTTTAACCGCTTCTGTAAGTGCTTTTTTACCTTTCTAGTAAAATTTGAAGGTGATGTTACTTGTCTAATATGATCGTCACCAATTATGTCATCCAAAGTGTTTGTTTAAAGCTAATTACTAAAAGCTTGATCTTAACCTTTAGAGTCTGATAGAGTCCAGTTCTCTGTCCTTCATAATTTTTTTGCTTGCTTATTGGCTTTGATTTTAATAATGTCTATTCCATGTTTTCGTAAATGACAGAAGCAGTTAGTAGTTGAAAACTGAATAGCCAACTACTTTAGTATCGTTCTGGGTTGATTGTTGTCACTCYGAAGTAGTTTTACCAAGTTTAGTTTAGTCTGCGTATTGGTTGATGGCTAACGCTAGCTTTCTGCCTAGCAAATCTTTTTAGGTAATGAACTGAGGGATGAAGAGAGTGCATAGCAGGTCTGCTATCACATGCAAATACTTCAAGATGTGACTAATTCTTGTTCAGGAGCAGAGCATACTTCTTTTGGATGGTAGCACAAAACCTCAAACCTTTTGTTAAACAATCGGACCCTCTAACTTATATGCAGCTCATTAATGTGACTCTAGCTAGAAACCTGTTTTGTTCTTCAATATTTTTTGTTGAATTTTTGGCACACCTTCTTTAATTCTTAAATTGGTTTCCTTTGGAGCTTTAAAGAAAGAAAAAAAATCCTCTCATAAGATGGAGGATGAAAAAGTTAGGAATCAGTTGTAAAAGCACCTAAAATAAGCTTTTTACCTTACGTTCCTTAATTAAAAAGTTTTTGGAAATTATTAGACCATGGTTATTAGTCTTTAGTCATTAGCTGTTGTCGTGCTGAAAAATGCAAAGTTAAGTGCTTAAAAATTTGGGACTTTTTTTCCTCTATAAAATACAGGAAAGTTAGGAGCAACTTAATCATRTTAATTAGATTTGTTTTGTAGTAACTCTAGAATTAAAGTTGTTCTTTGTAGGAAAAGTATCTCTCCTTTCTAATTTTAAAGTAGCTTACTGGTGTAGTGTCTTCAGAGTTTGATTCTGAGTATGACTGGTGCTGTGTGTAACTTATCTGCCTATAAAGTAGCTTTATTGCTATTCTTGCTGTAAGTCTGCATCAGTAGCTCTGTAGGGTTTTGCTTTGGATTTTCTTAGCTGTTGGTCAATGTAACTGTGAGCACACATTTCACTGTTTTGTGTGAGCCCCTGCACTTCTGCTCGGTATTTGGGGCTGTGGGGAGGGGCGGCAGGCAGTGTTGCAGCTGCATCAGGATTTCCACGTTAGCAAGTGTATTTGACTCGAGCCTACAAGAAAGGCATACTGCCACACAAACTTTTGTTCCCTTTGGTCAAGGGTAGATAACCACTCTAAGACAGTTCAGCTTTTTCCTGTGTGTTTTGTATGCTACTTTTGTGTACTGACAAAATTCATACATTGAAGGTACATGCTGATTTTTAAATCTGGCATTTTAAAGYTAGTATTTAACGTCAGCACAGTTTAACAAAATACTTGGAATTCTAAAATTATACCAAGTCTTGAAATCTGAAGACACCAGTGAGGGYTGAAAATCCACGTACCTCAAGAACTGGTGCAAAGTGAACGTAATGCATCTGATGCTTGAAAACCTACTCACTGGAGTAGGTGTGCTCCTTAGTATGTGTGTACACAAATGGAAGTCTTGTCAGCACATGCCCCTCCTAGGGGTGSTATAGGCTGTGAACACAAGAATCGAGTACTTCATATTAAAAAAAAAAAAAAAGAAAACAGATTAATCCACAAATTAAAAACATTGAGCATGAAATCCGTAGTCATGCATGCAAGTCAAGCAAGTGGAGAATAATTGCTGTGGAACATAAGTCTTATGTATTGAGTGAATAAAGAGATGGGCTTTTGGGCACAGCGATGTATCTTCAAAGAAGCAGTGGTATGATTTTAGTTCTCTCAACGTTTATTTATTGGACAGTGTGTTGTTTTAATGTGAATAGGTGCAACACTTAGATATCAAGTCCTGAAGCTTTCAAAATATATCTAAGATTTGTCCACGTTAAGCCTTTAGTGCTAAAGGGACTGACTGAGAAGTTAAAGAAATGCAAGGTTGCTTCATCCAGTTCTGATAACATGTCTTCTTGGACAAAAAGCACTATTTCAGAAGGCAAAGAGGTACCTTTTTTATTAAAGGTGATTAACTTATCCAAGACTATTATAATTAAAATCTTCAGCTGTATGTTTGGGGGGAGAAGGAAAGGAGGAATATAATGTGGTTAGCTGAGGTATGCAAGTGTATTTAAGGTTTTGGCTTAGCATGTGTGCACTGAATTGCCATGAAGTGAGAAGATGCCCTGATCCCTCAAACTTTTGCTGGCTAAGCTTAATCTTAGTGGCTAAGAGGAAGGCTGATTCTCTATATCACTTTTTGTTGTCTTGCATCCAGGGTAATGTGCTTTATGCTGTCACTGTTACCTGTATTCATCTGTAAGCTACGCCCTTTAAAAACAAAATGAAAAAAAAATCAGGTTCTGTTGATGATGCTGAAAAGATTCAGCAAAGTCCTTTGTCAGAAGACTGTCTAGTCTAGTAGTGGCATACCAGAATCAATTGCTGGAAGCCGAAGCTGAACTAGTGAGAATTGGTGCAAATAAACATATTTGCTTCAACACACAACTGAAGAAAAAGTTTAATTCATCATCTCTAAGATTGAAAGCCTTTCTGAAAGTAGTATTAGGCAACACAGAACAYTGTAGATAAGGGGTGACTGGATGGATACATAATGACTTACGATGTTCAGGCATATAAGGTATCTGATTATTCCTGCTGGTTTTCAAAGATTCATGGGTTCATGAAATTGTTCCATCTTTACAATTTGGTCAGTATAGTAGACAAGGAAAATGGTGTAGGCTCAGTCTTTTTTCTGCACCATTCTTCCTCAGTGTCAAGAGACTGAGAAGAGGAGACAGGACCATCATTCCTTAGGATCCCACAGGTCCTCTAAGGAATCTGGAGGCAGTGGATCTGTGAAGGCCTGTCAGCAAGCTTCAGTGCCCATTCCAAGGATGCTCCAGTACTGAAGAGAGAAGAAAAGAAAAAAGAAAAAGAAATAACACCAAAACCTGTTCCTGGTGTCAAACTACCTTACTGGCTTGAATGCTAGTTGAATGATCAGCAGTGAAACTGCCCTAGTGCCGAGACCATAGAATCATGACATGGTCCTCTTAAGCTCTGCTGCAAAATCAGTCTGTTCCCAGCCTGCTTCTGGTGGAACTTGAAGGGGAGGAATCTGTATCCTCATCTCCATCTTGGGAAGTCTTCAGTCATTCCTTTTTCTGTGTTGGTACACAACCTTCTCTTGGAACTGAAGCTTGGATCCCAAGGATTTCTAGGATTGTTCTCGCTGCTCTACAGGTTATCAGGTATCTTGAACACCCATGATCCTTACTAATCTTTTGTGGAAATTGCACTGTCAAATTCTTCAAACATACCATAGTGTCTGTGCACAGCTGCCACTGGTTAAATTGGGCTGAGAAAGACAAGGCAGCAGAAGAGGAGGTGGATCTGAATGAATCTGCATTTTCAGATGGTATTCTGATGAGGAAAATTTAAATCTTGGTATACTGAGTGGTGTGGAAAGATCTTAAACACCAGCTGCACTCCAGCACTGCTACAGGCAGCCTTCACATTCTGAACTTTCACCTCAGGCTTTTCCAGGCCTGTTCCCAAGGTTTAAATACTTTCAAGAACGTAAAGCCACCAGGACTGCTCAGGCCTGAACGCCTACACCATGGCCTCCTCCAGCCCCTTCCAGATACAACAGCCATCCACCAGCTCCATTCAGAGCCTGTGGCTTTTCTCCTTTTGCCCCAAAGGACTTCAGCAAGCTTTCTCTCTTCTGATGTTGACTGGCTTATCTGCAGCCTCCTCTTCCCRGGGCATGCTTACAGATGTTGTCAGGGTCCTAGGCACTGCCAGCTACCAYCCTCCTAAGGGTGCCCCGGCAGTCACGTTTCAGGATTATCTCAAGATCCGAGATAACCTAGTGTTGAAGAAAAGACTCAGATATCTTGGAATTGCAGCCGGTTGAATTTTGTGGCTATGCCCATTAAAAAGCATTTTGGTTTCCAGCTGGGACTTGCTTGGAGACAGTAGCCTTTTGGAAGGTGTATCGGACAGCAAGTTCTGTTTCAAAATCTTGATTATTACTTTAGTAATCCCCTGCCTTATGGTTGCTTCTGCAGCAGTGAGACAGGGTGGGTGTTTTAAATCACTCCTGAATGATAAAAATGTAAAACTGATTATTGATGGCTGGCATCATAGTCATCAGTCCTGCAACTTGTGAGTTATAACAGAGAAGCTCTGCTGGCTTGTTTTAGCCTCTGCTTCAAGATTATTTTAATTTGGAGACGCACCTTCCACTGCTTATAAAGGAAATAACACACCAAAATATAGGAATGAAAATTTGTTAGCTTTAATTGTAGTGGTGGATTCTACTAAACCAAAGCTGTCCTAAATCTAAGAGAAGAGTTTGGGACGGATGTTTTCAGTTGTGCCTTGTGTTACCATAGGCTTTAGCTGGGAGCTGAAATTTCTTGCCAGTTTTGGCAGTGATGATTATTTAGCTGTAAATAAGTTGAAACAGTATCATACTGTTTGTAGTATAGGTAAGGTAYTTAGCACATTAATTTTTGATTGAGGCTAAAATGTGTGTTTCAAGATGTGATTCTTTTCTTCCAGGTATGTGTTTTGATTTACTCAACTTTCAAGCTGATGTTAAATAGAAGTTTTCTGGCATCTGCTTTTTCTCCTTGTACAAAAGGGACATTTCAGTGAGAGTAGAGATGCTTGTTGGTCCGGTCCCTTAATTCGAACATGTTGTAACTTTACAGAATATAGAAATCATTGAAGATCCTTTAAACATTACTTTGAGAAATGAAGAGCAAGACATCAATTTCAGTCTTATTCAACCATTCTGTATTTTCATTTGTTTTGTTATGACAGTCTCATTTCACTTTTTCTTTTTTGGTAATACTGCCTTACGTTTTTTTGATGGGAGGGAGAGGAAAAGGTCGAACTCCATGGTTATCTGGCATGCAATTACCATTATAGTTTGCAAACTAAATGTTATAGCACAACACTGTCACATTGTCAGTTCTCCTTTTGATTGTTATGGATTAGTAGAATTTGTGTGTAGGATTGGATCCTGTTACCTTGCTACTTCCACATTCTTCTCAGATTATGGCACTTGCCCAGCTGTGTAGCATAAAGACAAATCTGATTTATATTCAGACAAATCTGATTTATATTCCTCGGCAATCATTAGAAGTTGAGTTAAATCACATATTTAATATGCTTTTTTAAATTATATTTTAAAAGCCATTGCAGTCTTTCTCAAACTTTGTGGAAAGATTATTATTAAAATAAAAGTTTAACAATATTCCCTTTGACATAAAATTCAACGATGCCCTTTCTGCAGGTAGCACTGATTTCAAGTGATAGTGTCAAAGTAAGAATTCAATGAAGGCTGCATTCAATCTTCAGTTAAAACCATTGTGCCCAGCTATTCCATTATATGCATGTTACAGTAAGTTCTCTTACTTGAGTGAGCAGCGTTGGGGTTTCGCTGGTAGGGGTCAGCGCTAGAGAGCTGTAACAGCCTAAGTCGTTAGCTTTTCATTTCTGGGACGTTGCAGTCTTGTGTGGTTTTTTTCCTGACTGCAACGAAAATGAAGTTGTTTATTTCCTATGGAAGCTTTGCCGTAGGTTTAACAAATGCGGAACAAAACGTTATAAGTACGGTGCTCTTAATTAGAGGGAGCAGAAAACTCGTTTAATTTTTTTACCATCTAGCTTGGGAGCTTGCTGCGTTGTAGGGCTTTGGGAGAGAGATGTGGCTGTTTTCGGGGAGGTGCTGGGGGGTGGGAGGGCTGTTCTCCAACTGTCCTGCCATGCTCCTCTCCAAGAGCAGAACTTGCACTGTGCTAAGAATTGGCTTTTCCTGACTGCCTTACTGCAGTCCGAGGTGAGGCTAGGGATCATCTGTAAGTGAGGGCGGGGAAGCAGGGGTTCCTGGAAGAGAGCACGCTCACGTGTGAGGCGCTTGCGGGGTAGATAAGCAAAGGGAAACTGTTCTGTGGGTGGTACAGGGGGAGGGTCAGTGAATGGGATGACTGGTCCATCTCCAGTTGCTGAATGTAATGGCCTCTTCTGTATCTCGGAAAAAATTATTTTAAAGGCTAGTTAGCTAAATTCAGATCGGTTTTGTGGAAATACCAAGTGGTGCTTTTGGAAGGTAAAACTGCTTTAATTTTGGAATGAACCTGACAAGTTAGCGCAGATCTTTAATCTCTCCATTTTTCTTTTCTTACAGCAAGCAAGGATTTGGCACAGACATCCTATTTCATGGCTACCAACAGGTTGTTATCCTGAACCTCTTTGTTGCACTGTTGTAGCACACTATAGCTTCCTTTACTGCAGGGCCCCCTACATGTGTCTTACCCTTGTTGCAGCAGGRGACTGGGCCATCTACAGTGGTGGTACCTTCCTGTCTGCAGTGCGGTGTATTGTACAAGGGCCTGATGGCACAAAGGGGTTAAATGCACAATGAGAAGTGTAGTGGTGCTTTCTGATGACATTTTCTCGATTGTGAGTGCATAAGTCTAAAATTGGTAGCCTGAATAGCAGCTAAAGATTACAAAGAGCTAAACTTAACCTAGAAATTCGAGCATCTTGGTAAGTACAAAACTATTTTTAGTTTACACTTGTAGTTAATGGCAGTTTTCTCTTAACTTTAAATATATTGATCCAATCTTAACTTAAAAATTGTAGTGGGCCTAAGATCTTTTCAACTAGCTGATTTTTCTTTTCACTTAGACTAGTAGTAGTCCAATGTTCTCCCTTATAGAAACAGCTCTTTAATCTTAATATAGAGTTTTAAAACTTAAGTACTTACATAAATCTAAAGTTCTGGGATTCCAAATGGAGATTGTGTGTACCTCGCCTGTTGCAGAAGGATGGAATTTGAGAGCAGACTTTAGTCTCGATTTCTCAATTACTTCAATTTGCTTCTTGCAAAACAACTTTGAGCTTTATTTAAGAGGATTACATTATGTGTAGATAGTTTTTAAGCAATATCTGCTGGTTATTAGAACTCTTCCAAATAAATATTTCTTGGTGGTTCCTGCTGGGCAAGGCTCTGTATTTGAAATAGCTGTTAAGAAAAGCCGTGATAAAGCAGCGAAACTGAACCAATGTCTTTGTGCTGCTGCCAGCTGGAGGCTGAAGGCGAGTTCACAAGTATCACAAATCCAGGCCAAGTGAAAGCTAAGCCCACAAGTAATTCACTTGGCCTCTGTGGAACTATTGGGTACCTTCTTCTAATTGTCTCATTCAGAGCTGCATAATCAGCTGTCTGCTTTTTACTGTAAATTCTTAATTGAGCATATTATACTTCTTTCTTTTTAGTACTTAAGTACAGTAGAATAACTGGTAAATTTATTTACTGTTCGTCACACTTATTAGCAAAAGCAAATTAAACTTTTCTACCAGATRAACGCCCTGCCCTTTGTTTTCTTAAAGCAGTAAGATATCTTATGAGCTTAATCAGAAAAATGTTCCATGAACTAATGTTTAACTGCTGTTGCTTGACAAGTTATCTTATTCTGTATGTTAATGGTTGATTTGTTTGGGTTTTCTGTTTTACATGTTTGATTTCCTTTGGTTCCTCATTACGAAATTTGTGCAACAGTCTTCACCTTACTACATTCTGTCTTCAGTACAAGCCTACAGTGATAGCATGTGTGTGCATTCACTTGGCCTGCAAGTGGTCCAACTGGGAGATTCCAGTATCAACTGATGGAAAACACTGGTGGGAATATGTAGATCCTTCCGTTACTCTAGAATTACTAGACGGTAAGTAATACTGCCTTTTCACATCTTGAAATTCAAGAGTTCGTTAATGTAAAAAYGGGACCATAGTATGACAAGAGCGTAGCTTTAAGCCTAAATTCTCACTGACTTCACATAGCRGAGCCTCAGGTGAAAGAAAGCTACAGGAGAGGGGAGAACTTCGGAAGACAAACTTCGTTTTGAGACCCTTTTTATTTCATTCTGTGAGCTGGGGCATCCACATACCTTTTGTAGGTGCAGGTTAGAATCTTGCTTTTAAGTGCTTTTCAGAACCAGGAATGAGATGGAAATCTACCAGTGCAAATTCATGCAGTCCTGATCATTTTATGTACATCACTGGTCCAAGTTTATGGCTTCACTGTCGCTGAAACAACTGTTCTTAAGGCTATACATAAAATTGCCATGTTTATGAAGGTAGTTCTAGGTTAACAATTTGATATAGCTTATGATACCTCAAACTTCTGTAAAATATTTTTTCTYGTTAAATGGCTTCTTTCCAGAAGAAAGCACACACCTAGAAGACCATACACCTAGAAGTTTACTATCTTTCGAAATAGTACTTATTACAGTGGAGTCTGAACTTAAGGCCTACACAGGTTATTGTAGTGGAGGCGGTARCTTCTGGGGCTTTTAGATCTATGTGATGGACTTTGCTATTAGTTCTAGAGTGAAACATCTGTTTCAGAGTAGTGGCAGAGGCCTCCAGCCTTGGTATGGCCCGGCATAGCTCCCCATGGCCTCCTTTTTTCCTCTGCTGAGCTTTCATTTCTTAATGGCAGTATTATTTTTTTTTGAAAGTGAAGACTTGAGTAGATGTCGTGAAGCACAAATCAGAGCGAGCTTAGAATTGCAAGTTCAAATGTCTCTGTCTTAGTAGGCTTCTCTAAGTTGTATCTGTAGTTTCAAATACCACCCTGCCTTCCTTCTCATCTGGCTACTGGTTTTGTGTGTTTGGTAAGCATGCATCACTTTCATTTTTAAAATCCCAGGAGATGTGTGCTGTGAGCTCACGGTGAACACTGCTTAATTCTTCAAGCCTTTGTGGAGCTGGTGTGTGTAATAGACTCGGGCAGACCAAAGGGCTGAGGCAGTTTTGCACTTGGGAGCAGCTTAGTTTMTAACTTGCTTGTGGAGTTCTGGAGAAGCCAGTTCTTCCAGACCTGCAAGAGATCTACTTCTGCATTCAAATTCTGACTGTACCTAATTATTTTTAGCTTGTGAGTAAAATTAAATTTCAGTGGAAAGTGTTTTTATTTGCAGCTGACAAGCATGGAGACCTGCGTTTCCTTGTGGACATACTAATTGCAAGGATCTTTGGTTTTTTAACACAGCCAGCTACTTTGCCTTGAACACAAATTAATCAAAAGCTGTTGTTTAAAACAGGGTGCTTCAAAGGGTCTGATGGCTTATATTTTGTTCAGAGGTGTTACTGGTTGTTCCTGAAGTTCGGCGGAATGACTGAAACAGTGACTTAGAAATTTATACTTTAAAGGGAACTTAAGTTCATACAGGAAATGCCCAAGCTGAGTGGCAAGTATGTTATTTTAGGACCTATTGTTTGTACAGGTCCCTCTTGGAATTTTTGGTCTAACGAATCCAGATTCTGCAAGAGTAAACAAAATCTTAAATTCAAACCTGTTTTTTCAGAATGTGTAGTAGTCAGAAGTCTGTCATAGTGAAATACTGTAGCTTTTTTTGTTCAACACTTGTCTAACAGAATTCTTTGTTAAATATAAATTCGAATCATGTGCAGCCTGTAGTAACTACTGCAAAAGCTGTATACTGTTAGTCTAGAAAAATGCTTAAAGTTTAACCTGCTTATTACAGAATCAGATGTAAGAAATGGCTTTGGTTTTTTTTCTACCCAGAGCTAACTCATGAGTTTCTGCAGATACTGGAGAAAACGCCTAGCAGGCTCAAGAGAATTAGAAATTGG